>VWZG01005007.1:37757-154890 GCA_013396735.1 Grallaria varia
AAGAAAGAAAGAAAGAAAGAAAGAAAGAAAGAAAGCTTAGCTGCATCATACAGTGAGCTGAGCCATCAGGAAAGGCCTGTCATTTACTGGTAGGAATTTCAAGTGTTAGGTATGTTTGTGTAAGTTGGGCCCAGTGGAAATTGCTGAGTTTTGCCTTTGATTTGTGTTGCAGGAAAGGTTCACCACAGAAGCATTGATGCCACATGATTTACTATTAAAACTGAAAACCAAAGCAATCCATGAGATTTAGAGCTGTACATCCCTGTTGTTGGCTTGGGCTAACTTGACACATATCTTATATTTTACAGGACTTATGAATCGAGACTATGAAATCATAACAAGCAGAGCAGTGAGTGCAATAAATCATTATGATGGTACAGGAACAGCAATGAGTATTGCTGCTAACAGGGTCTCATTCACATTTAATCTGACTGGACCATCCCTGACTATTGACACTGCATGTTCTTCTTTCTTTTTTGCTCTGCACTACGCCTTGCAAGCCATTAAATCAGGTAATGGGACTGAAGAGATGCTGGACAATGAAATTAGGATTGTGACTGCTTCTGTCTGTCACCTGGGCCATCTCAACATGAGTATGTTTCTGTTTTACTCCAGGAGACTGTGAGGCAGCACTCTGTGGTGGAGTGAACTGCATAATAGATCCCCGGACCTTTGTATCTCTCAGTAAAGCAAAAATGATCTCTCCAGAAGGAATAAGCAAACCCTTCTCCAAAAAGGCTGATGGCTATGGAAGGGGAGAAGGCTGCGGTGTTGTTTTCCTCAAACCACTGAAAAAGGTATGATTGCTTGTGAAGCAGCCTAAGATAAGACTGGTTGCTTGCCTGTATCTTGTGTCTTCAGCTCAAATAATTACTTTTCCAGAGAAGATTTTTCAATTCAAGCTTAAGATTGATGAAGGGTTCCTTGAGCATTAAACATTTATGTTCTTCCCCTGCCATGGAAAAGGGGTCACACATTTAGAAGTTAGCGTCATACTCTGTCTGTTCTTGGGTTTGTCATGTGTTTTTCTCTCCTCTACAGAGAAAGCATGAGTTTATTAAAATTAAATTTATTTTTTATGAAACAGGCAAAGGAAGACTACAGCAAGATCTGGGGTGTGATAAACATCAGTGCAGTAAATCAGAACGGTAGGTCCACAACTCCAATCACAAGACCATCTTCAATAGAGCAAGAGAAGTTACTGCGCAGCATTTATGAAAGTCGTGTTGATCCCTCAGTCGTGCACTACATTGAAGCACATGGTACAGGAACTGCTGCTGGAGATCCTATTGAGGCTGAAAGCCTAAGTAGTGTCATTTGTAAAAACAGGTCTTCTCATGTTTCCATTCTGAAAATTGGTTCAGTGAAAGGAAATATTGGACACACTGAATCAGCTGCTGGAGCAGCCGGGTTAATCAAAGTGCTTCTGATGATGCACCATGGAAAGATTGTTCCGTCCTTGCATTACTCAAAGGAAATGAGCAGTATCGATACAGAGAAATTAAACCTTACTGTTGCCACTGCTGTAGAGCCCTGGGAAGAATCCATTGAGTATGGAAGAGTAGCTGGCATCAACTGCTTTGGATTTGGAGGAACCAATGCTCACATTGTAGTCAGGCAGGTTAAGGAGCCAGAGCCTCTTGCTGCTTTTAAGAGGCCCCTTGAATTAGTTCTGCTGTCAGCAGCATCAAGTAAGTCCCTTCAGATGACCATGGCTGATACAGCTGAGCAGCTGAGCACAAGAAACTCTGTAACTCTCCCAAGCCTGGCCTATACGTCTGCCTGCAGAAGAAGCCATGCCAGCTACAGGTACCGCAAAGCATTTGTCACAAATTCCCTCCAACACCTGCAGCAAGAGCTTAAGTCGGCAGCGAGCACTGAACCTGCCATGTCCAAGGTGGAACCACAGTTGGTGTTTGTGTTCTGCGGCAATGGCGTAACACTGAAGGAGTTAAGTGAGGCTCTGCTGAGCTCAGAGCCAGTGTTCAGAGACAAGTGTAAGGAAATAGTAGACCTTTTTCAGGAACACACTGCCATCAGCCTCCTGCCAGCCAGGGATCATAGCCCAAGGGATTTTTTGAATCCAGAGCTGTCCCAGCCCTTGCTTTTTACCCTGCAGGTTGCTGTAGCTTCCCTCCTGAAGTTCTGGGGTATTAAGCCTGTTGCTGCTGTTGGCCACTCAGTAGGGGAAGTTGCTGCTGCACATATTGCTGGGTACCTTCCCCTGGCAGATGCAGTCAAAGTGATTTATCACCGGAGCAGGCTGCAGGCAAAGACTGCCAGTGGCAGAATGTTGGTGGTTGGAAACATCCCTGTTCAAGAGATTGCTGAACGTCTGCATCCCTACTCGGGAAAGGTGTGCATTGCCGCTTTCAACAGCCCAGTTTCCTGCACCTTGTCCGGGAACGTAGACTCTGTGGAAGCTGTCCAGAGAGAGTTAGATCAAGCTTTCAGACAGAGAAACATTTTTCTTCATGTTTTAAATGTCCCAGTTGCGTACCACAGCCCCAGCATGGATATGATACTTGGGGAGCTGGAGGAGAAGATAGAGCCTTTAGGAAAGCAGAAGGGGGAAATTGAAGTTATTTCAACGCTGACTGGGATGGCTGCATGTGAAAATGACTATGCTCAGGGCAAATTCTGGGCCCGGCATACTCGTGAGCCTGTTGCTTTCAGTCAAGCAATCCAAACTGCAGCAAGAGACAGGGAAAACCTGGTGTTTGTGGAAATAAGTCCTCACCGAGCATTGCAGCGAAGCATAAAGGAAACTCTAGGAAATGGCACAAAGGTGCTCTCCTCCTTGCAAACGGATGCCGAATATCAGACGCTCTCCACCCTGGTGGGAAATTTGTTTGAATTGGGATATAATCCCGACTGGCAGCACTTTTATAATGGGTATCAAAGTGTTCCAGTGGCCATTCCACGCTATCAATTTGATCGCAAAAAACTCATGGCTTGTCTGGATGTCCATCAACAAGCAAACCAAAGAGGTGTCAGTGCCAGTCATCCTTTGATTTATGGCATAAACAGTGACAATATGGAGTTTGGCTGCCTGCTGTCTCAGGACACAACACCGTACTTATACGAGCACAAGAACAATGGGGTTGCCTTAGTCCCTGGTGCTTTTTATGCGGAGCTTGGTCTGGCCTCTGTGATGAGCAGCTCAAGACCTAAAGTGCCTCTGAGTACTTGCCAGCTGAGTATTGCGTTTTCTGCGCCGTGTGTTCTCACTCAGAGTTCCCAAGTGTTGAGTGTCAAGCTGAGTCCACAAAAAGCCGTGATAGCCTTTGAGATTCTCTCTCCCTCCAATGCAGTTTATGCTGCCGGCCAAGTGGCAAAGGGGTCCGAAGCTGTGGTGGAAGAAAGCAGCATCTCCTTCCAAGACATCTATCAAAGATGCCGGTCAGTGATCAGCAGAGAGGAGGTTTATGAAGCGCTGTCTCAGGTTGGCTTTCAGTACGGCTCCATATTCCGGCAGCTCAGTGATGTGCATTGCTGCCAGGAACTAAAGGAAGCTATAACAAGCATAAAGGTGAACAAGGAGACCGTCAGAGAGATGCACAGCTACTGTATCCACCCAGTGCTGCTCGACTGTTTTCTGCAGATGACTGCTGTCTTGACCTCAAGGACATTCCAGTCCAGAGCAGGCTTTCCTTCAGGAATAGGCAGCCTGGTGGTGCTCCGGCCACTGGAGGAAGAAATGATGATATATATGAGAACAAGCAAGTCCACTGGGAATTGCCTAGAGGTCTGTGGATGCTTTGTGGACAAACATGGCTCCGTTTTGGCTGAGCTCAAGCGCGTTGCCATCACTTTCATGAAGGAAGCGTCTTCCAGAGACAATGAGTTCCTGTTTGAAAACAAGTGGAAAGAAGTCTCTCTTTCACAGACAATTGGACACCTGGGTGTTAATCTCAGAGTCCTAGTGTTTGCAGACAAATTTGGGATAGCTGAACAGCTCAAAAAATACTTGCATCCTGCTTCAAGATATGTTCTGTATGAAGACTGGGAAGCCCTCTTGGAAGGCAACACAGAGAATAAAATGAGAGCCGAGGTTGAGGATTATGATGAAATTCTCTTCCTGTGGGGGATTCAAAAGTTGAATGAAAATTTCCCAGGGAAAGTCGTAGACCAGTTGGCAAAGTGTTGTGAAGCCTATCGCCAAGTAGTGGTGGCATTAAGAGAGAGAAAGTCCCGCTGTTCTGTCAGAGTGATCACCTACAGAACTACGGAAAGATATGTAGACCATGTTAACTGTGGGTTTGCATTATATGGCATGACCAGAACTTGTATCGTTGAAGTTCCAGAAATCACATTTCAGCTGATTGACCTCAGCTCTTCCACCTCCCTGGACATTTCAGTGCTAGCAGATGTTCTTGTCAAATGCAAAGGTGGGGATTATCCAGAAGTTTGCATCAGCCAAGGAAGAATTTATGTGTCTGAAATCAGACGCACACCTTTTGTAGATGCAGATTACATCCAACCTGTAAGATCTCCCCAGCAGTCACAAACATTCACTTTGTACACTGCTGATCCATACACAGCGAAAGACTTGTCTGGTGAATTGTCCACCAGCACTGCTACTCAGCTTGACAAACAGAGTGTTGAAATTCAAGTGGATAAAATTTGTGTCCACTCGGAAGATTATTTTCCCATTAGTGTTTCTAGTTGCAACTTTGGTAATACCCTGTACTGGAACTCACAAGCAGGAGACAAACACAGACTTTTAGCTCTTGATTTCAGTGGCACAGTAACAGCAACAGGAACTGATGTGAAAAAAGTGAAAGTGGGAGATCATGTGGTTTCATGTTATCCCACTGCTGCGTCATCCAGGGTACAGGTTCCGGGAACAGTTTGTTTCAATGTGAAGAAATTTCCATTCTTCCAGAATGTCCCTTGTGTGTCATACTTCATCATTGCATGGGAAATCTTCACTCAGAGATTACCCAAGGGGAAACATGGCAGAACATTGGGCATTATTACTACAGAGCCATCATCGGTTTTTTGCCATGTTCTTTCTGCAGCAGCAGAAGAGATGGGTTGGAGAACAGTCCTTGCGACACCCACTCCTGATAAGTTCCAGCGTATAAACCTATGCAATGCCCTTGTTGTTCTTCCTCCAGTCAACAGACTGTCTCGGGAGGATCTGGCCCACATGTACTTTCTTAAAGATGTGGTGATGGTGTGTGGCAATCGACAGTCCGAATGTATCCAGAATGTCAGTGAAATCGATCAGGAAAACATCAGCTTCCACATCCTTACCCTTGCCAGTGTTTTCCAGAAAGCACCTCTAAAGGAATTGCAGAAGACTGTACATGCCTGGATCTGTTCCATGGATATGAAACAGTTTAGACGTCTCTCAGGTTCCGTTTTCCAGCAGACTGAGAACTTTGAAAGGCTAAACTCTGTGATGTCTTATTTCACCTGCACTTCTGTCCCCCTTGCTGTACTGAGAAGGCAGAAGGACATCAGGATGCTCTCAGATATACCGTTGTATGAACCCCCGAAGCAGCTGTTTAAGCAGAATGCTGTTTATGTAGTAGTGGGAGGGCTCACTGGACTTGGCTTTGAAACGGTGAAATTCATAGCTGAGAACGGAGGAGGGTGTATTGCAATACTCTCCAGGAGAATTCCAAGCAATGAGAAGCAAGAAGAGTTGAAGGCGTTGCAGCAGCAGTACAAAGGGAGCAAAGTAGTGTTTGTGCGGTGTGATGTGACTTCGACCAGTGATGTTGAGAAAGCCTTCAAGTCCATTGCAAACACCTTTGCGGGGAGTCCGATCAAAGGTGTATTTCAAAGTGCTGTTGCTTTACACGATGGCCATCTTGAAGTTCTGAGCTTGGCTGACTTCCAGAAAGTGCTGAGCCCAAAAGTAGCAGGGACCCTAAATCTTCACTGGGCTACCAGGGGCCAGGAGCTTGACTACTTTGTGTGCTACTCCTCCGTTACTTCCTTTCTGGGCAATGCCACCCAGACAAACTATGCAGCTGCAAACTCTTTCCTGGATGTCTTCTGCCTCTACAGGAGGAACTGTGGGCTTTCAGGCCAGTGTATTAACTGGGGTGCTTTGAACCTTGGCATTCTGCTCAATCAAAACCACATCCAGAGTATTCTGGGATCCAAGGGCATAGATGTTCTGCAAGTGCATGAAATTCATGAGTATCTCAGGAAGAGCTTACTTCTGAATAACCCACAGCAAGCTGTAATCAAATTGAACTTTAAAGCTTTATATCATCATGTTTTTACTCAAATAATTTCCCTCAAAACTCGCTTCATATCACTTATGTCAGAAGATTTCATGAACAAGCTTGGAACTCTTGAAGAACCTCAAGTTCCAGATATTTCTTTTGTCAAATCTGAAGACTATATCACCTCCCTGGTGAGTGACCTCACTGGATTTAACCCAGATGAACTAACCATGAATACACCACTCTCATCTTTGGGCATTGACTCTATGCTCGCTATGACAATTCAGAACCGTGTCTTTCAGGAGAGAAAGGTGGACATACCTCTTCTGAAACTGCTTGATCCTCAGACAACTCTGTCAAGTTTAGTGGTAGTTTTAGAAGAAACAAGCAATGCCAATGGAATAGTTGAGAAGAAGAATGCTGCAGTTGAAAATGTGGAAAATGAGAGCTGGCTATAGGAATCTTCTCTTTTGGGAATTGTGTAACATTGAAGATACCTTTGGAGCATCTTGGAATACATCATTGCAGACAGGGTAGAACATTTGGTGATGCTGAATGTACCCTTCTGCACTGATGCAGAAAGCCCCACACCAGGTTCTTCTGTCAACCTGCCAGCTGTATTAATCTCCGTCAACTGTTTACCTTGTAACATTTGATATTTTTTTAACCTTGATTATCAGTAGTGTTAGCTGGAAATAAGTAGGTTAATAGATACACATTTTCATTTATTGAATTTGTATGTTCAATGCACATTGCATTTTTTAAACTCCATTCAATTTTGATGAAAGTCGAATGTTTGCACCTCTAAGTGGTGAATATACATGTAAAGCAGCATAAGACTATCACCATTTTTGTAATATTGTGTTCTCAATATATCATAATTTTTCTAGTATTGTCTAATGTTTATAAATACAGGCATGTTTTTAAAGGAATTCTGATGTTGTGAATTAAAAAAAATGAATGTTTTCCTGTGTCTTCAAAAATATGAACAATTTACCAGTTGCAAAGCACACAATGGAGCTAATGTTTTTCTTTATGAATTAACCAATTTTTATGAAACCCAAATAAAAAAAGAATACTAAAAACCATCAAAAATCCAAACCTAAATGTGTCTTTATCATATTTTAATTTTTTGTATCTCATCTTCTGCCCCAGTTTAAATTTTTCCAACCTTAATACCTGTCCTGCTTTTGCTCCAGTGATGAAATAGAGACTTTTCCCCATACACACTGAAAGAAACTTTGTTTATATTCTCTTAATATGGGAATAGGGTCCTTGTATTGTTTCTCCCTTTTATTCCTAATTATCATGAGATGTCCCTTGCAGTCCTGATAGTATTCTCCAGTGCATTGAGTATCCATGGTCTGTAAGGTCCCCTTGAAATCATTTGATCTCCAGGCTGCCATAAACATCTTGACAGCCTTCTGCTGATCTTACTCAGGCTTATCTATGTCTGGAGGACCCAGAACTGGACCAGGATTCTAGATGTGGTGTAATGAGTAAAGTGTGATGTACTAGTGGTTTACCTTACACCGCAGAGATGTAATGAGTTCCCTCAATCTATGGGCTATGCTCCTGTTGATAAAGCCCAGTTGGCTGTTACCCTTCACTGCGGTCAGTGTGAATGGTAAACTTGTGCTTAGTCCACTGCCCATCAGGACCCCGCAGTCCTTTTCATCCAGGCTGCTCTCTCTGCAGCCAGTCAGTCCCCTGCCTGTAATGCTGTGGGGCTTAGTCTGTCTCATGTGCAGAACAGGTGCGGGGGGCTAATCCACCCCAGGTTCAAGGCCTTGCATTCACCATAGTTGAAAATAATGAAGACTCTGTAGAGTATTTGTCCCTCCAAATAGTGGTGCAGTCTTTCAATGTGTCAAATGCTCTCACCTAACTCAATGTTGGCTAGGCTGTTAATAAAGAGCCTGTGGGATGCTGCTAGTGACTTACTGCCAGATGGACTTGCACTGCCAGTATCACCCTTTAGGCTTCTCAGTCCTGCGAATACTCCACCCAGCTTATAATCCTCTTTTTCAATCTATTTAGCATCAATATGGCTACAGTGATTCATTGGGACACTGTACTGAAAGCCTTGATGGACTCAAGGTGCATAACAATTCTTCCTTTCTCTCCTCACGGTAATCAGACTGGTCAGGCAATATATGCCCGTGGAAAGTCCATACTGGTGGTCCCCAACCAATTCTTCATTCATGTCCCTTAATACCTCAGTGGTTCTGAGTTTATGGTTCTGTATGGGCAGAGGCTCTTGTGACCTTGCCCAAAGAGTTGGCAGGGAAGCACGTCAATGAAGTGAGGAGCAGGTAAGAGTATATGTATAAATATACCTGCATATATACATACACGTATGTGGAAAGGCACAGAGAGGATTTTAAATCCAGAGTGGTTCTTGTGTGGCAGAACCTGACCAATAGACAGGCAAATCACAAAACAGAGAAACACACATTTTCTGTACTTGTTGCCTGTGCTGTTCTCTGCTCAAAAACACAAGAACCTTGCAGCACTGCTGTCAAAGTCAAAGCAATAATGTAATGGGGCTGCTTTGCACAGCAGGAGTAGATGAAATGTATGTTAGATACATGTCACACATATGAGAATCTCTCATACATCTCCACATTGAGCAGTATTGATTGAACCTTTGATTTTAGTCTTGATAAATACAGGTCTGATCCTGTGAGACCGAAGAACCAACTTTGGCTGGCTGCAGCCATTGCTGGTTTTTGGCTTTCTCTCAGCAAAGCAACTCCTGTTCTGCCAGTACTGTGAAATGGCTTGTATATTGAGGCATTGCTGAAAGACCTCTTCTATGTGTTTTGCTTCTGTGAATCTGCCATAAATGTCCCAAAGGTCAGAATATTTGAACAAAACCAAGATCATTTGCCCTTGTTGAATTTCAGACAGTTCTTCTCTGCCCATCTCTCCAACCTGTCGAGGTCCTTCTGAAGGGCTGCACAGCCACCTGGGGTATTGGACACTCCTCCCAGCTCTGTGTCAACAGCAAACTTGCTGAGGAGGCATCTACCCCGTCATCCACATCCTTTATGGATAAGTTAAACAATACTGGGCCCAGTATTGAACTTTGGGGGACACCACTAGTGATAGGCCTCCAACTAGACTCTGTGCCACTGATTATGACCCTCTGGGATCTGGTGTTCAGCCAGTTTAGTTTAAATAGGTTTTTTTCTTTCATCAACTGATGTCAAACATGATTGAGGAGAGCTGTAGCTATTATTTCCTCCTGAAAAAAATGATGCTCTGCTCAAAATCTGAATTGTAATTATATAAATTACTTGTGAAAAAATCCATATCTGTGTTTAACAGAAGGCTTTTAGTGACAATGTTGTTTGGTTTTTGCAATTAAACTTATATAGTTATCTACATAGGCGTATTTTTAATGATGCTGTGCCCTCAGTCTTCAAACTCTCAATACTGTTATCAGAGGAAGGATCCCATTAGCAGGATGCATATTCAGTAATCAGATAATCATGACTCTGGCACAGTACTTGGAAAACTATTAATTTTTCCAGTAAGAGCCTGAAGCGACACAACATTTAGACAAACTGCTAAAACACCTGTCTCTCCTTTTCTGAGTACAACCATAAATGCAATTAGTCAATATGTTCTAAACAGAAGCAACATAAATACAGAATTAATGGCAAAGAGCCCTAATGTTTGTGTGGAAAATGTTCTCATGGATGGACTTTTTGCTCAGGCACTTCATCAAAACATCCTCCTGCTGCATAATGGGAGCTTGTAGGCTGAATAAATTAATTTTCTTGCAAGTAAACCAGTGTCTGTTTCTTGTTTTGCCAGGATCATGTAATGCCTGGTGACATCCATGTTGGCCTGCAGGTGTGTTCTGCACCTGGGTCAGGGGCCACAGCCAGCCTGTGGCTGGACCAGGACACAGCAATGGGCATAGCTCTGGCAGGGGCCAGGTGACTTCCCCAGACCATAGCCATGGTCTACCTGCAGTGCCTCTAGGAGCCTCTCCCCATGGTCCCAGTGGAGTTACCTTAGCTCTGAGCCCAGGCAGCCAAACCCCAGGACTTATGAAGACAACAGTTGTTTTCTTCTTCAGATAATACCCCAGAGAAGTAAATATACAGTTGATAGTGGCAATGCTGCTGATAAAGTCTTCCCTCAGTCATATCTTATAACTGCACCCACCATTGATTATCACTGCAAATTAAAAAAGCTGTATCCTAAATGGACCCATGTAAGTCTTTTAATTAACATAGTCAACAGATTAAGACATATCTTACTCAACAGGCTATTCCTATGGTGCTGGTGGAATGTAGTCCTGACTCTGCTACTTAGTGTTTGCACCTGTGATCTCAGAGGCAGTTACAAGAAATTGTGACATTAATAACGAAACAAGACATACATTTTGCAGGATCCTTGGAAAGCTACAGCAAAGTTCTTTGGACACCTGAGGCTGATTGGATGATGAAGGGGCTGGAGAACATCATATATGAGGAAAGCTGAGGCAGCTGGGACTGTTCAGCCTGGAGAAGAGAAGGCTCGGGAGTATCTTATTAATGGATATAAAATCATGAGGGAGGGTGCAAAGTGGGCAGAGCCAGGCTCTTTTCTGTAGTGCACAGTGACAAAACCAGAGGCAAGAGGCACAGACTAAAATATGGGAGGTTTCCTCTGAAAGCCGGGAAACACTTCCCTATGGTAAGGGTGACTAAGCACTGGCACAGATTGCCCAGGGAGGTAGTGGAGTCTCCATCCTTGGAGATATTCAAAAGCCCTTTGGACATGGTTTAGGTGTCCTGGCTTGTGCAGGGAGTTAATCCAGAAGACCCCCGGAGGTCTCTCCCAACCTGCTGCGATTCTGTGAGATCCACTGGGAGATGGATTTGATCATCTCCACCAGTTCAAAACTTGGATAATGTTTGACACCACCACATAAAATAGAGCCTTGTGAAAAGAAAGTGATCAGTTCAGAAGCCTGTGACTTATCTCCCTCTTTCCCCTTTATGTCCCTTTTGACCACCTGTCATACTCTAAGGGAAGAACTACCCCACACTTTTGAAAGAAATGCCCAGAGAGACTTTAATGATCCTTATGTATCAGAAAGCCCATTCTGGAAATTCCAGAGTACTTTTAAAAGTATCTTGGTTAAAAATCAGAACATCATATTCAGTTTCATATCTGACTATAAGACATCATTTCATACTTTTAAGAAAGCATTTTCTATTGCAAACTTCAAAGGGAATCCTATGCATCAGTCAAACACAGAATATAGTTCCATGCATACAGTCATTACCCGTGACTTTATATACCACCTGAAATTCATTAGGAGATGACAGTCTTATCTACTGCTCCAAACACAGACCCTCTTCTGTTAGTTTCTTCAGTTCAGTTCAGATCAAATAATTTTTCATTAGTCAAGGGTGAGAAAAGTACTTTATATTAATTCCCTAGCAGCAATGAGAATAGTGACAGACCTCACAGTACAGACAGCCTGCTCTTCAGAACTGCAGTGTTAGTTTTACTATTTTTATAACAGCATGTGACCCTGCAAGAAAGAAGTTGACCTGTTCTATCATTTTCAAGGATGGATTTAGTAGAGTGTGACATGCTGTATGCAAAGTTAATCACACACACTCCACACACATATACACGAAGAAAAAAGAAATCCTATCCAAGAAACAAAGATTCAATAAATTTGAATGAGGCCTGATGACTCCCCTTTCTAAAATAAGTGCTTTACCATTGGCAGCAGGAGGAATCCAGGGCAGCTGCCTCATACAGTGCTCTCTTGGAGAAAACTAAACTGATTTTGTTGAACATTCACAGAAATTCAACCTGCATAGACATGAATAGAAAATCTGTATTCTTCTGACCTGTATTTGGCAGAAGCCTGTGCAACAGGAACACAGGGCTGAGTATGGGAAATGTCAGACAAATTTCATTACAGTGTTACTCAGGTCAAGTCTGTAAGTATCAGCCCACAGTAGAAGAGTACCTTGTCCATGCTTGTGCCACAGATGACAACTAATGAAACCACTTGAGCCACAGTACTGGTTTAGAAACACACCCTTTCATCTTTCATACAAGAGTAAAGGAAGATTTCATCCAGGTGATGGGCTTCTTTTCAATACTCACAACATGAAGAAGCAGCTCCTGCGCAGAAACGCAATGTCTTGTCATTGATACAACTCATTGCCAAACCATTAGCAAATCCAGAGAATGCTGACATAATGTACCTTTACTTCCATATGTGAAGTGAGGAGAAAATACCAGGTTATTCTGCTTTTTAAGTAATGAAGCCAATAAGTGGTGGAATTGATAGCTCCTGGAAACAGACAAAATGAATATGATGGAAATATTATTGGAAAGATGTGTATCAATATATTATGTGCACAGTGTGAGCTGTCTTCCTGTTGACTAAGTATGTTACTGCTATCTGAAACTTTAAATCAGATTTTTAGCATGGAGATTCTAATCCTGTTCTGCATGAAGTAAGTTGTGGAAGCCTACTCAGTGAGCATGCAGTTGGTCCTTTGGTTTCCAGGAAGTTAGCCCATGTGTTCCCTTGTAAATTGTCCTGGCTTTACATCCTGGAAGTGCCATAGGTAGCAGTGGTGATGAATGGATTATATCTCCGTGTAATCACCTGGACAGTTTGCATGTTAGAAACTTTCCTCATCTATTTTTACTGTCATTTTTGGATTAACCGTTCTTCACCTCTCAGCTGTTATTTGCTAAAAGGCTCTGTTACAAGGGCAGATGGGCACAGGCCAACATTACCTGTGCCTTCACCTTCTGCAGTGGCCATTGTGGCTGAATGTGGCTATGGGGACAATACGGAATCCCTTTGTGGCCAGGATTACACTGAGCAAATTCAGCAGAATGAATCTGCATCTTTGGAAACTGCTTAAATCCACATATAATTTACTTGTTGATGCTGCAACAATTTTTCCACCACAGTTGCTGTGTCAGCATCACTTTGAGTGAGACCTATTGGAGAAAAGACAAGTTTTCCATACAGGACTTGTATGCATAGGTGAAATATTTTTTTTTTTTTTGCCAGAATCACTTGTTTCCAACAATTTCAATGAAAAAAGACTTGCCTTGCCTTAAATGTTATTTAGACAAAAACCTGTTTACAGTTTGCTGCCTGAAGCTGTATTCGAGCAAACTGAAGGCTTTAATTAAACTGGTTAGACCTGCTGAAGCTAACAGATTTTTACCCACAGCTAATGGTGTGAGTGAAAACTCCTGAGGATGTCTCGTAAGGTTTAAAAACACAGGAGATGGTCTGTGATTAGCAACAAGGTTTTGTGGTTTTGTTTTGGTCTTTCCTTTCCTTTTCCTTTGCTTTTCCTTTCCCTTTCCTTTCCTTTTCTTTTCCCCAGAAGCACAATAGTGATTAAAATAGTCCAGGTCTTCAAACACGAGGTTATGTTTTTCAAAAGGGAATTTCTAACTTAATGGTGAGTTCCTCATTAGCTGCTGTTTAGACTAGAAATGAATATGCAGCGACTCTCAGGGCAGTCTCTGATGGGAAGAAGATACTTTAAAAGTCTTGTATTTTTCTTACGTAGCAGCAAGAGGTTTGGAATTTGTGACATGGGGAGAGAACATAAAGTTCTAAGTATTTTGGAGGTCATAAAACCAGTAAACTCAGGGTGAGAGACAGTGGTTTGCTGCAACTTTAGACGTGTATCCCCTCAGGTACATAGAAGGATTTAAAATATATGGAAACACTAGAGTTACCAAACACTAAAGGCACCAAGGTAGGAACAGCTTTTATAATTATTGTTGACATTTATGAGTATTATGGCTGTATTTCATCGAGTATATGCTATAAATACTAGTGTGGTAAATCTGAACAGATAGTCCATACTCTGGTTGCAAACCTAGTGCAGTTTCAAACAAGAAGACTTCATTTGGTCTGTTAACCAAGCTGTTCATTCATCAGTTGAGCAGTCGTCAAGAGTGCTTACTCAAAAGACTGACTTTGTTAAAAACCAACTGGGGTTAATTAAATTTGTTTCAGAGGATGTTTACATACATCAGTGAAGAGATTTTTCAATATCTGGGCTCCTTAAATATATGCTCAGAAGAATTATGAAGAAGTGAAATCTCCTGTTTTAAGCATCTCTATGCAAATGAGAAGCAGCTGGTGAGTTTGGGAAAGTATGAGGCTGAGAGGGGATAGGTTTATGGCGAACAAGGTCTCAAATGGCTTATGCAAATAGAGACTGCTCCTCCCTATAGAGAAGGAGGGGAATTATTTACCTTTTCTCCACTTGAAATGAACATGTCAAATTGACAATTTGCTGAGCAGCTGAATGCAAGAAAGTCAGTTGCTCTCTCTGGATTTGCCAAGTTACCTGCCCATGAAATGTCAAGTTTGCTGGTGTTTTTTCAGAAATGATTGATTTTACCACTGTCTTGGCTTAACTCCAGCTGGCCACTAACTACCAGGTAGCCACTTGCTAAATCCTCCTTGCTTCCATGGTGGGCTGGGGATGAGAGTCAGAAAAAAAGTAAATCTCATGGGTTGAGAAGAGAACAGTTTAATAATTATACTAATTATTATGCTAATAATTATATATTACTGGTAATTATACTAAAATATAGCAATAGTAATAATATAATTAATAGTAATAGTAGTGAAAAGGAGAGAGAGAGAGAGAGGAATAAAACTGAAGAAAAACAAGTCACGCACAATACAATTCCTCACCACCTGCTGACCTGTCCCATCCCTGAGCAGCAATCAGTGGCTCCCGGCCAGTCCTCCCAGTTTCTATACTGAGCATGATGTCCTAGGGTATGGAACAACCTTTTGACTATTTCAGGTCAGCTCTCCTGGCCATGATCTGTCCCATCTTCTTGTGCACATGCTCACTGACAGAGCAGAGAAAATGAAAAGTCCTTGAATTAGAGTAAGAATGAGAAGCAACAATGAACTTATCAGTTTCTTATCAACATTATTGTCATACTACATCCAAAATACAGCACTGTACCAGCTACTAAGAAGAAAATTACCTCTATCTCAGCCAAAACCTGGACAAGCATGCAAAACAAAAAATGTCTGTCTTCATTTTTTAAATGTCCCAGTTGTGTTTCACAGCTTGAATACACTAGTTGAAACCAAGGAAAAAATAGTATTGAACTCAAACCAACAGAAGTGGATTCAACACTGCCTGGGTTGCTGCTTCTACAGAGGAGGCCACTGAGCAATGCATGAAAAACTTGAGGCTGTGTTATTTTCAGGCAAGCAGAATATAGGGGGAAAAATCAAGTTTGTAGCAACGTTCTCAAAGAGAGGTTAAGTGATATGTAGACACTTGGGACACTAACAGTGGGTATCACAAGCCTGTGTGACCTGGGATGTCATCCAGACTGGCAGTGCCTCTGTGCATCATTTGCTCTTTTCCTGAACCATTTATCTGAGTGTCTCAGAGCCCATTCCACAGTACCCATTTGATTACAGGAAACTCATGGCCCCTGTCTGGACATTTCTGCTGCTGAGAAGTTCTGAATCTGGAACTGTCAAAGGCTCTTTCATTGCTAGTTCTGGACTTCAAAGGCAAAAGACATAGTGACAAGAATACAAAAGCTAAATAAAACCTTGCATTTTTCTCAACTTAAATTCCATTACCGTATTTGTCAAATGAAGAGAAAAAACAGGTGCAGGACATCTGTTATGGTTTAACCCCAGCCAGCAACTGCCCCATACCAGATCCTGTGAAGAAAATTAACTCTGTCTCAGCCCAAACCAGCACAATTTCTGAGCATTATAATAAAACTTATTAAACAGTTAGTGATGCTTTTATGGAACAGAGCAGAAACCTGAAAACAGTGACTACTGCCAGAAATTGTAGCATCTCCTACACTTGTCCCCTGAAAATTTTATTTCCTCCTGCAATTTTATATTGTTCACATAACAGTGCAACTAGACCAGAGGGATGTGACAATATGAAAAAGGGATGACAAGAAAGAAACCAGGACATTTTAGGCCAAGGGCTAACTTCATGTGCCAGGGTTTGTACTGTGAGGGACCAGCTTTGCTGGTCATGGCATAGGGCTGCGTGCAGGAGCAAAACTGAAAGCAGTGGAAATAGCAGTTCTCTTCCAGTTAGTACAACAAGCTGCAGTGTATCTTTATTTGCATTTGAGGCATTTCTGTGGAAGAGTGGGACAAGGAAGTGGGGTTTGCTTGTACTCTAAAGGCATCAAGCTTCCCCATTCTTTTCAGTGGGGAATTCCCAATACCAGAGCAATGGTACTTCCCACAGGGCTGACATCCCTGCGCTGGGCAGCTGGGCAGGGCCAAGCACTGCAGGAAACCCTCTGACCATCCTGCTCTGTCTCCAGGGCTGGGCACAGTGTCTTGTTTCCATTGACCACAGGAAGTCCAAGCAGTACTGCAATGGCTCAAAGTCTCTGAACCCTCAGAGTCTTCAATCCTGACCCCATGAGTGCCCTCAAGCTCACCCCGTTCCCCAACTCTCCCCAGGTGTTCTTTCTTTCTCTGTGGGAGCTGAGCAGCAGGCTGCAGGAGGCAAAGATAAACTCCTCAGATAAAGCTTGCTTAGTCATGCAGCTTAATTCTTAACTCACTATTTGGTGACAAGTAATGAAGAAATGCTTCAGGGTTTCCACAAGCCAGTCTGACAAAGCAGTTGTGCACAGTGGCTACTCCAGCCCATGATGCAACCAGAGCCAGCAGCACTTCCAAGTTGCTTGCCTTACGTGTTTCTGGGCCAAAACATGTGTGCCCCCTCCTCACCCCTCTCCATTGGTCTCACCCATGAGTAAGCTTTGCCTGGGCCTGATGGGTTCGTATGACCAAGAACACAGGTATCTGCATCTGAAACAGGTTTCCAAATTCCCTTCAGGGCACGGGAGAGAGAACAACTTCTATGGGAGAGATAACAACTTCTGTGGGAGAGATAACTTCTACACATAAAGTCCAGTCCATGCACACAAACAGGCAGAGGGCTTGACAACTCTTCATTCTCTTCACTGAATATAAAAGGAGCATAATGTGATGTGCTCAACCGTGCACATCTTTCCTTCCACCTGTGAGGATTCCCTCATACCTCTGGGAAATTCTGTAGGCTGTTCTCCTGGACACCAGCCAGTGAACTATTTTCTGCAGAGCTGTCCTCAGCAAAACTACCCATAAAACCCCAAGGAAAATTACTCTGGAAGCCCTAGAATTCATATATTCCCCGTGGCACAGCAGAATTTTAACTCCTGCATGGTTCTGGACTGCTGTGCAAGAAAAGGCAAATTCTTAGAGCAGGCTTTGCATCTGAAGCCTTAATATGTTATTTATCTATCTAAAATGTGTTTCGCTGTCTCTTCTTTGGAAAGGACACACCTCACAGAATGAAATGTTCAGAATGCAATAGAAGGGCAGGTCTGTGAGAGAGGGGGAGAGACATGGATAAGTAGACCAGCTTGTACTGATGAGTCAAGTTAAACAGAGCTAAAGCCACCTCCAACTTCCAGCCCAACTGCCCGGAAGGATCTGCGTGCAGGTGTCTCAGCTGCTCGGCCAGGAGTCACCGCCTTCCTTCAACTTCCCGTGTAATCTTCCAGTCGTGTTTTGTACCCAAGACTCCTCCAATTCCTCCTCCTTCCGCAGGAGCCCCCTTTCCCCTTGCCCAGCACGGCCGGCCCAGGCGCTCACCGCGACCGCCCGCTGCCGCCCCGCCCCGCGATGCGCCGGGGCCCGCGGGCTGCAGTGGCAGCGCTCGGCCAGCAGAGGGCGGCGCTGAGCGGGGCCGGGCAGGCAGGGCAGGGCAGGGCAAGGCAGGGCAGGGCAGGGCAGGGAGAGCCGACCCTGCTCGGGACAGAGCTCATGGAGGGAGAGGGAGAGAGATAGGGAGAGCTTTCAACCACACGGGACGGCAGACTGCGATGATGTCAGGCTTGCCCTTTGAAAACGCGCCCAGGTTAGGAGGATGCGGTGCTAAGAAAGGGCGCTCTGACGGTGGCTCTGAGATGTGCTGACTACTCTGGAGCACACCTGGAATCTTACGGAGGTGGATCAGGGGCTCCTGAGGTAATAGGTGCCAGCAGGAAAGTATCTCAGAGGAATTAAGGGGTGTCCCTCTGAGAAGGTGACATGGCCAACAGCCCAGCTTTAGTGCATCTAGACCACTGCATGCAGCGTGGGTGACCGGAGGAGCTGCACACCACTGTGCCGCTAGAAAGCAGTGACCTAGTTGCCATTACCTAAACATGGTGAGACACAGCCCATGACTAGAGTGCAGCTGGCAGCAATGGCTACAGGTTGTTCAGAAGGGACGGGAGAGGAAGGGTGAAGGGGTTGCCTTCAGCATCAAGAGGTGGGTTGAGTGTGAAGAGCTGTCTCTGAAAAACAGCCATGCGCAGGTTGAAAGTCTGCAGACAAGAACCAGAGACGGAGGTAACAAAGGGAACCTCATGGCTGGTGCCTACTACAGGCCACCTGATCATGCGGAACCTATGGAAAAACCTTCTTGCTCCAGCTATGAGAGGCATTGCACTCACAGGCTTTTGTTCTGCTGGGGGACTTCAACCACCCTGGTGTCTGATGGAAAAGTAGCACGGTGGGCTGTAAGCAAGCCAGGAGACTCCTGGAATGCATAGAGGATAACCTCTTGAGCCAGTTAATAGATAGCATTACCAGAGGTGATCCAATACTGGATGTGATGGTCACCATCCCAAGTGAGATAACTGGAGACGTCAAGATTGGAAGCAACCTGCATTGATCATACATTGGTGGAATTTGAAGGCCTGAGGGACACTGGTCAGGCAAAGAGTAAAGTCAGAACCCTGAACTTTAGGAAAGCAAACTTGCAGCTCTTCGAGAAGTTAGTCAATAGGACCTACCAGGAAAATGCTCTTAGAGATGATGGAGAAGAACAGAGCTGGCAGATCTTTAAGATCGCCTATCATAACTACGAGAGCTAGTGATCCCCAGGTGCAAGAAATCAGACAAGAGACTGGCATGGCTGAGCTGGGACCTGCTGGTCAAAATAAAGGGCAAGAAGCAAATGCAGAGGCAGTGGAAGCAGTGGCAGGTATCCTGGGAAGAGTATAGGGGACATGGTATGGTTGTGTAAGGATGACTTCAGAAAGATGAAAGCACAGCTGGAGCTGAGGGATGCAAAGAATAACAAGAAGGACTTCTACAGGTATGTTAGCCAGAAAAGTAAGGTCAAAAAAAGTGTACCTGCCTTGATAAGCAAGGCTGGCAAACTGGTAACGATGGACAAGGAAAAGGCTGAGGTACTTAAGTACCTTTTTGCCTCAGTCTTCAATGGCAACCTCTTTTCCCACACCTCTTGAGTCAGGGACTGTGGGATCCAAGTCCCTCCCATTGTAGGAGAAGAACAGGTTCATGACCACCTGAGGAACCTGAGCATACACGTACCTATGGGACTTGATGAGATACCTCCCAGAGTCCTGAAGAAATTGGTTGATGTAGCTGGCAAGCCACTCCTCATGCCATTTGAAAATTCATGGCAGTCATGTGAAGTCCCCAGTGGCTGAAAAAAGGGAATAATTGCATCCATCTTTAAAAAAGGGTAGAAAGGAGGACCCTGGGAACTACTGACCTGTCAGCCTCACCTCTGTACCTGAGAAGATCATGGAACAGATCCTTCTAGAAGCTATGCTAAGGCACACAGAGGACAGGGAACTGATCTGGGAGCTGATTTGGGAGAGCCAGCATGGCTTCACCAAGGACAAGTCCTGCCTGGCCAACCCAGTGGCCTTCTACAATGGAGTGATGACATCAGAGGACATGAGAAGGGCTACAGATGTCATCTGGACTTCTGCAAGGCCTTTGACATTGTCGCCTGCAACATCCTTCTCTCTAAATTAGAGAGAGATGGGTTTGATGGGTGAACTGCTAGGTAGATGAGGAATTGGTTGAATGGTTGCATCCATGGTGACAAGTGGTGTCTCTCAGGGGCCCATACTGGGACCAGTGCTATTTAATGTGTTCATCAATGACACAGACAAAGGGACTGAGTGCACCCTCAGTGAGTCTGCAGATGACACAAAGCTGAGTGGTGTGGGTGACGTGCCTGAGGGACGGGACTGCCATTCAGAGGGACCTGGACAAAATGGGAAGTGGGAACCTTATGAGGTTCAACAAGGCCAAGTGCAAAGACTTGCACATGGGTTGGGGCAACTCTTGGTACCAATACAGGCTGAGGGATAAAGGAATTGAGAGCAGCCCTGTGCGAACTGCTTGGGCGTACCAGTGGATGGGAGGCTGGACATGAGCTGACAACGCATACTTGCAGCCCAGAAAGCCAAGCTGCATCAAAACAATTGCAGCCAGCACGTTGAGGCAGGGGACTGTGCTCCTCTGCTCTTGCGAGACCCCACCTGCAGTACTGCATCCAGCTCTGGCACTCCCAGTACAGGAAGAACATGGACCTGCTGGAGTGAGTGTAGAGGAGGGCCACAAAGATGACCATTTGCTCTTTTTCTAAACCATTCATCTGAGTGTCTCAGTGCCTAGCCCACAGTACACATTTGATCACAAGAAACTCATGGCCTGACATTTCTGCTGCTGAGAAGTTCTGAATCTGGAACTGTCAAAGGTTCTTTCATTGCTAGTTCTGGAATTCAAAGGCAGAGGCTGCAGCAACAGAAATACGAAAGCTCAACTTATATTCCATTACACGTCAGATAAAGGGAAAAAACAGGTGCAGAACAT
The DNA here is from genome assembly GCA_013396735.1 of Grallaria varia. Taxonomy (NCBI): domain Eukaryota; kingdom Metazoa; phylum Chordata; class Aves; order Passeriformes; family Formicariidae; genus Grallaria; species Grallaria varia. The sequence goes on from VWZG01005007.1 coordinate 58,656, forward strand.
CCGAGCAGTATAAAATTTGTTGAACACTTAACAATGCTTTTAAGCCTTTATGCTTTTATGCTTTTATGCTTCCCTTGCCTTCCCTTCCCTTGCCTTGCCTTGCCACAGAGACCAGGTTGGGTGAACTGTCATTGCTGTGTTTCCTGCTTGGCTCCCATGGTTCTGCACTTCTTCCTCACACTGGCACCAGTCTGGGAGCCCGTCAGCTCTGGTAAATACAGTTCCCAAAAACATTTCAGCTGTCAACAGCCTGCTCAGTTTCCTTTTTTACCCTTTTTTCTTTCCATGAGGTTCATTTTCTGTTTTTAATTCCCATGTTTATTTGCTGCTGAAGCCTTGGCAGTGCATTATCTGGTGGCTCAAGTTTGCACTAACAGTCATGAGCACACAAGCCAAACGCAAAGTAAATGCTGAAACGCTGGCTGGGATCGGAAATGTCAAAACCAGGGAAGCAAAAGCAAAATTGGAGCCTGACAGAGGCTTGCAACTATGAAACCTCTTAGTGAAAACAGTTGGCTCTGGACAGTGTGTAGGAAAGTAGGAGAGACTTTTTTGAGGATTTTTATTTCTCTTCACTATATTGAACAGTATCAAAGGAAAGATGCTAAAAGATAATACAAAGCAGGAGGTACTGTCCTGAAACCTTTCTTGGCAAATACTTGTTTAGCCTCATTCTTGAAAGAGTCCAGCAATGACAATTCCATAGCACCCTTCAGCGCTTCATTACACTTAGTGTAAAGAAAGCTTTTCCTGGTGCATTGCACTGCTTCTTGATACTTCCTTCTTTGCTGTAATTCTGTCTGTGTTCATGGAATACTTTGGTCTTTCTTTATGTGGCTCTTCTGAAGCTTTGAAGCTCTGTTTGGTTTCTTAAAACTCTGAGGCAACTTGGTTTGTTTCATATTCATCACTTGCTGATGATTCAGTTCCAAAATCCATTTAAATTTCCCAACATTATTCCACTAATGTACATTCATTATGAAACTATTTGGGTTGCATATTTTTAAAGCTGCTCATTGATATGAATATTCTGCTGTGAACTGGAGGCAGCTATGTGAATCACATTGATAAAATTAATACAGTAAAAAGTATCCTTTAAGAATTGACCTTGGCTGTTACACAGTCTGCACATGCTTACATTTTCCCCTAGTGATTTTCCTGATATTGGTTATAAACTCAGGGCTGGGTAAATGGTTTGGCAAAATATTCAAAGCTTCCCTACTTGGCTGACTGATGAGCACCAAAAACAGATGTTCATCCTGACATATCAAAGAAGTAGCAAATATGCTTATTGCACAATAAGCAAAAGCAACAGAAATTAATATTTTTTCACTGTACTGTGGATTTAAAAAAAGTAAAAAAAAAAAAAAAAAAAGACAAAAAGTCGGGAGAGGGTAGGTTTTCTTTTCCCCAGTGACAAGGTGAAATTTTTAAAATTTCCTCTTTTTCTAAAAAGTAGAGCAAAACACTCACTTTGGCATTACGTGAGAAAAGGAGAGAATGCTGGTTATTTTCCCTCCGGGTGGCTTAGAAAAGCAAAAAAAAGATGTGCATGGAAAATGTCAAAATATCCTACTTTCTGACGGACATGGAAATACTTGGAAATTGCTTATGGTGAGGATGGAAGGCTAGTTTCAGATAGTCAGAGAAGTGAATCATGACCTAAAATGTGCAATAAGTAGCTTTGATGCTTCTGCTTTAAAGGAAAGGACCTAAATCACTGCCAACTTAAACTGAACTCAGAGGACTTTCCACATCAGTTCTTTAAGGAAGGAACATGCTACTGTCTGCTAGAGGCTGCTGGGTCCAGCACAGGGAGCAAACATCCATTTTTCTCTTGTCCTCCAGGTTTTGCAAGGATTTTGTATGTAAGACTTGTAACCAATTGCTACTTCAAATTTTCAGAAGGTAAGCCTCTGGGGTGAGTAGTTTTTCTGCTACTTGTTATTGTCAGTCCTAATCTTGCCGTATTGATAAGGGAATGTGTCATGGCTAAGGGCTCTGCTCTTATTAAGCACTGTGCCAATACCACTCAAAAGCTACAACGCTCAGCTTTCCAAACACAGTGGTAAATCTTTGAGTAATGTTTTCAGTCATGCCAAAGTGACTTGGGGCCCTAAGCCAGAACTGACTTAGAGATGCACATTTGTACTGGCAAAAGCACTTATGCCTTGCTTCATTCAGCCTCACTTAGTGTCTGTCTGTGCTTCTACATGCCAAAGGGCAAGAGACAAGGGGAGACACCCTTGCAAAACTTTCAGTTGATCCATCTTTAGGATCTGTCAAGTTACTTTGCATGCATGGTGGTAGTCCAGTGGCAAGCGTAACATTAGAAATACACACACATATCCATCTCTTCCATACAGGAACACTTAATTCTTTGTGAGATTTACAGTGAGAAGAGTCAATGTTTTGGGACAATGACTTCAGGCTTTCCCCTCTTAGTTCCTGGTGCCTAAGTAATTTATTTACAGAGCAGATCTCTCAAAGCTGACAGATTCTGATTGCACTAAGCTGATGAAATATATGCACTTTTCTGCCAACTAAGGAGATATTTCTCAGATAATCCAGCCTACTGGCAGGACAGTCTCTCAAGAAATGTTTCCCAAAAGAATTCCAGCTGATTTATTGTAGAAACTTGCATGAGCTCCAGATGGCAGTTGAGACAGAGCAAACTGGCCCGATCGGAGCCACACTGTGATGCGATGGCCCCACAGAGCTGGTGCCTGTGGCAGCCCCAGGACCAGCACAGAAAGGTTCCGCTGGGTCCGGAGTGATGCTGAGATCAGCAGCCAGAGAAACAGTTCAGCTTCACCATCTTCAAATTCCTCCTCCCAGTCCATGCCATGGCGCCTGAAGTCCCTCCAGTAAACTCCTCCAGAAGTAAAGGAAGCTGTATGGGGATTGTTAGCAAAGATGCAAGAAGTGGGCTTCTGACACTCTCTTAAACTATTTTCCAAGAGTAACTGGATCTGCTTTCCTTCACAGCTGCACATACTTCAGTGTAAGTTTATGTGTGAACATTCACTTAGGAGTAAGAATTTCCTATCTTGAATTAATTAAAGTTACTTTAAAAAAATAAATCTCCTTAAATTAAATCAAGCCTCTTAATTTTGTCCTCACGTAGCTTTGTACCAGAATTGCTGGAAGTGTAAATTAGACCAGATGTAATCAATTCAGTACCAGTGTATGTGATGAGGAAACACTCCTGCGAACTGAGGATTTTTCTGAGGATCAGAGGATCATCTGAGGATTTTTCAATATAAATTTCTTGTCAGTGGTCACAACGAAGCACTTCAAGGCAGCAGCATGGTTGAACAACAGAATCCATAAACAGCTTGCCATGGCCTGTGATTAAAATAGAAAATGGCTTGTTTAACTTCAAGCACAAATCCCATCACAGAACTCGCCCCAAATACACAGGGGTTTTTCCTGGGATTAGGGCAGCAGTCATGGCAATGCCTGACTTCTTGTCCTAACAGTTCATCAGGAGGTAATTATAAAAGTCAAATTGGTGATGCTTAAACAAGGTGCCTGTAAGGACACATGAAGTAAGCTATGCTGCTCTCTCTGCTACCTACTTCTGTACACAGAGACCTGTTATTTCTCAGCCCATTGACTGCACAGAAACAAAGACAATCCAACTCTTAGACTGAAGACAGAAAAAATACTGGAAAAATGCAGCAACTAATATTTACTAATCTACCAGGAAGAGGTTTTCTCTGCTGGTCTCCAAAGGAAAGGGAGGGAAGGCTGAGGAGCCAGCTTCTCAGGCCAGATTTAAAAGTCACCATACTCTTCACATATGCCCACAGAAGAATTTACAGTAGCAGATATTCCCATGTTTGTTCCTGGAACACCATGTGAACACATATGTGATCTGTGCTAACAAATTCAGCCCTTATAAATGGCTATTATGAATGCATGCAGAAATGTAAGCCATTTTGAGGTGTAAATGGTAGCAAGCAAATAAGCTGTCTATCAATCTCTGATGGGGGAATCACTTTCAAGCCTATGTATGGATAAGAGTAAGTAGCAATAATATACAATGAAGGGGCAGGAAAGGTAGGAAAATGGAAAGGGGGCCCTTCACTTTAACCCCCAGGAAAATAAATAATTAGTTGTCATGATTAATACCAAGGTTTCTTTGACTGATGTCTTCAACAGAAGGGTTATAATACTTACAGAAAAACATGTGGCATCTTTTAAATATTCTATAATTTAGCAAAACTCCAGGACCTGGAAGCAGAGAAATGTTGAATCAAATTTCTCTTCGTGCATTATTCCACCTCCTTTGCTGTTTGTTAAATTTTGAATTAAACTCAAATTATCTGGCTTGAAGATAAAGTCACCTTGGCAATTATAGTAAAGAAAGCCTCTCAAAACCAAACAAAACTGTCCCTGTTCCAAGAGCAATGAACAGAAGGCTGAATGAAATAATGACTACAGATTATCTTACAGTGACTAAACAGTAAGAAATTATCAATGTCAAATATTCTGGGCTTCCTTTTAGCTGTTTGAGGAAAATTATCCCAGTCCCTCTTGTAGAAGAAATTGCTCATCTGTTGTTTGGCAGCACTTACTTAGAGATGAATCCTAGTTGAAAATCATGTATTTACTTTCATTTTCAAAACTGTTTTTGTGGAAGATGACATCAGATGGTAGTTTCCTCTCAGATTACCTTCATGCCCTTTTCCCACTGTAATCAAACTCCTTCAGCTCCTCTTCTCACAGCTCTTGGGTCTCCCCTTATCATTCATGCCTCCACTCAAAGTCAAAAGCATTTTTCTGTCTCAACTTTTTCTATCATTCTCCAGTTAGAAAAATTGTGTAGTAATATTTTGGGATTGAACTAGTCACAAAATGTACAAGTCAGAAGCTCTAAGGTGCTTTTTTGACTGTAAAATTGCAATTTTCAGGAAGTTGAGAAGGAATTCTCAGTGTCATCCAAAAGTCTGAAAACAGGAACTTTCTGCTTCAGACACCTCCATCACCCTGCCTACCTAACTCACCTGATAAAGGTGCCATTGCCACCCACTTGCACAGACTGGTGACAGTGGCACCTCAAACCTGCCCACTATCACATCTTTGAACTGAAAATCAGGAGGCAGAGCTAAGATGGAAAGCAGAAAGAAGAAATATATGTGAAAGCAAAAATTATTTGTCTGACTAGATTTCACTTCATTTCCTGGGTTGAGATTTTAGGAGGAAGCTGTGGTTTCCGTTCTGTGATGCCCATAGAGAAAGAAGCGCCACCAACAGTAAAGTTGGTTTGATTGCCTGCGGGAACTGCTCCCTTGCAGGTGTTTTTCTAAAAGTCTACCAGACTACAGCACAGGAGATATCACAGTCTTGGGCTTCCTTTAGAGCATTAGTTTGCTCTAAATTGTGTTTTAAAATGCATACAGAAAAGAGCTGTGAAAGGGAAAGGCTTCCCTTTAGTTTCTTGCTGTGGAGAAGAATAATTTACTTTTCAGAGTTCTCACTGATGCTCTTCCTGAACACTGTTACCTTCTCTCCCCTTTCTTCTTTTGCTCCCTTTAAGTGTCTGGTCAACCTGCAAGGCCACCACATGCTTTCTGAGTGTCCAAGAATGATATTAGCACAGGAACACTTGGGAGGAGAGGGTGGAAATGGTATGGAACAGGATGGAGTAGGATCTGCTGTCTATGTTTCTGGCACTGGAAAAGAAGGAGTGGCAACAGGAAGGTTTCCTTAATGAAAGATTTCAGAAACAAATACATATATTGTTCATATTTAATTCCGAAAATGGAAGCTAGAGGAGGAATGAAATGGAAGGAAAGGGTGTGAGGTGGATACTGTTTTAAATCTTTATATTTCCTTAAAGCACTTCAAATATTCTCAATCAGGACACTGTAGAACTTCCCAAATCTGATACTGATTTTTGATCTTGCAAATTAGTGCCTCAGCATCTATATGACACAGGTTATATTTTATTAAATAACCATTGGTTTTGAATTTCAAGTAGATATTTTTCATGCTTTTATCACCTATATCAAGCCATATAATTTTTTGTTTTGTTTTTTCTTAAGGGCCTGAGTTTCTTGAATTGTAAAGAATATGTGGGAATTTCAATTTTTATAATATTACAGTTTTCTAGTGCTTACACTGAAAGCTTAAAAGTCAAAACAAAGACATGAGTGTCAGGAAGTAAAATTTTAAATAAAGATTTTTAATATTGTTTCTGATTATGCTGGGACTGTAAGAGGCAAACCAGGTTTCAGATCAGGCCTTTGAATCCTCATCTATCCCCAGAAGTCTCTGGGTGGTTCAGCGTTCTAGAATTGAATCGCTGCAATTGGAAAAGACCTCTAAGATCATTGAGCACAACCATTACCCCAGTACTGCCACGTTCACCACTAAACCATGTCCCCAAGCGCCACATCTACATGTTTTTCATGCACCTGAAGGAATGGTGATTTGATCACTCCCTCAGGCAGCCTGACCACTCTTTTGGTGAAGACGTTTTTCCTACTATCCAAACTAAACCTCCCCTGACACTACGTGAGGCCATTTCCTCTTGTCCTATGGCTTGTCACCTGGGAGAAGAGGCCGACCCCCACCTGGCTACCACCTCCTTTCAGGTAGTTGTAAAGAGCGGTAAGATCCTTGCTGAGCTTCCTTTTTTCCAGCCTGAAGACCCCAAACTCCCTCAAGCCGCTCCTGGCCAGGCTTGTGTTCCAGACCCCTCACCAGCTTCGTTGCCTTTCTCTGGACACGAAAACGTTGTGTATAACTATGCTGTGCACAGTGTGCCGTACCGGTGGGGTTTGCCCGTTCGGAAGAGGGAAGGCTCCATCCCCACGACACCCCCCCCGCAGCGGTCCCGGCGCCGCCGCGGGAGCGCTGCAGTACCAGCAGCGGACGGCAGGGGGCACCCGCGCCCCGCGTCCCGCCCGCGCCGCCGCGGCTGCGCATGCGCTCCCTCCTCGGGCATCGCGCGTCCCGTCCCTCCTAACGCGGGGCTGCGGCGGCCGCGCCAGCACACAGGAGGGTGCTCTTCACCGAGCGGAGGATAATAATCGGTGATGATCGCGCTGTGAGCACGTTTTGCTGCCGCTCAGGAGACCTGTCAGGTTTGCGCCGGGGCTGGTGACCTTAAAGGTCTTTCCCAGCTTGACTCTGCAGCACTGAAGGCTGTGATACAGCCCCTTTCCAGGGCCGTGTCCCAGGCACCTGCGGTACGGAGGGTGGGTTCTGGGAAACAGCCGGGCTCTGGGGAACTCCTTGCTCTGGCTGGTTAGAAGGTCAGCAATTTTTTGTTTGCCAAGGTTGGCATAAAACCCTGAGCAGATCTTGTTGTGAAGCTCTTGGTCAGGCAACGTGTAAAGTGTTGGGTTCATGTAAAACACATATTGATAATGATTTTCTTTTTTTAAAGGGTGCTATAATTTAATAGGTAAGAGCCTGGTTATTGAATGGCATGAGGGAATGGATGATAGCACACAAATATTAGCAAGAATATTATAATAGCTGTGGAGGAATTATGAGGACCCTGAGTTCCTCTAGCATAAAGGTTTATTCTGAGGGAAGGGGTTTGTTTGAGTGTTTTGGTTGGGGTTTTTTGTTTGTTTGTTTAGTTGGTTTGTTTCTTTTCTTTACAGAAAGCATGGAATTCAAAGTGGAAACTTAAGACTAATCTAAAGCTGCTAGCTTACAAGTGAGAGGTGAAAAAGTGTCAGTCTTCATAGTAACACTATTCCGCATGGCAACCAGCAATATTTTTCCATTCCTGTTTTTCTATTCAAATGCTTTTTTCTAGTGCTGCTGAACTTCTTGCCCTCTAGAATGGTTTGCTTTCTGATACTACTAGAAGCACTGGAAGCTCACCTTCTTGAAAGGGGTTATTTATTCAGTAAAGTTTTTGTCAGACCACTTACATGACTTCAAAAGCAATTCCCAGTGCTTTCTTTTTGTTGCCTCTTTGTGAAAAGCATGTGGATTCTTGGACTGAACATTATATAAATACAATGCACTGTGCAGCCCTATCAACATCGATTGCTGTAGTTGGATTGCTGATGCTGTACAGATGCAGAAAGGAAATGGTCCTGACAAATAGGATACATAGGCTTTTTCCAGTACAATATTTAGAAAGAGCTGCCACATGAAATCCCCATTAGACAGCAGTACAATGAAGATAAAGGCAAGCTGCACAGAGTGCCACAGCAGTAAATGTGAATCTCTCCCTTTCTTACTGAATTCTTGTTCGCTGTAATCATCACCATTCCTAAGTGAAGAACAACAAAATATATTGGTTTATTAGGCATAGGAAAGCTGACGACTGATAGAGAAAAGCAGCTTCACTCCAAGGCACAGATGGGAAGCACATAGTGTCCTGAATTTGTCTGCTTTTCCTTTAGAGAATGACTAATATTTAGCATTATACATCCCTTGGGTATCAGTGTTGAACCCTGAGTGTTAGACACATATAACATTTCAAAGCAATTGTACTGTTGGCACAATCACAAACACACTTGATTAAACCATCCTACACTATGAAAAGAGGTTACAAACAGCAGATTCGGGGTCAGCTTTTCCTGGCACAGATCTGTTCAGATGGCTTAAAGTAGGTCAATTTACGGGCATAATCTATGAGCGAGTTAAAGGGATGACATGAACTGTGTTTTTGAGTGATTAAATTATACTCTGTTGTTAAATTATTTTTGCTTTACCCTCTTTGTTTGTCCTAGCACTAAGCAGTGGGGTCTGTGCTATTAGTGAAAACTAGCAGGGAAGACTTTGCAATACAGAAGTACTAACACTGCTCAAACATGCAGTCATATGTTGAGATTATTCCATGCTCTTCCCACTAAGGGTGATGGCACCCAGCTCCATCAAATAAGTCATACATGGCCCATTGCTAGTAAAAATACTCTTTTTTCCCTTAATAGAACCTGCCAGGAGGGAAGAGAAGACTCAACCCACAATCTTCTGTCTTGAGGTTGCCATTGACAAAACATTTTACCTAAGTATTTTCAGGCATTTGATGAGGATCCAGTGTCAGATGGATTGGAAAAGGAAATGACAAGAAGATTGTGAAGATTTTTGGGACAGAACTGAAAAATGAAAATGTCTTTTCCAGATCTTTCCAACATTCCTCAAGTTGGCCAAAAAAGAAAAAGGAAGGCATTTTGCATCTAAAGGCTATTTTAGTAGAGAATCTAGAAAGTGCTACTCGCGGAAAAAAACTTACCTTTGAAAACATCTTGGCGATCAAAGGAACGAATTAGACTGTCACTGGACTATTAAATTATTTAAAATATGAAGGATACTATTGAAAGGGGTATTGGAGATGATGGATTATACCTATTTGCTACACAGTGGCAAAATAGATGCATAGTAGCACAGTTTCTAGTGTGCCTCTTTTTTATTTCTAGTGATTTATTGGCAGGAGGCCTGTAAAAATAATGGAAAATAAAGCCACCAGTTAGTTAAGAAATGATACTGTTAATACTCTTAGTCTGCTCCAAAGCCATATTTTTATTTTAAATAATATTAGTTGCTTTTTAAATAGGTTATTGTATACTGTGTCCGAGGTCAGAGCAGGTACATGGTGTTTGCATAACTCACAGAGTACAAAGCACTCTCTGCTATTTCTGGATACTCAGAGCACCCCTGAACAAAGACTCTGTATTTATAATGCATGTTTTCTTCTGGAAGCTCATGTGTATCTCTGGTTATAATTCCTACAAATTACTTGAATGTCTCCATGCAGTTTAAACTCGTGTCAGATTCAAATCTTTTTAAAGAACTGATTTGCAGAAAATGAAAATATACTAATCCCTTTTATCTTAAATCTTATCATCCTAGCAGAAGAAACAGATCTGAGTAGAAGAATGCTAACTGGTCTTATGAAAAACTGGAAAATGTATAAGAGGAAAAAAATACATCAACTGCTAATATTGGCAATCTAAATCTTTTGGACACTCTAACTCTGAGAACTAAGAGAATGTGTGTTCTGCTGATGAGGTATCTTCATTGACAGAGAAGGAACAGCCTGAAAATGTATGAAAATTTACAGGGTGCAGTCTAAAAATAATTTACCAGAAAAACAAGTTTTGAAAAGCATCATTTCAAAAGTCTGTTTTTACAATGAAGGATGCAAAATTACTCATCAAGTGCTTAATCACAATCTTCTATAGTTTCTTGGCTGCTTGCTAATATGAGCATTACCATCCAGACTGACATAGTTGGCTCAGCTCTTCCCTTGATGGCTTAAATGATTTAGTATTCATCTTTCTGAGAACACGAGCTCCAGGAACACTCATTCCAACCTCTAGGACATGCCTGCTCTAAAGAAGGCTTTGGGGTTTGATTTTTGGGGGTTTTCTGGGTGGTTTTGTTGTTGTTTTGGATTTTTGTTTTGTTGTTGTTGGTTGGGCTTTTTTTATTTGTTTACGTTGGGGCAGAGTTTGTTTTTGTTTTTTTCTGTTGGGGTTTTTTCTGTTTTGTTTTGGTTTATTTTATTTTTTTTTAAGTTTGGTTTGGTTTTTTTGGCTTTCTTATCCTTTGGATCAAACTGCTGACAAAAACACACATGTAGGTTGTGAGATAGGTATTGCATATACTATTTTGCCCAGTTAAAATACTACACATACTAACTCCTGCTGAGTGCTGAAGATCCTCTTGCATTCAGGGAAGATGAGAGTAAAGAGGCTGAATAAGTTCATCAACTTTTACAATAGATAGTAGGTCAGTGATAGCTGAGCGAAGGACGTCATGAGTTTAGCAGGACTCATACCATATTTTTTGAGAAATCAGTGAAATGTGTTTACACACATTCAGAAGCAACTCCATTGTCTTCTTGGTCTCATTAGCCATCCTTTGGTAAGTTTTTAAAGATTACAGAGTTCAAGAGATTGAAGTCAGTCTATCAAGTTAAATCTTAAGCAGTCCCTACTCTCTACCTGCCTTTCCCTGCCTGGGGAGCCTCCTAGTTTGCTCCAGACCACTGGTTACCATCTACTGGGGAGGGATTTCTGCTCTTCTCTCACTCTTGGTTTAGGGTGCAGTGCCTTCGGTTTCAGTCCTCTCCTTCCCTTCAGCTGGGCAGGAACTGTGAGGAACAGGGAGTGGGCTGCTTTCTTTAATTGAAGCATTATTATGTATTGACAGAAGCAGCATAACACCTAAGAGAAAAGGATTTTAAGTAGCAGAGCTTTAAATCACATATAGGGGCACCTGCCATCCTGATCTCAAGCAGACTTCATTTCCCTAAAGACTGTGGGCTGTTCCCCTGCTGCAAATTGCCGTTCTCTTCTGGCTCTGCCTGCCTGCCTTACTTTTAAGTCTCTCGCCTGCTTATAGCATATGTCCTTGGAATTTGCTGTGTTCATCAATTTGCTGATCTCTTTCTGCTGTGTTCACAAGCAAACCTATTCCAGTGAGTTCAGCAGCAGCTTAAGGGAAAAGCACACAAGAGAATACTCTTTCTATCAGTGGTCTTGTAGATTTGTAGTCTTCAGATGCTGCCATATGTCTGCTTATTCTTCCAGTGCTGATACACTAAATTGACAGATTTATACAGAAATATACCAGTAACAGGCACACAGTCCTACCCTGTTCAGAAAATAAGAGAGCAACTGTGATACAGAGAGAGTTGGTAAAGCTAACCTGAAATTGCTGGACCATTCTCTTGTCATTCTTTGGCTTGAGAAATGAAATAACAAAATGACAACTTCTTTAGGCTGAATTTCATGGTTTTCATAGTTAAGACTTTTTGGTTAAATGGGATTTTTGACTTTGAATTCCAATCCCAGATTTTTACTTTCTTAGAGAGAGAGAGCGCGAGAGCAAATGTTGAAATAGAAGCAGGCAGGTAAAACAACTGGAAGCTGTCCTGGACCTGTAAGTGTAATGTTGGATTTTCTACTTCAGACTCTATGTTTGGCTAATATGCTTTTATATAGTTATAGAAATATAGCTTATATATGTATATACTTAGAGAAATACTCCTTTATTCTATACAATTTGAATACATTCCCTGTTTTGTTGTCTTTTTATCTTTTTTTTTTATGTTTAGGAGGTGCTCAAAATTATAGTCAGAAAAGACAACCTGTTTTACATTTTGTGTGTGTAACATAGGATGCCAAAGGCTCTAACAGTTGTTCCATTTGTGCACACTAATGTTTGCAAAATATGGCCACAACATTTTATTTGATCACCGTAATACATTTTGCATGCACACAATCTGATATCAGCAGCAAAATACACTGCTTTTGAACCAAGGGACCTTACATGCAATCTCTAAGTAATCCTTTTTTCAGTAGGCAGAATTAATCCAAGTTACTACGTGACTGGAAAACCTCTAGAGAATAAGCTTAGGAAATGGCACAGGTGATTTGATAGATTGGGCTCTACCATGAGAGCAGAATGAATGAGCATCCCAGTTCTGTACTGAGAAGCCTTGTTCTGAGCAAGGCATTCACTGTATTTTAGATAAGACATAAAACTGAGGCCCTCACTGCTTGTGGTCATCAGGGAGCGTAAACTACTTTTGTAGTGTCAACACTAAAACTGTGGCCAAGAGCCACACACATCATTACTTTACACCTCCTCAGGTCCCCCAGCTGTTTCAGTGGTATATGAGACCATCCTCTACTTCCAACTCTCAGCTCATATTCAAAATAATTGTTAAGCAGCTACTGTGCTCCTTTTTGGAGTGGGACCTCTAACTCTTGGGGCTACTATATAACATTTAATATTTCATCCTTCAGCATCCTCTGAAAGAAGGAATCAAAGAAAGCCCATGGAGAAGGAGTACATGAATGTTTGTGTATTTAAAAGCTTGCTCCAGAACTCCAGAGGTGAATGCGTCTCATTGCTAGCAGCAGTTTAAATCTCAAGCAGAACTTTTCAGGAGACTCATACTTGTGATACATGCAAATTTTCTGAAACTTTGACATTTCCCCTCCCCTTCCCTCAAAGGATAAAACAGGTCAGTTCTAGGTCTGAGTGTGAATTTTTGTGGTTTTGTCACTTTGCACAGAATCCAGGTCCTTAGTGTCAGTGACATCCACATCACGTTGCCTTGGCTATAAATCTATCTTCAATTTCATTTTTATTTCTTCTTTATACCTCTGCAGCAGGGCCCTTCCTAACAGACTAGCTTTCCAGTCTTTCTGGAGTTTATTCTTTTAAAGTCACCATCACCACTCTGGAAAGAAAGTGGAAGAGTGGGACAGGAAGCTGGTAGCTGGTAGTTTTCTCTTGCTGGATATGGGAGGGAGTAATGCAGTGCTCTAGTTCAGTGGCCTTTGGCAGATTACTGTCTGTTTTCTGTTTTCTTTGTGGGTTTTTTTTTTGTTTGTTTTGGGTTTAGGGTTTTTTGGGGGTGTTTGTTCATTTTTAAAGTTATTGTAACTGTTTGGATCTTTCAGGGAGAAAAGATTGGATTCTTGTGGGTATTTTCCCATTGTGTGCATTGAGTTCTGTGTATTTCAACCATATCTTACGAAACCTTTGGACGTTGTGTCCTCCAGAAAAACATAACCTCACAGGAAGCCCCTCCTAGTGCCCAGCAGTAGTGAAGTTTTCAAGATTTTCAAGAAGGGCAAGAAGAAGGACCCCAGAAACTACAGCCTGTCAGTCTTACTTCAGTGCCCAGTAAAACCATGGAAAAGATTATTCTGAAAGTATTGAAAAACACCCGGAGGACAAGGAAGTCACTGGTCACAGCCAGCACGGCTTCATGACAGAGAATTCCTCCTTGTTGAACCTGATTTCCTTCTACAACAGGGTAACCCACCTACTAGATCTAGGAAAGCCATTTGATGTCATATTTTTGGACTTCAGCAAAATTTTTGACTGTCTCTCACAGTATCCTTCTCACAAAACGTCCAGCACCCAGCTGGGTACCTGTGTTATGTGATGGGCGAGCAACTGACTCACAGGTTGGGCACAAAGAGTTACAGTGAATGGGGCAACATCAGGGGAGTGTCCAGTCACTAGGAGAGTTCTGCAGGGCTCCATCCTCAGCCCAGTTCTCTTCAACAACTTCATTAATCACCTGGACGAAGGACTGGAAGGAATACTAAGTTAGTTCGCCAACAACACTAAACTGGGAGGAGCTGTTGCCTCCCTTGAGGGCAGAGAGACCCTGCAGAGAGACCTTGACAAATCAGAGAGATGGGCCACCACCAACTGTATGAAGGGTAACAAGGGCAAGTTCCAGATTCTACACCTGCGACAGGGCAACCCTGGTTGTGTGCATAGACTAGGGAAACAGAGACTGTGGAAAGGGCCCAGGGGGTCCTGGTGGATGACAAAATGAGTATGAGTCAGCAGTGCCCTGGAGGGCCAACCATGTCCTGGGGGGCATCAGCCAAAGCATCGCCAGCTGGGCAAGGGAGGGGATTGTCCCACTCTGCTCTGCACTGGGGCAGCCTCACCTTCAATATTGTGGCAGTTTTGGGCACCACAATATGAGAAAGATATTAAGCTATTAGAGATTGGGAGGTGAAGCCTCATGAAGAGCAGCAGAGTTCACTTGGTTTGTCCAGCCTGGAGGAGACTGAGTGAAGATCTCTTTGTGGTAGTCAACATCCTCACAAGGGGAAGTGGAGGGGCAGCCACTGATCGCTTCACTCTGGTGACCAGTGACAGAACTCAAAGTAATGGCCTGAAGCTGAGTCAGAGGAGCTTTAGGTTGGATATCAGGAAGAAGTTTTTCACAGAGGATGGTTGGGTACTGGAACAGGTTCCCCAGGGAAGTGGTCACAGCACCAAGCCTGTTCAAGAAGTGTTTGGACAACACTCTCAGACCCATGGTGTGACTGTTGGGGTGTCCTCCTCAGGGCCAGGAGTTGGACTCAATGATCCTGATGGGTCCCTTCCAACTCAGCATAATCTATGATTCTATGATTTGAAGCAAGAAGCAGAAATACAAGTTTTACCTATCAGGTAACTGATATTTAGGGGAAACCAGTTTCATTCTGCAGGTAGATATTTATTTCTCATTCCCCTTTTTGTCTCAAATTCTTTTGTCCTTTCCAGTGATTTCTTTATTTCTAATGGAAATAAACATGGAGTAACTTTCTTTGCAAGAAGAAGTAGATATCCTTAGCAGCAATTACTCGGTTGGAAACTTAGATGGATACTTAGGAACCTTGCTTAAGTGGAATCCATGATGGAAGATATCCAGGAAAATCTATTGGCTTCTCAGATTGTACTGAGTAGTGTTAGAAGATTTAAGTCTCTCCAGAGATACTTAAATCACAACTAGATTTGACAACTGCAGCATCTCCTGCAGCTGTTGTTAAAAAAAATAAAAATAAAAGAATAGAAAAAGATAAATGTGAAATAAAGGTAAGATATTAATAAACCATGCTGAAGTGCAATATTGATACTCAAATGAAAGGTGAAACTGGCAGCATTGAATCTCCAAAGAGAGCAAGAGGTGTAACTGAAATCATATCAGAAACAAATTTCACCAGTGTCAGTCCCTAGGCAAAGATTTTCAAACAGCAGGTCTCCCTACAGGTGCATGGGGTATTGGCAACAGAACAAGAAAAGTTCAGCTGTGACTCAGTTTCACTGGGAAGGAGAGAAAGTAATTGATACCATCAACACAATGAAAACAGTTATGTTTCAGGACTGTCACCCACATTTTTCCGCATCTGGAACATATTTCTGTTGGAGCACAAGTAAAGTTAATTCCTCACTTGAAGCCCAAAGAACTCAACAGAAACCTTCAAACTGACTTCAGTGCGTTTTCCACCAAGCCTGTGACTGGCACACCATGTAAGCAGAAGCCTTAAATGAGAATCAGACTAATACTTTCAGGTTGCACTGTTGTGGACACCTTTCCTAGCATTTTGGATGGGGATGCAGAAACATTTTAATGAAAATATTTTGCTTTCTTGTAATCCTCATGAGGTAAATGCACTGTCAGTGACAAAAACAACACCAGAACCTTATAAACAGCAAGAAACAATAGGGCCCTGGAGGGATGTAATCCTACCAGAGCTAACCTGTCCATTTAATTTAAACTTGGATCATTTGCTAATCTGAAGCCAGAGTGCCCAATGCCAGGCATTAATGAACCCTCAGTGCCCAGTCATCAGGAGGCTGCCACAGGGACTTAAAATACTAATTTCAGGAGCTCAGAGGTTTCATGGTATTTTTCCCTATAGTTTTACCTCATTCAGCGGTGCTTAAGTTTCTTTTGGGCTTTCCATGAGTGGGCACTGACCCAGTATTTAGCCTTTAATGAAGAACAGAAGCATTAAATGCTATAAAGTTTTCCAATAAAGAAGCGAGCCATTACTGAAATTCACTCATTTTATCCTAATAACATTGCATTTCCTGCCAATAGCTTAAAATACGCCGTTATTCTGCCTGAAAAGAAAAAGATCTTAACTCTAAAATAAGACTCTGGAAATGATATAATATAAACATGTGCTGACATTAATTACTGTAATATTTATGTATAAAACAGATGGTAGTGCTTTCAAAAATGTGTGAGCAATGATCAGAATGAATTCATTAGGCACTTATACTGCTGTCATGTACTCGCATAGGTGTTGCCTTGGACCCTGCTATATGCTAAGGGGCTCTTTCTTTTTAAGTGAGGTTTTACCAAACAGATGGAAAACATTACTAACTACTGTTTTCCTTTCTTGTCAAATATGTTTTGTCTAATCATCGCTATAATTACACATCCACATTGTAGTAAATCATGCTGTATAAACATTTAGAACAGAGTGGATTATTAGGGTGAAATGCGAAGTATTCCAGACATTAAAACAAAACAAACATGGACTGGGCTCTGCTGAATAATAACAATTTTTAACATCAAGGACAGACAAAACATAATTTATTAGCTTTGGCTTTTCTTTCTTCCATTTAAGTCCCATTATTCTACATACAGTGTATCCTGGGTGCTTTCAAAAGCCTCCCTCCCCTTTCTTTGTGTGAATATTTTAGTGAGGAGATATTTTCCTTTACACAGCAGCTTTCTTCCACATCTTGGTGTCCCGGTTTTCTTCTTTCCATTTAATATACAAACACAAACTCATGGAGATACAAAGTGGACAACAATAAAATCTAACGAGGGCCCTTTGTTTCTTGAGACAGACACGACATTTCTATTCTAGTTGAAGCAAGTGTGTTTGATAAGGGTAACCGACTATTGTGTGACCAGAGCTGCAGTACTCAACTTTTCCCTCTGCACTGCCAGGTGCAGAATCACAAAATACCAGCATGAACAACTGCCTTTCTGTCAGGCTTGTGACTCCACTCGAAGGCTGCCCCAGCCCCACTTTGGGTCAGAGCCGCATCTTGGGAATGGCTGGCACACGTGGTGGTTCGGCGCCGTTCACACCCCGTGCCTGTGCTTGGCCCTGTTTAGCCAAGCAGTGAGTGCAGTGGGAATGCATTTGATTTAACATCTCTGCTGTGGGTGCCTATATTTGGCCTAGTCACCCTTTAAAGTACAGAGCTTTTTTGAAATAGGAGCTTTTATGGCACTGGATTAATTGACTGTACTGACAGGGTGAATTCTGCTCTGGTGCCCACATCTTTCTGCTTCAAGGCTCTCTGAACTTCTAGGATTTAAAGGGTTCTGCTTGAAATGAATATCTTCTTATGATCACAAAGGCTTGTGAATAGTCTTACAATGTCAGAAAATTGAGTTATTCTCCTTCTGTAGACATCAGGAAAGGTGTCTGCTCACTTGTTACAAACCAAATTCAGATTCCAACAGAGCCAGAACATTTATTGCATCTTACGTATGATTTCCAGTTGGAAAACAAAAAAAACCCCTAGCACTGTGTACAATTGCAGGACAATTTTCACATCTTCTTTTTTAAGAGTCAGTCTGCATCAATGTTTCCCCCTTCTAACTTAGTTAAAGGCTATTGCGCTAGCTGTTTCTTGCAAGATCAAAAATTTATGATAGTTATAGAAGCTATGGTCAGACACTAAAATACAAAAAGGTTTTATTTGGTTTAGACCTTTTCTGCATACTTGCACATCCAAAATAGAATTGTGGAGTCTCCTGATATTCCTGAGAAGACACTGTGGCCAACCGCAGAACTAGCAGAATATCAGTGATATTGGGCAAATAAAGTTGATTTATAGGGGAGCAGAAATAGTGAGAAAAAAAATCCAAAAGAGACAACTATATTCAGTGGTAAAATAAAGTCTGTCTGTACAGAATTAATTGAACAGCTTGATCCCTTGGTCTTGGTCTTCTCTGGTTCCATATCAAGAACTATTTAAAGGATAAAAATGCTGGAGCATTTTTTTTTAAAATCCCCAGGAAAGCCAGATTAAAATGTCATCATATTTCCAAATAAATCAGTGTAATTTTCCTCTTTGTGTCAATACTTCTTTTATTCCTATTTTTAAAAAATAAGCAGTACAAACCAAAGTTTTCCTGCTGCAGATCAATATACTTCTATCTACAAACATTTAGATAGGATGTTGCAAGTTCATCAAGCCTTGGATTTTATCAGCAACACCCTCTTTATTGTGATTCCACATGTTGCTTGAGGAAAACCAACATTACAGATCTGGGTATTTCTACAAGCTGATTACAAAGTCTGCAACAAATTGTGAGAGTTAGGGCTTGATTATTCTCTGCTGTAACACAAAAATTCATGCAAATTTTTACTACATTCAAAACAGGTTGATCATAAGTTACAATCCATTACACCTTTCCACAGATGCAATTTTTTACAGCTTCTATGGGGCATACCTCAAAACCCAACCTTCTCAGCTATCCCACATGCGTGGCAGAAGGTTTAGTCAGCTTAGTTTTGCTGTGTTGAAATGAGCCTGCAGCACCACCATGCCATTAGCTGGCAAGGCAGTAGGTGTTTAATGTTGCTCTTTCAAAGCACATTAAGGCCACTGCAACTTTCCTGGCTCAGGAGATGCATTTCCAGCTGCTGCTTCACTCTGCCAGCACTGCGCAAGGACTGCCCATGTGTTCACCCTCTGTGCCCTGAGGTATGATCACACACTCACACAGAATATTCTGAGCTGGAAGGGACCCACAAGGATCATCGAGGTGAGGCTGACCAGATGACAGCTCCTACTTAAATGCTGGTGCATGGTTAGGATCAGTCCATTTGCAGTGGTGCTTGTAGGGCTGTGTGAGAGCACACACTAACCTTTCAGTAAGCACTGTCAAGGACTGCCATGCCACTTATCTCTATCAACAGCAATGCAGAGGCCTGGCACATTTTGCCTTCCAGAAAAAGTGGGTATTCAGGATGCCTTTATGAAGAACCACTGAAGTCATGAAAGCATAAACCAAGGAATGTCAGATCTGGTACAGAAATCCAGGACACATGAAGGCTTTCTCATGCGATGAGGAAGTCAAAGATAAACACAGACCTCTGTCTGCTTTGAAGCCACCTGTTTATATTGGAACAGGCTGGAGAATTTGCAGAATCACCATCATAGCACATTTTAAAGCTGACATCAGCGAGCTATCACAGCTACCAAAGGCACTTAGACCGACTGATAACAGCAGGACCTCATTCCTTACCAGAACATCTTTGTTACAAAGTCTACAGCAGAAAGTGAAATGAGCCCTAACCTCAGCTGTCCACCCTGATGGGGAAGACTCCTCTGGTAAGTACTGTTCTTGTATCACGTACTGGAGCAGGTGCTCTGTAGAGTCTTGGGGAGCACTCATCTAGTAACAATTTTCCTGTTGCTGTGGTACAAGGATTTCTATGATGCTTCTGGACTTTTATATAGAAATAGGAGGTATGATGGTGCTACATGATAGTAAATATTGTATGACTGATATATGACTGGTGTTTACAGCTTAATTTATTTTTTTTTTTGAGCAGATTTGAGCCTTGTCAGTGTTGAAAGTGTATCAGGGAGGTACTTAAAAAGTTTTGTGAAAATGTTGTCTGGCTTTTCCTTTCCACGGATCTCTCCTCATGTATTTCTGTCAGCTGTCAGCCATAACAAACTCTTACCATCAAAATGCAGCTGGGGAGGTTGTTCAAGAGAGGTTATGGTGGAAGGACACTGATGCTCATAGGAAGCAAAAGTCCTCAAACACCCAGCTGGGTGTCTCTCTCAGTTTGCCATGGATGACACAAAATGGCACATATATTCCTCTCCTTTACATTGCACTTCACTAATATTACAGTATACTGAAGATATATTGAGGGTTGTGATAATGAGACATATTTTCGGCTTGTTTGTTTAATACTTGAACTAGTATCCTGCTTCTCAACAGAGAAGGACAGGGAATTGAGTGTAAAAAACCTTATCCTGATCTCACAGCTGACCCAGCAAAGACCTTCTCTGGGACCCAACTGAATGCAGAAAAGGAATGGGAGATACTGAGTTAGGTCCTGGGAACCATGAGGAGACAAAAAGCCTTGACTGAAAACATGCTCTGACAGCACCTTCCTGCGTTCATGGCACTTGCTTTACAGCCTGCACAGTGTAGGTGCTGTGAGCAGCTCCTTCCCACCCAGGTTATGGAGTTTAGAGAACAGAGACTCGTGGGAACAGACTTTGAATTGCCAATCCTACAAAAGGGCTTATGCCTTGTCATTTGACTTTTTGAGTTTCCAGAAGGATGGCAGGAAGGAAAACCTGAGGTGAAAGTCAGTGCACACACCTCAAGTTGTTCAGCTCTGTACTATAGGAAGGAAAACATGGCAAGGTTTCATCTGGTAACCAGAATTACCTGACCAGTGAGGGAACCCACCCAGTGAGTGCTGCAGAGGTGAGCTCAGAACCCACTGCTGCTGAGCTCCACCACTTCCCCATCATCAGTGAGCTCTGCAGGCAGCAACACCAGACCCCTCTGCTACCAGATGAGGACCTTGAAAGCATGATTGAAGAAAGGGCAAGTGACCTAAAAATTATTTCCATCCTAGTGTCTAGTGCTCCTTCCTAGTATTATTATTCCTATTTTCCTAATGTTCCTGTCATTGATGTGGTATGGGCTAGTACCACTGAGAACAACACCACAAACCCCAAACCTGGTAGGTTTGCTCTACTTGCAAAACTTTTGGCAGACTGTCAAATACATCACTAGAAACTGACAGCTCCAATAGTATTTTCTCCATGCTAGCCAGTGAGAGATCAATAGCAATGCAATTATCAAAGTAAGCAGAGATCATAAGAGACCAGTAAAACAAGGGAAATGGTGAGTTTCACCTGTCATTTCTGTTGATTCTGGATGGTTTCTGCTAGCAACTGCATAATGCATCATGCATTTCCATAAGGCAAAGGGCCCAGCACATGCAAAAAGAACGTTTGGAATTTTTGCCCATAGGGTTGAATGCTTAATGTCGAGAAAAATTTTGATCTATGGAAATACAGGCTGAGATTGTAGTAGGAGACAATTAGCCTTCTGGAGTCAGGTATTACAGGTTGTCGGGTAAGCCCCGGGGCAGTGCAGTTCACTGTGACATCCACACAGGAGCAGACAGGCCCTGTGGCTGCCCCAGTAGCCTCTTCAGCTGTTGTTTAGTAACTGTTTAGCTTCAGTAAATTGACTCTAAGCTTCTGCCAGTGTGAAACCAGGCACAGGTAAGGCAGCAAATGAGTTTAGAGGTTATATGTACTTACATTGTGAGTATGCCATGCCTGTGAGTACTTACATTGTGAGTATGCCATGCCTGTGGGAGTCTTGATTTGCAGACAAAAGGAGATGAACTAAGTTACACAGGATAGACACACATAGCTGCATTTCAGTATTTGCACCAGTGTGTTGTGATGCACAGCAGAGACATTGATTTTTCCCAGATGCCAGCCCGTGGGAGCACTGCAAGAACGGGACAAAATCAGGGAGAATAAAGGGCTTTTATTGCCCTTCAGCAGACTCCTCCAACCTCCTGTGCTCAGCATGATGTTGACAGCAAAAGGTGGAATGCTCTTTAGTGTTTCTGTGCTGGGAGGACACTTGTCAGGAGACGGGGTTTGTGCCAGGGCTGAGAGGAAGCAACCAGGAAAGAAGCTTCTAGACAGCAATTATAACACAATCCCAATGAGCACACTTCAGACAGATCGGTTTAGGTCATAGGAAACAATTTATGAACCTATCATGTTCTGTTTCTCACTAGACTGAACGCTGAGTACACAGACAGTACATGGTTAGGTTTCTTCACCAACACACATATTCACACTGCTTGCTGTGATGGAAGGTGATGTGCCAGGCAGCTGGATTTCATATGTGCAAATGTTTAAGGCACGACAACAACAAAAAAAAAAAAAAAAGGCATGATACTGTTTATACTGTGAAAGGTTCAGGAGCTAGGACTAGAAAGTCAGACTTTTAAGAGACAGGTTAGAAAACACCACATTACAATGTTTCTGGTAAAAAGAAGTATCACAGACTTTACAGAATTAGAAGGAAAAACCCATGTATTTTTACTGAAATATTTTGTGTTGCATTTAATCTGTAATAAAACTAGAGGAACTATGGAAAGAGGTCCATCCAGTCCTTGATTACTTACTTAAGAATTTATATACAGACCATGTCTCATCTCAGACATCTCATCTGTAGCACGATCCATATGAAGGTTGAACCAGTTTTGGAAAAAAAGTGCAAAGTCCAAAAACTGTAAAAACAATAGATAAAACATGACATTACCAGAGGATGACAATGCTTATTTTACTTTTTGTCCATTCCTCAGTTTTCCCTCATTTTTTACTTCAAGAGTTCAAAAAGTTCGAGCAATTTCTATACTTTTAATACTCTAGGAGTCCTGCTGTAGAAGAAAATAATCTGCAATCCTTAACAGAGGCTTATTAGTTCAAAGTTTCTGAATGCTTCCTAAACTTGAAATATTCAATATGAAATTCTTCTTCTGACATCTATTAGTAAAACAATAGTTAATGATCAGTGGTGAGAAGTATCTGTGTTCTTAGCAAGTCATCAAATTTCATCAGTCTCTGAGCAATTTTTATAAAAACTTTTCTTTCTTTCCTTAAACAATCCTGTTTTGACTTGGATTGTATCAATCTCCACACCACCACTCAAGAAAAATTAAACTAGACAACAAGCTTGGGGTTGTATATATCCCTGCAGTAATTTAAAAACAATGGAAGATTGTATCACCTGTGGATATCTGATCTGATGAGCCCAGTAGTGTATGCAATGTCTGGAGAAGATGTCAACCACTACCCAAAGCTGCTAGTTCCTGTTTCAAGTACACAAGGGCATTATAAGACAATATAATTTTGACGATGTAATGTTTGCAATTTTGTATCCTGTTTCCATAATGTTGGTGGGCGGAATTCCTAGACTAAAATTACCTTTGTGTGGTTGAATTAATATCTCCCATTAAAAAAAAGTTGTTTTTATCCATTGTTTGCAAAATCCCAAAGAGCCATACTCCAAGTAGATAGCTATCCTCTATGTTATGAGACATATTCTGACTTACAGGTTCTGTTTATGAATCAAGATTGATCTTGGTGGTACTTACTTGCTTGTATAAATATTTGCACAAATTTTCCCAGAAATAAAGCTAAACTAAAAATGGAAGAAAACCAGTAGAGATAAAAAGTCCCTTTTTTTCTGCTTCATTTACATGATTAAGATGGAGAAGTGCAAGCTACTCTAATAGTAGCTTGGAGTGGAAATGAAGGTATTTTCTTACTGATATAAAACTTACCAATTTCCCGTTATCTGCATAACCTGAAATTGTCTAAATTCATACTGAATGAGGACTGCAGGAGTGACTTGAGTGGATCTAAGACTGTGGGGGGACCCAGTCAAACCCCTTGGCTCCTGCCCCTTCACCTGTGCCAGCTCTGCCCATATAGTGCAGTCACAGGGAAGTGAGAGTAACTTGCTGATCTGACAGAAACCTTCCTTCTGCACAGTTTGTTTCAGTCAGGAATTGGAGCTTTCCCACTGCTCATGGTCAGGCAGCAATGGGACTATAGAGCTGTGCGTGGGAATAAAGATGAAGTCCCAGCTTTTGGCAGCAATATGGTCTCAGAGAGGCTTCTGTAGTCTGTGTCTTCCCTGGGTGCCTGTGCTGTGGAGGGTATGACACTGTTTGGGCAGCTAATAAAGCCACCCCCTTAGCTTCAGTCAAAATAAGACTGTAGAAGCTATGCAAACTCTTTTCCTCATATTGTAGCCCTTCAATCATGTAACTCATTGCCAACTTTATTGGCAAGTATATTTCTTTCCTGAAAAAGTGCTGCTGAGTATTAATGGATTAGTAAGGAGGCCTTCATTTTCAGAGTGAGAGAATAATAACATTACATGCTTCCTAAAACATAGATGGTTATAGTCTCAACTTTTGCACCAGACCTGGTCAATCTCTTGTACAAGTTAATAATTAAACCATGCTTCAGTTTTTGCTTGAGTCTACAACCCTTTAAAGCCTGTAGTTACATCCAGACAGAGTGTGCCAGCTCCTTTCATGATATATATGAATAACTGAATTACAAAGCAGGATGAGGTTTATTTTGTTTATACCAGTTGAATTAATGGAATATTTTTGCTAATAGCCACATAGCTTAATTTAGCACACATTTATGAGACAAAGAAAAATTCCTCTAATTTTGTTTCTTGCAAGGGTAAACCCTGAAACCTGCACTCAGTCTGATCCCTCCTCCTGGTGCAAGGGCCTTTCCATGGAACCTGTGTGAGAAAAAATGAACCTTTTCTATGTTGTTAGTACAGTCTCAGGGTTACATTGGCTTGTGCAGTTAATCCATTGCCACTCCATGGAACCTGCTAGGGAATGGCTGGCAGATCCGGGCTGCCCTGCTCTCCCTTATAACAATAGCATCTGGCAGATCATGCCCCTGCACTGTCTGCCCCAAAGCACGGAGACCATGTGCAATCTCTTTCTGCTGTTCCTCAGATGTCATGGGCAGCACAGCAGGACCGTGCCTTCAGCTTGGATTAAGGAAGAGGTAGGACCTGATTGAATTTGACTGGAATATGATCTTAACAGACAATGCAACTTTAGAGTAAAAGGAAGCTCTGGAGCTGCAGCCAGTACTGCTTGTGTCTGTATTACAGGAATTACCTTTCACGTGTCGGCTAGTAGACACCTGCCAATGTGCCCTGCAAGCAGAAAGGTTATGGTGTCTAAAGGTCAAAAGGAAGCTTTCTAATATCAGCTTTCTGTGCTTTTGTAGTATTTGTAAGACACAATGCAGCATAGAGAGCTAATGTTTCACAGTATTTCTGCCTCACAGTATGGTTCTATAGCAATGTCTAGCTCTTTCATGATGTTTTCCATCACTGGAAATGCTCTGTAAAGGACCTTACTTTCTTGTAGAGAATTTACAGATGAAGAAAGGAAGGTGACAATAACATAAATACATAATGACATTTTTATAGGTCATCCAACCAACTGCCTCAAAATTGCATCCTGGGCACCAAATCACCATGGTGTGACCTAGCCACTATGTAGTGTGGCCTTGCCTGTGTTTATTCAGTCAGAGTGGTACACCTCTTGATTGTATGGAAAGTTGTATATCATGAAACATCCTGTAGCCATGCTCAGGGAGAGATTGTTTATTTTCACCAGAAAGGGTAAAATAATAAGGTCTAAGTAATTTTAAAAGCTGTTGGCTTGCACATGTATATAAAAGTTACTACTATAGACCATGTGCTTCTTTATGTGGCTAGAAATTAGATTGTTGTTTAGATTTCAAGGCAGGATGAGTTTCTGATCTGTTCAAACCCTTCAACGTGGTTGAGAAGCATGCTCTGGTTTCCTGACTACCCTCCTCTGCTCCACAAATTGATCTCCATGCTCACCCTTATATCCTGACCTCAGGTCACAGCTCTCCCCATTTCCAAGACTCCTTCATCTAGGTGAGCTCTGCCAAGACTTCCCTGAGAACAGCTCTACACTAATTCTTTACCACATTCATGTTTCTTTGTACTAAGAACTTGACATTTTCTGATAAACTACATCATCCTTCCCAGAAGAGCACAGGTAAATACTGGAGTACCTCAAATAGCTCAAGATGCTAGCTGTTGGTTATCATTAATAAATTAGTCTTGAGCCATTTCTGACTATACAAGTCCATGAACACATCCTGAATAGTAAAATATTACATATAAACATTTCCCTATGCATAGCATTGAACATTCTCCATTCAACACAACACACTGAATCAGATTAAATGAACAAAAACTTATTAAAAATATATGCTTGCAATTGCTTGTTCAGTGAGTCTTAAAAAACTAAGCAACATAAGGTGATGCACTGAGAAATCACAGCTGAGATCAAATGAAAAAAAAAAAGGAAAGAGACAAAACCAACAGAACACACTTCAGAGTGTGAAGGAAGCAAAGGGCATGATTTATGAGAGGAAACCATTATGACTCAGTTCTGCTTATACAGAATTCAGTGTAAGATTTATTAGTAGTTCCACAGGCGCTGGACCAAACCCTGTATAAGTGGGTAGTGAATGAAAACAAGAGGTCTGGTATTGCACTGCTAACAGTTTACATCCTCTTGTGCTCAGTATGTGCATTCAGATATTACAACATATACAGACTCAAAATAACAAAAGCTCATGGGTAAATAGATCTATAAAAAGTTGCCAGATTCCTGGAAGGCAAATTAACAGGAAAGGCTTTTTTTCCCCTATGAGAAAAAAAAAATCTACTAATTTCTTAATACCATGTGAAGAATTTCTCTAATTTCACCAACTACACTTGCATGTAAATATATTGAAGCAGACGGTAAAGCTCAGAAATTATCTGCAAGTAAAAAAATCTATATGAACTTTGTCATGCTGACATTTCAGTGAAGAAGAGACTAATTTCACTGATCTTAACAGGAACTGAGAAAAACCTAAATATGAAGTTACCAGAACTATTTATATTCAGCAATAAACATGGAATAGCACCACTGTGTTGTCTACTAATAACTAATAACACTATGGACATGAAACTCATGGAAAAATCAATAGCAAAACAACCTCAAAAGTTCGCAGAACTTCAGAACCCCAACTGCCCATGGAAAAGCCAAATAACATGTTTACAGAAAAGCAATAGCAGCAATAGTTATTTGTGCATTGTCAAGTATTAGTCAAGACAGGGACATAGGTATTGCATCTTGAAAAAAATATTTTGTTTGAGGAAGTTGCACAGATTACTCAAAAGTTACAGAAAACAGGAAATGACTCATATTGCAGGACTTCAGAATCTCTTGCCACTCACAGTGGTGAACATACTGTGCCTCACCAGCTCAAGTGGTAATTGAGGTGATTTAAACCTGTATTATCTTGTTAAAACAACTATGAATACAAAGGATACTTAAGATCAAAGGATCAAATATATACGAGATCTGCAAAAATGCTTCCAAAGTTCAGTGCACTTCTAGGACCTGAGGTGGAAAGCTCAAGTGACAAAAGGAATCCAAAGACTTTAAAGTCCAGAGCAAATACTAAATATCTATTCATAATTGAAATGCTTGTGGGAAAAACTACTTTGCCACAATGGATGGCAGATGATGGAACAAAAGATCTTAAAGTTTGAATACAAGACCTTGGGGCCTCTAGTAGTATATCCAAAGACTAAATGACAGATCTAAACACTGTAACTTCATTCAGGTTACCGGACGCTCCATAAACAAAATTGAGCAGACGAAACCAGAGAATCAAGGAGAAATATTACAGTGATGCAGGAAACCCAGTGGAAAAGTAATCTTTTCAAACCCAGGGGAAACAAAAACTATGTGTAACTATATATATATAGTATAACAGAGCAGGATTAGGTGAAACACAAGAATAATCTTTTCATGCCAGGAAAATTCAGTCATCTAATTCAAACTCCTGATCCAGAAGAAAATATTTTGGTTTGTTTGCAAGTGTTTTAGCTTACATGTTGTCACAAGGAGATGACAGCAGATTATAGTTAATATTGCTATCCAGGACATAAAGCCTGATCACTATTTGAAGACAGGTATCACCAAGAAAAACTCAGTATGTTATAGGGAAAATTCTGGCCTGAATAAGTAGGGCTAGTTTTCTCGTTTAACAATTTCAGAAGCCTATGATTTTGCAGAAATGAATGCAGTTGGGCTCTGTTCTAATGAAAGTCTCCAGGCATTTGTGCAGTGGAAATATAGAAATAATAGGAAATCAGTACCTCAGCTTGGTATTAAGGAGATTTGCTCATTTACTGGCACTGTTTTGTATCAGATGAGAAGTAAGGAAAAAGATTATGAATATGAGCTGTAGATTCCCATTGCAATTTTTGTAACAGTATAAGGGTACTATTAGCATCACTACACTTTGACTGGGTCCATCTGTGTTTTGGCTTCAGTTTCAATTGGAGATTATATTTTGCCTTACTTTCTCTGCTAAACTGGTCTTTAGGGTTGATGCGTCCCACAATTTCTGACTTCTACCACAAAGAGCTGCGCTTCAATGGATGTTAGAGCCTCCTACAAAGTCTACAGATAACACTCAGAAAAAATGGGTTATACAAATATGTTCTATAATCACTGAACTTTTTATTATAGACTTGATAGTAAGAACTGACTACCTACACCCCTTCTTAAAAGGGAGTCACATTAGACTACCAGCATGCCTCAACAGAATGTTTCATAATAATAGCATATTCTAAGTGCAACAGAAACATGATGAAAGTGCAAAAGAGCTACTCAACCACACTCCTGCCAATCCTTCCCAAACCCTGATGTGCTGCAGTTTTAATAAGAGAAGATCTAATGATGCACAATGTTTGTTATCATGCTGCCATGGCCACCTGGTGAGTAACGTGCTTAAAACCAATTCAAATTACACTAACCTTGGCATAAACCCTCTGTTGGACAAAGAAACAAGGATCCTTTGCCAAGTATGTTGGTGGATGAAATAAACTGTGTTCATGAAGGAGAGGAGAATGTCACATTCTTTGTGCTGTATTTCTTTTTAATACCCATGCATTCACAGTGAAGTCCAAACCATGTGCTGGAGATATTGGCAGAGACAGATAGCCTATCCTGTGCCAAATGCCCATTCCACTGCCTCCGCTGGCCACATTCACGTTACCATAATGGAATTGCTATGTGGCTTCTCTCATAGGCTTTTAAGGTCTTATCTTATCAGCTGTCCTGTGTGTTTGAGCAACATTTGAACCACAAGGTTATTATTACTATTAGTATTAAGTCTTTTCCTGATTAGAAACTGATTACTTAACATGCAAACAACGCCCATGTAGGATTAGGAATGTGGAACGGATTGCCTGACCAAGGCGATCACAGGAGCAATGAGGTGACGAGCATCTCAGCCATGGTGAGTCTCTCAGAAAGGCAGAGAGGACAAGAAAATAAAAAAAATAATGAAAACCACAGTTAGCTCTAAAATATCAGGTCTGGACATGATGCTAGGAATGAAGGTTTGGATTTAGAAAAATAACTTCATCACTTGTTGGGAATGACTGGTTTAGATCAGTTAAAGAACCACCATCAAAGCTATTAGCAAAAGCGGGTTTAATATGAATTTGTGAAAGTGCAACTTAACAAAGTTCAGTGGCAAGCTTCACTCTATTACTTATACATGGCTGAACCACACTAAGGAAAATCAGATTAGAATCCATTTAGAATGGTTTACGTGGAGACCAGAGATGCAAAAGGGTCTGGATGAAAATGGGTAAGGGAGACCTTCCCATTGAGCCACAAGGTCACCCCTTGCTTACTAAACTCCTATTGGAATGTAAGTGCAGCTAGGTTGAATCTTAGTCTCAGATTAGGCCAGTGGTTTATATCTAAAGGATTTAGCAGAATTTAATCAAGGATTAATTTCACATTTACAAAGTAAGTCAATAGGATTTTCTACAATCACAACAGTGACTTAATTATAGATCTGAGATGGCAACATTCATACTACACTTGCTATAGGGTATTTAAATCAACTCACACATACACATGCACCCAGACACAAAGATATATACCTAAATATATAAAGATACACCTGTTAAAAGTTCCCTTTGAAATACTCGCATCAAATGCCTTGGTATTTCTCTGTGGGTGAGAGCTGAGCCTTGAGGAGTGGTGGGGCTATCAGCCCAGGACCTGTCATTAGCTTTTGGTGGAAGTCCTTTGAGTATTGAAAACTTGAGAGTTAGCGAGCATTGAAAGGTGTCCCACCTAAAGGGAGATGCTGCTCACAGCCCACTGAGCTGCAAGAGAGCTCAAAGGGTGTGTCCTAGAACTGGTGTTTATAGGGCCACAAGATGACTTGCTTTGGCCATTAATAAATTTCCATCCTGGCCCCAATACAGGTCAGTAATTACTGTAATTTTCAAAAGCCCAGTAACAATGGCACCATTCTGCTCAGTCTACAAATCAGGTATGGAATGTTCCAAGGCTGTCAGGGGGTGATGAAATATCTCTCATTCTCCATTTTTGTCAGGCAACAGGAGTCCCTGGTATGATCAGTACTGCCCCTATCTTAGTCTTGTAAGAGTTCCTGGTGCAGTCAATGGACACTTCACCACCGAACTCATTACCACAAAGGCCAAGGCCAAATGAGAATTCCTGAGATCACAGAGTGGCCCTAAGGAAGGTGAAGGGAAATGTACCACCAGAGCTCTAAACAGGTAGTTCAGCACAAGTGGAAGAACAACCACTGATATTGTCCTGGATGACGGGAATAAAATCACACAATCATAGAATGTCCTGAGTTGGAAGGGATCCACAGTCAAAATGTAACTATGAAAAAGTATTACAGTAATGATTATATTCAGCTGTCTTGCAGGAATGACAAAGGAGGAAAATCCTGCACCTAAAAACATAAAAAGATGAAGAGTGCTTTAAAGGCGACTAGAGGGTAGAACGTAGGCAAAATGCAGACTATTAAAGACAAATTGAAGTTCAGTGTAACTGTAAGCCACCTGTCAGCAGCAGCTTTTGAATGATTCAAAACATGGTAAACAGCAAGATATAGGAGATTTTAAAATCCCTAATGGCAACCCTTGTGCCAATGAAGGCCAATAGCTTCATGGGTTGTATTAGGAAAAGCATTGCCATTAGGCCAAGGCAGGTGATACTTCTCCTCTACTCAGGTAGAGGCCACCTGGAGTGTTGGGTCCAGTTTATCAGAATGATTCTGACTCAGTGAAACCAGTTCAGTGAAGGGCCATGAATACAATGAAGGGACTGCAGCTTCTTTCATATGAGGAGAGATTGGGAGACCTGGGACTCTTTTAAGTCTGGAGAAGAAAAGGTTCAGGGGGATCTTATCAACATGTATAAATATCTGATGAGAGGGAATGGAGGAGAAGTAGTCAGGCTCCCCTCCATGGTGCTCTCCATGGACAAGAGGCAACAGTCACAAACTAAAACAAATGAGATTCCATTCGAACAGAAGGAAACACTTTTGGTTTTACTGTGAGGGTAGTCAAACACTGAAATACATTGCCCACAGAGGTTATGGAGTGTCCATCATTGGAGATATTCAAAAGCTGCCTGGGTATAGTCCTGGGCAACCTGCTGTATCTGACCCTACGTGAGCAGGGAAACTAGATTAGGTGATCTCCAAAGGTCCCTTCCAATGTAATTGATTCTTCAGGAAGTTGGAGCCTTATTTCCCCTGTTTCTCTTTGCCACATTCATGCTACAATAATGGCTTCTGTAAAGTTAATTTATTCTACATAAACACATCAGAGTTCTTTAAGAAGCCAATGCCACATCTAGCTGATACATTCTACTTCGCATTCAAGAGGTGTTAACAAGAGCCTTCATCAAAGACCATAAAGAAAGTAAGCTGCCATGGAAAAAGAGAGATCTTCATCTGGACAAATAGCTGATTAAAAGATCAAAAGCAAAGGCTAGGAGTTTAAGGGGGTGGGGATCCTCAAGTATCTGAGAAGGAAGATGGTGCTGAGGTCTGGGATGCACCATGTAGCTTTCTGAATGAGAAGGATAACAGAATTGGCATGTAGTTTAATTCTGCTGCTGCAGAACTGTTCAGAAGAGTGAAGATGAGGAACAAAGAAGAATTGGAAGGATCTTGTACTACTGAGAAACTGGATGATGCAATGGCTAGACAAAATTCAGCATATGTATGTGAAAAGTAATTCATCCTGGGAGAAACTGTCACATGAATAGAAACTCAGAGAAGTGGGATCGTTTAGCCTGGAGAAGAGACAGCTCAGGGTGGATCTTATCAATGTGCATCAACACCTGATGGGAGCGGAGCAAAGAAGATAGAGCCAGACTCTGCTCAGCAGTGTCCAGTGACAGGACAAGTGGCAATGAGTACAAATTAAATGCATGAAATTCTGTCCTTCTGTGATCCTGTTTTAAAAATATCCTGAAAGTACATTTCTAATGAAGAGCACTGACCTGGCTGTTACCACTCCAGAATGAATGAGAGTGCAGGATTTCAAACAGACAAATACGGTTTAAACTGTAGGAGTAGAAGGACAGGAATAAATAAGGCAAGGAAGGATTTAGAAAACATAATGTACAGGCCTATGAAAACATTAGCTCAGGGCTAACTCGTAACCAACAAAACAAATAGACTATTAGAAAATATAAAAAAACCTCTCATTGAATAAGCCAGAAAACATCTCGTTCTCAGCCCTAAGGGCACCCATTTTTTCTGTACTTTCTCTAGTTTAGTTTCCTCATCTGAAAAATGATACAGCAGGAAAGCAAATCTACGGCAAAGTGAAAATATTATAATTAAAATTTTAATGGCTTCCATATGAGGAATGATTAAACAGATTCCTCTGGCTGAAATAATTAGAACTATAGGAGGGTATGCTGGAGACCTACAAAATTATGTGTGGCATAGACTAAGAAAATAGACAGTTGCTCACAGTTGTGCCTAATCTGAGAAGGATAATCAAATGAAGGCAATAGGCAGAAAGTATAAAACAAAAATCAGCATGTATATGTAGTTAATCTGTGCAACTGCCACAAAAGGTGCTATGTGTTATTTTGGGTTAAAAATACATAGATGAGAAATTCTCTTCTACAAAGAGAAATACGGCTATTATTGAAGAGAAATATAGCGATCATATATGAAGACCCCATTTTGATGGGCTCAAAAATGCTGAAGTCTGCAGTAACATTCTGGGCAAGTGCCATTTCATGCTTGTCCTGTCTGTGTGCTGTTGCCTAGGCAAAGCTACTGTCCCTGGTGATAGATGGACTTCGCTCTGACCTGATAAAACTGATTGCCATAGTAGGCTTTGATTTGCCTCCACTTGAATTTACATTTCTGCGTGCATTTCTTCCATTTGTTAGATTTAATACAAATTGTTGTTTGGCCTACTTGGCAATCTCTGCCTTGATGTTATGTCTCTGTCCCTTGCCCAGCAGATTCTCTGATTTATCAGGACTGCTTCACACAATGTTGTGCAAAGAGCAGGATAGTGATGACAGTGGTTACTCAATCCACTCCATCCCCTTCTAACAGCTAATCCTGCAGGCAAGTGCTATCTAATGCTAGATGAGGTATGTTATCCCTTCAGAGGGGATTATGGATGACATGATCTCACAGCAGAGAAGGGGTTATTCCTTCCCTTCCCCCTTAACATTAACCATATTAAGAACTGAAAGCAACTGGAGAAGGAGAAATGAGTAAGTTCTTTATGAAATACAAAGTAAATCCTTTCCAGATTTGCCCTCCTTGAAATGATAATTTAAAGTACACCCTCTTTGAAAAGAAGTTCTTTCAGAACAGCTGCTTTCTGAGAAGGAGTCTGAGTTGCCTTACTTGTAAGAAATACAGATCTTGCTAAAGTAAAAAGGTACTGCACACAGATGCATTCCTTCGGTGTCTCCTTTAGCAGGTGTACTGTATTCACAAAATGCATCTTTAACTCTCCCACATAGGAAGTCCAAAGCAAATCCTGAAGTGGCCTTTGAAAAGCTGAGGAACAAATGTGAAAATAGTAAGTCTGTATTACTACTTTTTATTTCATTAAGATTGAGAGCAAACACTTCATATGAACTTGGTCTGTCAAGTATTTTGTGATTCTTTTTTGTGATTTTCTGATTTTATTTTTTTGTGATTTTTTTCCCGTCTTCTGATAGTTTGGTGGCCAGTCACAAGTGATGTTTCCCAGGGCACAGTACTGGAGCCAGTCCTGTTTAATATCTTTACTGATAATCTGGATTAGGGGCTCAAATTGTTCGTGGACAACAACAAGTTGAGTGGGCGTGTTGACCTTCTGAAGAGTAGGAAGGCTCTGCCAAAAGATCTAGACAGGCTGGATCAATGGCCCAAGGCCAAGGGTATGAGGTTCAACAAAGCCAAGTTTTGGGTCCTGCCCTTGGGTCACAACAACCTCAGGCAGCACTAAAGGCTGAGGGAAGAGTGGCTAGAAAGCAGCCCAGTGGAAAAGGACCCAGGGATGCTGACTGACAGCAGCTGAACATGAGCCTGCAGAGTGCCCAGGAGGCCAAGAAGGTCAGTGGCATCCTGGCTTGTATAAAGAGTAGTGTGGCCAGCAGGACCAGAGCAGTGATTGTCCCCCTGTACTCGGCACTAGTGAGGCCACAGCTTGAGTACTGGGTCCAGTTCTGGGCCACTCAGTTCAGAAGGGACATTGAGGGGCTGGAGTGGGTTCAGAGAAGGGCGACAAAGCTGGTGAAGGGTCTAGAGGGTAAGTCCTATGAGGCGCAGCTGGGGGAGCCGGGGTTGTTTAGCGTGGGGTAAAGGAAGCTCAGGGGAGACCTTTTAACTCTCTACAGCCACCCAAAAGGAGGTTGTAGCCAAGTGGGAGTTGGTCTCTTCTTCCAGGCAACAGCAATAGGATGAGATGACACAGCCTTAGGCTGCATCAGGGGAAGTTTAGGTTTGACATTAAGAGGAATTACTTAACAGAAACAGTTAAACATTGGAATGGACTGCCCAGGGAGGTTGTGGAGTCACCGTCCTTGGAGGTGTTCAAGAAATTACTGGACTTTGTGCCATGGTCTAATTGACAAGGTGGTGATCAAAGGTTGGACTTCATGGTCTCGGAGGTCTTTTCCAACTTAAGTGATTCTGTGATCCCAGTGAATATATTACATATTGTGCTGCACTGTAAACAATTACACTCGATATGAAAAGAGAGAAATTCACAGCACTCACTGTTTAGTATGTTCATGAAGTGCACCTTACGTACAACTGTAGGAAAACTAACATCCAAATTTTATTGTTCTGACCGCGCCCCTTGAAATCTGTTGCCTCACCCTTTTCATTGTTGATGTGCAAAAGATTTACTTCAGGTATCAAAGCTGTTTACTTATTATTTAAAATGTAACTAATATTTTATAAGGAATCTAACAAACCTAAACAGTAATCTACTTCTGTATCATTATTGTTTACAGATTTCAATGGTTGTTTTAGAAACATTTTAAACTAATATTCAGGTCATCCAGTCATAAAAGCTGTCCTTTATTCAAAGGTTCATGACACAATGCAGAAAGATAAGATGTTATTTTTAAGATTACTGTTTGCATTAGTTGGGATTAAACGATTAATCAATTTATCTGAACAGAATTCAATGTAAGTAGGAGGAGGCTAGCCTTTTCCACCATTTTGAAGGAAAGAAGGAAGATGTGCCTCTTGAGAGTTACACCTCATATCTAGCAAAACAAAATTTTGAAGCATGCAACTAAGTTTTTTTCTATTATCTTCACCAATCACATTATTCTAGCACAAAGTCATGCACCCAGTCATGACCATTACGCAAGACTCAGTTAATGAGCTTCAAAATATAAGTTGGTTTTCTCTGAAAAATACTGGTATATCACTCTTATACACAACCATGGCTTTTTGAGTGGCTGAAACAATATTTTTCTTGTCGTTCTTCCCCAAATAGCTGATTACAGTCCCAACACTGTGTATAATCCACTTTTTTTAACTATGTTGACTATAAGCAGTGTATTTTAATTGCCCAAAGCTAATGCGCTTATAGTCTTAAATCCCCCTTGCTGTTCACAGAAACCAAGCAGACACTGAGAGGAACAACAGGAGGGAGTGCCCAGCTCTGGCTGCTGTTGGAAGAGGGAAGAAAAAGATTATTAAATAGTTTCTTCATGCAAATAGGCTGGATTCTTTAGAAAAGGAGTGGCCAGCCACAGGAGGATCATTTACATTGGAGTGTGGTCTCCAGAGAAATCGTGCCCAGAGTTCTGGAACTGCTGCAGCACTTTCACTCCTTGCTTTTATTTGCTGACTGTGAAATCATATGAATGTGCTGACCGTGTTTAAGGAAGTCACACAGAAAAGGAACCTCCCTTAATCTGACACATATAGTGTCGCTTTTACAAACATTGCAAATTACTGCATGAAGCAGCAAAAAAGAATGAGTGTGTGTATGTGTGTCATTTCTGCTGGGAGGGACTGGTGAGTTTAGAAATCATGCCTGTTTTACTGTGAATTGTAACTCATGACTCATTGCCACAACAACATATGGGTCAGCCTCAGAATCCAGAAATGGGACAGCAGGATTAGTCTTTGCAACAGGAGCCCTGTAGATTGTTGTCAACTTCTCTCTGAAGTGGCTGAGCTTCTCAGTTTCTGCTGAACATTGTGCATGGTTAGCATAATTGAGAAAATCTTTGAAAGTGAAATGAATTAAGGACTTTGACAACTAGACAAGTGCATACTCCTGAGACTTTTGTGTACCTAAACAGAACCTATACATTTCAAGGCCTGTTTTCACTTGTGATGGCATAGAGAGGCAGGAGGATAGCCATGTGGTTAAGGATACAGTCTTTCATCAGGAGCTTCACAGCTTATGCTAAACTAGGCAGTGCTGGCAGGGAAAACATAAACCCTTAGCTCCCTTGGCCTGTCACCCCTGGCTGTTTCTGCAGTCTTCCAAAGTAAATACCATTATCCCCACATTTAACCTGTGGAAGCTAAGGCAGATGGTGTAAGACTCCCAGGTGTCTTTTAGTCACAGAATGAGACTGAGGGAACTCTTTGTTATTAATTCCAGGTTGTCTCTTGTGTTACTGACTTATTATTGCTGACACACTCGTCTCTGTTGCCAAGTTAACACAGCAGCTACTTCAGCAGGAACAAACTGGATGGAGGGCCTTCTAGCCTTTACTTGCTCTCAGCAGCTGCCTCAGGGCACTGCACTATGCAACTGGTCTAGAAACCCTACAGGGCAATGGTCTTTTCATTATAGATCCCAGTCCTAAAGGACTGACTGTAAATAGTTTCCCATCTGTAGAGAAAGGTAATGACAGTTAGTCCCAATGGCTTGTTTACATGGTCAAGGATATAGACAAGTCTGTAACACAGCGGACAGGGAATTTTAATGGTGAGAATACAGGAGCTACCATTGTCAAGATGCCTTTTCTTCTTTGTCACATCCCTGAAGTAATGAAAAGCTCAGGGACACTGAACTGAGATAGACCTGACATTTTTCTACTTCTCTGAGCCCTGTATCAGGCTAGGATTGAGGCAGCCTTCATACAAGGCTGTAAAGACAGGAGGGGAAACTCTGAAGTGCAAATTTCATTTCTCTCTTTTTGTATATATATACTCCTCCATACATAGCAGTGACCTGCCTTGGAACCAGTTATGCTAGTTTTCAATCATCAGAGAGCTTCCCTTAGCTGTGTATGTAGAATCAGGAAAGTATATATGGATAATTATTTACAAATAATATATGCAGTCAGGTTGATCTGCTTGGTGCCATTCTGTCAGAAACGCAGAGATCACTGAGAAGAAATCAAAAGGAAACAGCATAGAATTTGAAAAAATAAAATCCCCGGTGTTCTTCTAGGAAGACTGATTATCAGGGAGGGCTAACCGAGCCGCTATGGCTTGACACTACCACATCTGAAGTCAGGATCAAATGGGATAGTAAATGATAAAAAGAGCCTTTTTTAAAAAGCCTCCAGCCTTTTTCAAGGGATTGGGTTAGTCCTCGTGATTAAGCAAGGACTCCTGATAAGTACTGAAAAGCAAGCAAGAAAAAAGACAAGCACCCATGAATTCATAGCATGACCTACAGGCATTGTTCATTTAGGGCAGGTTTTGCCTCCTTTCTTGCATCTGCTCATGATTAAGGTGAAAGATCTAAAAGCCATCCTGACCAACCCTTCACTCTGGATGAGGTATAGAATTATGATCTGAATCAGGACTAATATCCATATTTAATAGTTTGATTCTATGGCTTCAGTGGAAGAAGTCAAATCCCAGAGTACAAATACTCTCTGACTTCAAGGGATTCAGTAGCATGACTAGAATACTTTGCTGTTTGGATGTACCTTCTAAATTAAAATCCTCGTCCCATTCCATGCTAAGACCCCACAGCTCCTGTACACTTCAACAGCTAGAATACAGACATATTTCTTTCTTGCATGATTGCAAAGCACAATCCAAACTACGAAAACTAAGGTGCACCTTCAACAAATCTCAGATTATGCCTAATAAACAGGCACAGTCTTGTTGTAAACACATCCAGCCATTTCCACATGTTTAATTATAGAATATGTCTACATAATTTAATAGGATAATTACCATTATTGTACTCATCCTGGGAGTTATTTTTCCGAGGTAAGAGTCAGGAAAGCAGATCCTGTAAGAAGGAGCCAGGTCCCAAAGAAGTGTACTACAAAAATGCAAGACAACAGTTCCTATGCTGACCCTGGAACTGAGTTGAAGGCAACTGCATGGCAAAATCAGGACCTTGCTGAAACCACCACAGCCTCACAAGTGCACATGCCTGGTACAAACTGCTGACATAATCTGATCTCTGGTGAGACTAGGGAAGAGCCTGATCTCATTTATGTGTGTGATGGAGTCAGTCTGTGGCCTGCCCAGAGGCTGTCCAGCTGGGCCAATGGCAATAGCACAGGCCAAGGAGCCTCAGACCCACATCTGTCATGTACTCTAGCAGTTTTAGAAGAGTTGCATTTGCTTACACGTGGTGGGTCTCAAGCCAAAACAGCACGTTAGCTGAACTGGTTGGACCTTGTCACAGCAATCAGTTTTAAAAGCACATTTTGGGCTTTTAATAGACAACGGAAGATTCTGCTGGCAGAAGAGCAATTATTGTCACGTCCCAACAGGCCTGCACTGCTGTCTGTGACCAAACGAGCCCATTTTTTGGTGGTGGGCCCCAGCCCAGATGTCTCCCTCGGGATGTGGCTGCCCTGCCCTGGCACAGAGCACAGGCCGGCCACCAGTGCGGGATCACAGGATCAATTAGCTCGGAAAAGACCTCTGAGACCATCGACTCCAACCTATGACCGAACATCACCGTGTCAACCAGACCAAGGCACCGAGTGCCACGTCCAGTCTTTGCCCGAACATCTGCAGGGGCGGTGACTCCGCCGCCTCCCTGAGCAGCCCATTGCAATGTCTAATAACCTTCTGCCACTTTGTTTGGTTTCTTTTCTCTGCACGGACAGCACCCTCACCCCGGGCCGGGCCACACCGCACCCCGGAAGCCGGGAGTGCCCCCGCGCATGCGCGCGCCGCCAGGCGCGGCCCCGCCCGCTGTAAACACACGGCGGCGGCCCCACGCGTGCGCAGCGTTGCGGGCGCAGCTGCGCAGGGAGCGGCGGGTGGGGCCGAGCCGAGCCGGGGTCGGGGCGCTGTCGGGATGGACGAGGACGTGCTGACCACCCTGAAGATCCTCATCATCGGCGAGAGCGGCGTCGGCAAGTCCAGGTGAGGGGGCGCCCGCCTCCCGCGGCCTCTCCTGGCCGGCCGCGCCCNCGCGGCCTGCGCTTCGCCGAGCGGGGCCCGCGGGGGGAGCGCCCTCGCCCCTTCCCGGCCTGCCCTCACTTGTCCCTGCCCCATCCGCAGCCGCCGGCCCCTTACGGGTCTGCCTGGCCCAGCTGGAAACTGGGCCGAAGCGGAGGCGCTACCGGCCTGTCCAGGCGCGGCGTTGTGGTGGTGGTGCCCTTGTCCGTCTCCGTAGCGCTTTGGGATTAGTATCTAATCCATAGTGTTTACATGCAGAGTCACGAGTGACCCAGTGTGCGGGGGAGCACGAGGAGGCAGCAGAGTCGTTCTGCCGCAAGTTGTAGGGAATCTAAATGCAGGAGGGCATCTGGGAACGTACCACACCAATAATTTTGGCAATAATTTGTGTCTTCTGCCGTGACCTCAAAGTACATATAAGTTGCTGATTAGAAAAAAAACTCCACATAATTGTTAAAAATTTATCAGTTACGAGTTTGTGTTAGCTACTGAGCTGATAATTAGTATAGTAGGCCTCTGATGACAGACATGATCTGAGTACATTTCTTTTGGTTGAGATCATCTCTTATATGTGAGTGGCCATATGGAAGACTTGTTCCAGAGGCAGATAAAGCACACAGTGGTTTTGTATACCGATTTAAATACTTGTTGCCTCACATCAGAAAACTTGTTCAAAGAGGCATTATGTAGAGGAAATAAAATTGCTATTAAACGATAATACTGCAATTGTTCAGATACAGGAACTCAGTATTGAACTACTCCTGAATTTGTGTACCTTACCTATGACTAGACTAGGGAAGATCAGATGTTAAACTGGTATTAGCACGGTGTAGTAAGTGGTCAGTCCTGGCTCCTGAACAGATTCTGTCATAGACCTGGTCCCAGTGAGTGTGCTGGGCTTTTTACAAAATGATGGCTACGAATGAAAGAAGTGGGGAAGGTAGAACTTGGCTGGGCTTGGCATACGAGACTTGTAAATGATGTTTTTATTCTAGTAGCAGTATAAGGGTTCCACATTCTGTCTTTTTTGAGTGAAACTAGTGCTGGTTGTAACTAAAAATAGCTTCTTTTAAATAGCATCCTAATGCTGAAGGTACTGGTAAAAACCTGTGTACTATGGGTTATTTTAATTGTTCTTTGGTTAATAAAGCTACATTTGGTTTTGGGGTTCTGAAGTGAGGGAAAAAAGGTTGGTCTATGTTTAACTTCGGAGTTGCCACCCAGCATAACTGAAATAAAGGAATTTCAGTAGTCGATCTTTTGGTCAATGCAGGACAAAAACACTTACTAAAAAGCACTTGGCTGCTAAATTCACATACAAAAAGAGGAGAGAGGAGAAGAGAACAGGGTGGGGGAAGACCAAAAAGTAACTAAGGTTTTGTTTTGTTTCTCCTGCCTGGAAATGAGTAGAAGCTGCTGGGTTATAGCAAACAGCTGCCTGCCACATGGCAATATGCCCTTGCCACAGATGCTTAAGTCTGACGATTTGAGAAACTATGCTGAGAATCTTTGTCTCTTGCAAAAATATTTACATTTGGCACAAGTAGAGTGCCATTAAGGGCACTTTTTTAAGGGACCCTATGCTACTGCAGTGTGATGTGTCATTAAATCTTAGTTGCAACTGTTTTTCTGTTGGTAACAAACATACTCATCAGGATAGAGGGAAATGTGTATGTGGAAGTCCTTATATACAAAAAGATACAAAATTGTGAAACAATGATGAGCTAATTCTACTCTTTGACTTCTGTATCTTTATTTCTGGTGGGTGTTGTCCTTACGATTCCCCTGTGTTCAGTTCAAGGAGTTATTTCTGGGATGAAAAGCTGGCTTGGAAATTTTTTTTCTCAAGCTTTCAGAAATACTGTGAGGCAATATTGAAACAAAACAAAAAAAAATACTACTTTTATGCTGAATTCTGGGAGAATTAAAACAGAATAAGGTAGAAGTAAAATGCTTTGAGAAGCAAATCATGTGACTGTTTAGGTAACTGATTTGACAACTTGTGTGGTACTTTGTTTTCAAAGAGACATACTTGGTAATATATGCAGTGAGGAGTCGTGGGCTCAGGTAGCAGAGCATGTCTGCTCTATTCTTTCCGTGTTCCCTTTTTTTCCCTGTAATTTCTCTCCCACAGAAAACAATGAGATGTGTTTTTATTTAGCGCTGTGATCTTGCTGTTCCTCTCAGACTTGTAATTTGTAGGATTCCAGCAAACTGTGGCTATGCTGCAGTAATAGTATCTCTTGTTTTTCTTCCCTCCCTATCAGCCTGCTCCTGCGGTTCACAGATGATACATTCGACCCAGAACTTGCAGCAACAATTGGTAAGTATGTATTGATACTACCTTAGAAAAATTTATACCATTTTCGGTGGAAAATTGTTGTTTGTTCAGACTTGCCTAGTGTGTACTGAAGTTCAGACACATCTCCCTCTCCATAATGCAAGAATGATGTGGACACAGTTTTAGTGTGCAGTACTCATTGGTGTCGGGAATTGACTGTACTGGCCTATAGTTGTCCTCTTTATGCAAGAATTTATTCTTGGCTAAAAGAGGAGATACGAGTGACACCTTTAACTATGCAAATGGAAGTCATAGGTATAGTCAGGGAAAAGGTCCAGTGGAACTACCTCCAGTTCACTATTTGCAGCATTTTGGGTTAAAATGGAGGGGTAAGAGCTAATGTTACATCACCTACTGATTTATCGGTGCAAGATGGCTGTCACATTGTTTGAATAGTAATATTGCTGTCCAGACCTTGTGTTCTAGGTAATGTGATACTTGGTAGCTATCTTAAGACTCTTTAGTAAGGGATGTTAACTCTTGAAACTTCTGGCGATACTAGAGTGTACTGTGCTCTGTGTGGCTTCTGATTTTCCTCTGTAGGGAGGAAATTACAATGTAGCTTTTTCTCTTCTATTTAGTAATCAGTTCCTTTCCAGCTAGACTCTTGAGGGAAGTGGAAGAGAGCCAAGCATCTAGAGCTGCTGGGAAAAAAGCTGTAATGTGTCATTGCTGTGCTGGTATGATACCAGCCTAGGTCAGTTGTGCTGGAGGAGAGTGGCCCAGATTGCAGGGTGCCCTATGTAGGCTTGTTGTCAAAGGAGCAAAATTAAACTTTTAAGAATGTGATGCAACTCTGTATCAAAGTAATAACTGAAATAATGAAAATATTTAAATAATATTCTAAATATTAGATATTCTAAGTACACTTCTCAAGTATGATTTCATTATGTAAAATGCATATTATACAATTAAATATATAATATTTCAAGTATTGTTTTTAATAGTTCAAATATTAAATATTGAAAATAATGAAAAAATGGAGATACTTTTTCACACAATGCATTTCAGTTGAATTTTTTGTTTTCTCTTTTGGAAGAGTTCTGTTCAAGAACTTATATAAAATTTTTGAGTTCAGCTGTTGGTAAACAAAGGCAACTCTAATTGATTAAGAATTCAATAAATTGAACAATTTTTCATTAATGTTAGTACGATACAAGTGTACTGTTTCACATAAAGCACTGAGCAGCCAAGGAAAGGAATGTGGCCTCTTTTTGTTCATTCCATTGCTTGTAAAAAAATGAAGTTGTGCAAGTAGCCCCACCTCAGTTTATAAGGGAGGATAGCATGGAAGGAAACAGGAGTGTAATAGATCAGGTGGTAGAAGTGGCAATCTTGTATTTGAGTCTAATAGTTTTAGTACTGTATATACTTCGGATCCTGTTACTTTCTTGATAAGTCAACCATATGGGCCAGGAAGTTAGTGCAGAATAGCTACTTCAGCTTTCATGATGTTTTGGATACCAACAGACTAGTTCAGTCTCAATGTGGCTATCTTTATTGTTGGGATTTTTTTGTTTGTTTTTGACTGGTTTTTTCTCTCTACTGTTTGCACATAACATTCTTTGCCAGTATCAAAAACTGACATCAGTGTTCTATTTAAGAAACTAAGGAATTATTTCCTGAAGTAGTTCTTCCTGTTTGCATTTGCCAAAATGCACAACAGCAGGTGTGGTAGCTAATCATTGGTTGTTAAATAGCAACAATTCAAGGTTTACTGCTGACAGATCCTACCCTGCTCTGTTTCTGATGTGGGAAAGGAGGAAGAGTACTCAGTGTGAGCATTACTTCAGGTAGAGTTTGATTTATGAAACAAATACATTAATTGAGAGCGAATCTGATCATTTGGCAGGAAAAGTCAATTTCCAGAGACTGAGCAAATGCTGCCCTAGATCACCTTGTTTGGCCCCTCTAGCTGATGTTTATAGTATTGTGTAGTAGAGCTACTGTGACCCCAGCTGTGAAAGTCCCACAGCATGGTGTGTGGAGCACTCATAGGGGACAGCAGATTAATTTTTTTTTTTCCTTTTAACTGGAAAAGGACAGAAGCTGGGTTGTTCTTACTTGTTTTCTCGTTTCCTGCAGTGGCATTGCCATTTTTCTGGTGAATGTATTTCTAAGAAGAAATATGGCGGTTTTAAATTCAGAGTAGGATTTGTTGTTCATATAGATACAGCAACTGGAGCGAGCTCTTAGAGGTAGCTGTTCTGTGCTGCATGGGAACAGATCCTAGATGCCAAATTCAGGTACTTGTAAGATGGTGAAATGTCAACACGCTTTGTGAGTCTCGACTTGGAGTTCTTTTTGTGTGCATTAAACACTATTTGTTTTGAGTTTGGGGTCAGAAGAGGTTTTTAAGCCTTTCTTGTTGAAACTGAAGAGTATGATGCTTTTCCAAAATGAATGGACTACAGAAAATGTCTTCTTTTAATGTCATCTACATACTGACTACTAAACTGGTTAAAGGGACTATATTTTTTATTTGGATTAGAAAACAAAGTGATAACATGTTCGGTTTACTTTTTTTTTTTTTTTTCCCCTAACATATAGTAAGAACTGCACACAAAACCATGGTACTGAGGGAAAGTCTTGACAGCAGTAGTTTGTCCCCTGGAATGACCCTCTGAGATGTATCTTATCTTTGTAGATTGCACAGACTTCCTGGGTGCAATTTAAATTAAATTATTAAATTTAAATTATTCTGTGTGGGCTTCTCTTCAGAACTTTGTAAAAATCCTGTGATATTCTGGGAAGAATAAGGTGCTTTCAGCAAATAGCTTCAGTTGGTTTAACAGTGTTTTATTCAGCCTAGCACCTCACCTGTCCTCCTTGCATTCCTTGAGGCTGGCTTGTTCAATGGGCTTCATCACATGGATCTTACCAGACTATATATACCCCAGTATTTTCTGTTGTC
This sequence comes from Grallaria varia, assembly GCA_013396735.1. Classification (NCBI taxonomy): domain Eukaryota; kingdom Metazoa; phylum Chordata; class Aves; order Passeriformes; family Formicariidae; genus Grallaria; species Grallaria varia. The sequence continues at coordinate 103,532 of VWZG01005007.1, forward strand.
CTTACTGCTCATGCTTGTCTTTACTTGCTTGCTCTTTTCATGAGAGATTCTAGATAAGTGTTCATTGCAATCCCTGTTTCATAAATGAGGTGATGTATTGCACAAATCTGATGTCTCTTAGCTTCTTAACCTTCCTTGCATTTGGAATCCTCCAACTCTAAGCTGTCCAACTTGTCATTTACCTGTATCATGAATAATACACTCTAGCTCATTTTGCACTTCCTGTAAATTCAGCATGGCATACTGGCCTGTGTGTGAGAGCAGTATCAGTGACAGAGCTATTCCTTGCAGACTGTAAGTCCATAGTATGCTAGTGTGCAGTCCTGAGGCAGTAGGTGCTAACACACAAGAGTGCAGTTTCATACTGCTATCTGGTTTTTGGCTGCTTTCCAAGGCATGATGGAAAGCAGTGTCAGCTTTCTGCTGTCAAGGATGGAAACATCACCCTTGCAAGCTCAGAACTGACACTTATCACAAACATATCAGTATTTCACTGATTTATTTAGAGAACATAAGTATCCTGTTTGTTCAATTTTCTTGAGCCTTATTTTTTTTCCCATTTGTCCTCTTATGGCAGAATGACAATCAAAACCCTAGTTATTTGAAAGTTTTCTATTTGTTTTTTGGCTTTCATATGTGTTGAATTCTTTGATTTGCTAGAATTATATTTGACATGCCTTGATCACTTTAAAGGATGTATTTTGGTGTGCTGTTAGTTCATTTTCCTACTTTTGCTTTTCAATTGCCAGTTTAACATGGCACTTACTAGCTATTTTAGTTTCTTACTTTGCTTGCATTGCCCATGAAAAATTAAATTTTAAGCCAGTAGCAAGACTAACAGAAAGGTGTTGTATATACACTTTCCTCTTACCGAAAATTGCTGGGCTGTGCAAGTAGAAGATACTGATTCTGTTTACTGAATGGGAGAAAGATACTGTGGCTTCAGAATGCGCCTAGTAAGTTTATCCCAAGGAAACCAGTTTGGTTTCTTGAAACTACTGTGACATATTTCACTTTGTTAAGTATCCAATAGACTCGCAATAACTGCAGTTACAGGTTTTGATGCCAGACTAATGGACAAAAGAGTGCACTGTGTTCTCTTGGACATGCTGACTGAACAATGGTGATTTTTGCAGTTTAGGGGAAGAATTAGGCAATTACAGTAGAAGAAAGAAATTCTCTTAGTCTAAAAATTACTGCCGATGCTGAAAAGTAGACAGGACAGGATGTTCTTTAGGATCAATTCGTGTCAAATTGCTAGCATAGCAGTCAACTATGAACTGATGTTTAAAATAAAGTTAATAGCAACTGTTCCTTTCTGTGAAGATAACTCTAGAATTCAGTTACTAGAAAAGTTAATGTACTTTGGGAAAATTTTGTTTGAAATAGAGTATGAGTTTCTTCCAGGGGGGAATGGTGTCTGAAAATCACTTAACACTTAGGGAACACTAGTGAGCTGAAGCTGTGAAACAGTGGAACAAAAGTTTTGTTCATCTTTTTTTTTAAATAAAGCTCTTTTAAACTTCTGCGCAACTAAAGTTTAAATCAGCTTATAATCTCTAGTTTCTTAGTCATACTATATATCTTTTGTGGCTTTAAGTTGAGCATATTTTGGCACCTGTTCACAATTGTTTATAGTCTGCATGACCTTAGGAATGTGAGTGCAGCACACTTATCATGAGGTTCTACTCATTTTGTGTTAGAATAGATAAATTCTTTTTCTAGTAGTGAGTGTGATGGCTGCCATTTTAATTCGAAGCACCTAAAGGTTGCTGTTGCATTTGACAGTTATTCTTATCAAGGTGTCAACTTTCCACACTGCTACTTCATTTCAGGACTGCTGCCTGGTGGAAAGTGAATGGCGCTCCAAAATAGTTGAAACATACTTCCAGTTAGTTACTTGCTATTAGTAACCTAAGGATGAAATTACAGCGTAATGGATCATAACTGTACACAGCCCCTCAAACTGATGTGTGTTGCTATATCCTTTAAATTTGCAGAGTCACTAACATCTTCTCCTCCTTGGCTTGAGTTTTGTGCAGCTTGTCCTTGAGTAAGTAATAGGCTGCTAGTTCCTGTGGGGAGAGGACACATGAAGGCAGAAGAATTTTTAGATGTTAAGGTTAGATGACTGAACAGCAGAACTGTTACCAGGTTGTCAGTTTATTTTTTTCTTGGTCACTGAGCAATAGTATTGGTGAGTTCATGATGTTGCTGAAATTCCTGTAAGAGATGTACTGCATGTTGAAATAATCCAAAGCTTATTTGACATGTTTCATAGAATCATAGAATTGTAGAATATGCTGAGTTGGAAGGGACCCATCAGGATCATCAAGTCAAATTCCTGGCCCTAAGCTGGACACCTCAACAATCGCATCATGTGTCTAAGAGCGTTACCCAAACACTTCTTGAACTATCAGGCTTGGTGCTGTGACCACTTCCCTGGGGAGCCTGTTCCAGTGCCCAGCCACTCTCTGGGTGAAAAACTTCTTCCTGATACACAACCTAAACCTCTCCTGACTCAGCTTCAGGCCATTTCTTTGGATTCTGTCACTGGTCACCAGAGTAAAGAGATCAGTGCCTGCTCCTCCATTTCCTCTCCTGTGGAAGTTGTAACTGCAAGGAGATCTCCCCTCAGTCTCCTCTTCTCCAGGCTGAACAAACTAAGTAACCTCAGCGGCTCCTCATAGGACTTCCCCTCAAGGCCCTTCACCGTCTGCATGGCCCTCCTTAGGACACTCTCCAATAGCTTAATATCTTTCTTATATTGTAGTGCCCAAAACTGCACACAATATTCAGAGTGAGGCTGCCCCAGCGCAGAGCAGAGCAGGACAATCCCCTCCCTTGCCTGGCTGGTGATGCTTTGCCTGATGCCCCCTAGGACAGGGTTGGCCCTTCTGGCTGCCAGGGCACTGCTGACTCATATTGAACTTGCCATCCCCCAGGGCCCTTTCTGTGGCACTGCTCTCCAGTCTCTTGTTCCCCAGTCTACACACACGACTAGGGTTGCCCCATTCCAGTTGCAAAATCTGGCACTTGTTAAATTAGTGTAATGTAATGGTATTTCTCATAGGATAGCAATCACGTAGTGGATGAGTCTCTGCCTGTATCAGTTTACCAAGCTTGATGGGACTTGGTCAGAGTGTTTGAGACAGGGAAACAGAGCAAATAGTAGCCTGAATGCAGCTACCTTCATTATTTTTGAAGTGTATTATTCTACAAGGCCATGGTTGTACCCAAGGAGAAGATATTTGAGAGTAATGAATAGAAAGTTAACCCATTAGAATTACAAACTTGAAAATTTCTCCTGGAATATGTGCTTTAATACAGGAAATGTACTATTTGCCCTACTTCCATAAAATATTCTGAGTCAATGGCTTAAAGGCTCTTAGGCTTTTGCAAAAGCCTGTCAGCAATAAATGTTTCATTTTGAGTGAGGTTCATAAATAGCTAACGAAACTTACTCTTCCTTCTTATGTCCAAACACAGCTTGTTTTCCAAGTTTGATTTTTTTTTCTTTTCTCTTTACTTTCTCTTTTAACAATAGCCGTAGTATGTTTGAAGAACTAAAATATTTTTCTTCCTCTAGGTGTGGACTTCAAGGTGAAAACTATTTCAGTTGATGGAAACAAAGCTAAACTGGCAATATGGGTAAGTCTCTTCTAAGTTTTTAGTGTATTGCTTTGCTTTAGGAATAGTGATTTTTTTGTGTAGTGTACAGTTTGTATAGAATCCTTTTCTTTTAATATGAAGGTGATTTGGAGAAGTGAGAGGTTAATACTGCACCATTCAAAAGGTAGAATGAACTGTGGAACAGCTAGCTTCTCTGGTGGTTCTGTTTTCTTGAACTTCTGCAGCACTGATTCCAGGTCTAGTTGGGATAGGAGTAGAGAAGAAAAGGAATGAAATGGTAGTAAATCACTCAGACTTTAAAAAATGAGTAATTAATTGTTCTAGAGAGTTAGCCCTCAGAAATCCCTGTCTGTATTGCTCGTCTGTATTTGACAGATTATAAAAGGGTGCACTTACTTACTAAATTTTGCCTATAACACCAGGTTGTGTATTAATAGGTTAAGCATTACTGTTCCATGCTCAAATGTTACCTCTGTAAAACCATGTTCAGCCTAAACTTCATAGCCTTCATACGAAGACATTTATAGGCTCAAGGTTAGAGTTATTTGTAGCAGGTCATCTGAAAAAAAGAGAGGCAGTGTTTGTACACATAGCTTTATAGTATTCAACTTCGAATTTAGTTAAAAGTAGAATTTCTAAATTTAGGGCAAGCGAAGAAAGAAAAGCATTTCCAAGCTTTTTAAAAATATTCTCCATCGTGTAAACCAGCCTCCACCCTTATGTGAATTGAAGCTTCTTTTGAATATTTAGACACAGTTGTCTTGTAGCTAGTAAGAAAACAACCTTGTTTCTCACGTAAGCAAGATACTGGACTTTTGCTTTCTTGGGAAGTAGTAGTGGAACATGCAATATGTATTGCAATATTTCTGTCACTTTGAGGACAGTTCATATCTCAAGTAACAAACAGGATTTATGTCTTGGTTACAGTAGTAACGATCACTAAAATAAATGGGTTTGACAAGGAAAATAGTTGAACTAACTTGACAGAAAAAAAGACATAGGAGGAAAACCAGACTGATAGCAGAATGATGAATGGTAATGGGATGGAAAATATTACATAGTACTTAGTTAGGGTTTGTTTTTTCAAATCGGTAAATATAAAGAAATAGTCCTGAGATAAACTGGAAAAGAAAAACTTGTAAACGTTCATCATTACACAAAACCAGTTTGAGATATATGGGATTGATTCAGTGGTTTTTAGAATGTTGGAAGTCCAGTCTGATTATTCATGTTCTGAATCCACAGTGTGTCACTTCTGACCTGGGGTAAATTGTTTAAATATTCTATGTATACAGTCTGCAGTGAGTGTGTACTGTAACTTAGTCACTGATAAGAACACAGCATTCTATTATTTAGGGTTTTTTTTGCAGAGCTGTTGACACTTTAAATTTGAGAATGTAAACTCAACTTTAGTTAAAACTAGAAAAATCTGACTTATTTCTGCTTCTGCTGTCATAGTGTGTTAAAGCATTTACCCTGGTACTCAATCAAATTTAATTGGACCAAGTATTGCAGTGAGGGAACTGGTTTTGCTACTATGGGTGTGAAGCTTGTTACAAAATCTTAGTAAGTACTGCAGCTATGCTCTTTCTTGCTGGTTGCTGCAGTACTGGCTGCTGAACAGACAGCCATTGCAGAAATGGCTGTCTTACTGCCATATACTCCAGTTATTTACTGCATGTGGCAGTTAAACGGTGTTTCCCAGGGCGGACTACATAAGAAAGCTGATGTGCAGTAAAACAGGAGGAGATGAAATAAACTCAGCTAATCTGGTAGTGAAATATTATGGTAAATCTTACTTTGTATGTTCATTAGAAGCAGAATACCTGAAAGCGAATCTAGGTTCTGCTTGAATTCTGAATAATGGAACTTTCTGAACGGCTTTTTAGGATACTGCAGGTCAAGAGCGGTTCAGAACATTAACACCCAGTTACTACAGAGGTGCACAAGGTGTTATCCTAGGTAAGTGTAGCTTTGCATGCTATTTTGAATGCTTATGTTTTTCATGTGTTGGAGTTACACAAACTCATATAGCCTTTACAGAACATCTAACTGGTATTAAAAATTGTATCTGTGTTGAACAACTCATATTAAACGATCTTGGTGTCTGACCTCTTTCTCGTGTAGTCCATCTGATGGACTTGAGAATCACTTGATTTTTGTATGAGATTAAAAGCTACTGCTATTTGAAAGGGTAGCTTGAAGCTGTGGTCCCTGTGCTGTCTGGAATTTGTCTTTTATTTATTACTTTTTATTTTTGCTTGTGTTTACCAAGTCCAATCTTAAAAAAAAAAATTCTTCTCTGTGTATTCTCTATGTATGTATACAGCTTTCTCCTTTTCTTCTCCCTGTTCTTTTTTCCTAATGAAATGAATGTAGGATTTTTTGTTGTTTGTCTCCCTACTGATGGGATGTTACACAGTCAGAATAACTTAGAGAAGACTAGCTGGGCATATACAAAGCACCAATTTGTGTGTGAGAAACCCAGGGAAAACCCATAATTGCAGCTTCACAGTCAAGTCTCATTTGCTTTTCCTTTGTATATGGAAACCTGTTATGTAGGCACTGAGCTCTGAAGTTCTGCTTCTCCAGTACAGAAAGTGAGGAGCTGACTAAAGTAAGGGTAGGGAAGTTTAACTTTTTTGAAGTTGCATCTGACTTGAGAGAATCTTCGTATAAGACATCTTGTCCAATTAAATTCTTTGACTTTATTAACCTGTGTCGTGTATCTTCCTGGTAAGTTTTGTTTTGTAGGTACCTTTTCCCAAGTCTCAGGTGCATTGCCTTCCTGTCAAGGTGTGTCTTATGAAGTCACTTAGTTGCTGGTACTGAAACTACCACTTACTGTTGAAAGCCATGAAGGTTATCCAGTACTCTCAGGGAGCCAAAAGATTCTGCTGTTGAGATTTGCTCTTCCGTTTTATTAAATACCTCCTGACTATTTCTTTATTATATGGCTTCCTAAAAAATGCAAGCCAGGTTACAGACTTGATTGAAACAAACTGTTTATGCCTGTCTGCATATGCGGTGTGAAAATGAAGGAAAAATTATCTTCATAGCTTGAAATGCTAGGACTTCAAATTTAGGTCTGTGTTTTTTTTTTTTTTTAATCTGCCATGAACATGTCTTACTACTTATATTCTGCACAAATACTATATCATTTAAAACAGTAAAATACTGAAAACTCAGCAGTTGTCTGGTATTTGTGAAGATTTGCTGATCTGTTTACTTTTTTAGCTAATCATTAGCTTAGCAGAGGTGTTAAAACAAGTCTTAAGTATCACTAATTAACTTGGTGCTGGAGGTCATGCCATCCTATTTGCGTAACTTTGGTGTAGTGATGTTAGTAAGGATCCTACACTGGGGTCTGAAAGTGCAGAATTCTTTGGAGAATGTGTCTCTGGCCTGGAAGCTGGGGTGTCTCAAGATTAATTAGAGATCAGTAGTTGACTGAATCTTAGAGTTGCTCTGCATCAGTGATTTGAACTGGTGGTTGTCCGACTTTTTTTCCCAGTTATTGGTATAGAAGGTAAATTGGAATCCTTGGGATTCCTTCAATTTTCAAATGCAAAAAGCCATAATTTTTGCTCCTTTTGTAATGTAAGCTCTAATTCTTGGAAAAATATTGTGGAAATAATGTGGCTAATGTCTTTCAGTCTATGATGTCACAAGAAGAGATACTTTTGTGAAGCTGGATAACTGGTTAAATGAATTGGAAACATACTGCACAAGGAATGACATAGTGAAAATGCTAGTTGGAAACAAGATTGATAAGGTAAACCAAATTCAACTGCAGTTAGTAATCTGTAGTGTATTTTGTTAATAATACATATTAATGCCATGTCTTATAGGAAAACCGTGAAGTTGACAGAAATGAAGGCCTCAAATTTGCAAGAAAACATTCCATGTTGTTCATAGGTATGTTATAGGTATTTGCAGAGATCTTGATTTTTGTTATATAATGAAATGTACCACTTCTGTAGAACTGTTGTTTTTGCATACGGTCCAGTTAATGATATTTCTCAGCTGCTGTAGGTACAAAGATAATGACTATTCCTGTTTTTTAAAATTGTCCTTGAATATGTTCAGATACCTATTCTAACTATGAACAGGTATATTGAAATTCATAAGGATTAAGGACAGAATACAGGCTCTGCCATGGTGTGGTGAAACCTGTTTTAGGTTTTGGGATTTTGTCTGATTTCTTTTCCCACCCAACTAGCTGAATAACTGAAGCAAAATGAAAGAGGGAAGACTGGTACTAGTAGCCAGCCTTCGGTATAGCAAAATAGCTAGTACCTGACAGAAATCTGTATTAGAACTGTGATGTGAAAATAGATAGGTATAACATTAATTTACAAGTGGTAGATGGGGTTGAATAATGACATAATTATGACTGGAGCAAGTATGTTGGTCTCATTTTGCTGCAAAATGAAACGAGTCTTGTAGGCAAAGCCTTGTAATGATAAATTAAAAAATGGGTGATGAAGTGACTCTTTATGCATATGTTTATTCCATGTTTCTCTTAAGGATTAGCAGGGATTATTTTATAGGGTGATTCCAGTAGCAAAGCAACTCATTGATGTGTCCTCTATTTAGGCTTATGTTCTTCATCTCTGACTAATGGCACATTTTTGTTTAGTACCCTGCTGTGTTTCTTTTCAGCTACAGTGTTAGATGTGGAAATAGAAGCTCTAGGTTGAAGCATAAGCTGTTAAGGGCATGGAAGATGAAAAGAAAAATGAAAATTAGATATGTATATGTGCATGCTACATATATTAAATATCTACAAGGCTGTGTGGGTGAACAGGGCAAGCTCTATGGAATGATTTCTGATGGTGTCTGTTGCTCTCGTAAGATAACCTCTGAGCAGATTTCTTGGTCTTGGTCAAGTAAGGCTCCTGAATGAATTCACCTAGAATTCTGCTAACTGCAAAAGAAATTAGGTCCCTTATTGCTTTTTGTTGGATAAGTTTTATTGTGGGGACCAGCCCAGAATCCTACGGCATGGATCCTTGCTTCTTACGGTACTTCAGTTCTGACTAATGTACAGAACAGCAACCAGGTTTATCAGACAAGAACCCTCCTTTTTCATATTGGAGTGCTTTTCACAGAAAAATAAACCTAAGCTATTACTGTCTTCATAGACTCTGGTGAAGTTACAACTTGAAAGATCTTCTATTAAAAAGTCTTTTGAGGTGCTGTCTGATTTAGTGACATAAATCTGCATATCTGCTAATTTTGGCATGGTTCTGTTTTTATAGAATATGTTGTAGAAGGTTGTAAGTGTAGATTGAAACTTAACTGAAAGAGAAATACTAAACAAGTTTCTAGACGTTATGCTAACGTTTGTCCCTTTTCCAGAGGCAAGTGCGAAAACATGCGATGGTGTACAGTGTGCCTTTGAAGAACTTGTTGAAAAAATCATTCAGACTCCTGGACTGTGGGAGAGTGAAAGCCAAAACAGAGGTGTAAAGTTATCAAACAAGGAAGAAGGATATGGAGGAGGAGGGGCATGTGGTGGATATTGTTCTATGTTATAAACTTGGGGAAGCTTATTCTTTGCATATTTAAACAGATAGTGACATCTTTCTTTACATGAAGTCATTAAATGCTATTTTTAGGGACCTTGCAGTTTGCACATATTTGTTTTGTATCATGGCAGTGAACACTTGTAGGAAAAATGTTCTGCAGCTTTCCCAGTTTGAAAATGTTATGGTAAGCATGCCCAATTTGCAATCTTCAGGTTTTTATAAGTAGCATAAATAATGTGCAAGAACAAATGCACTAAAAATTTTACAACTGTATACATTAATTGTGTAACTATTCTAAACAAATCCATCTAACAAACACATTACTGCATTGTCTGCTCTTTGTCTTATTTTTAAATTCTGTTGAAATTATAGAATATATAGTGTGCACAGATCTTGCAAACAGTGTGAGCTATAAATGTTACATTTCATTTCTTCTAGTAAATGCTTTTTTATGGTATTAAAACCAGCAGGATTATACAGTTCTTAGGCAAATCTGCTGAATTATTTTCTTTCAGCAGAGCTGTCTAAAATACAGATTGGCACAGGCCATAGTTGGTATCAGCACCTTCTTGAAGAAATGCTTTGAAAGCTTCCTTTGCAAAGCTGGGGAACGCCATGTTTTCCTTTTAATCATCACTTCAGTTGATGGCTTAACTGGAGTTTTAATCCTGTGATATTTATATGCTAAATTTGTGGTACTCTTGCACTCTACTTTTTTATGATGCATTCTGCTCTAGACTCGCTGCAGAAAGTCTTCGTTATTGGCAAGGGGTCTGAGTGATGTCTTTGTTCTTTCATTGTGAATCAATTTGCCACACTTCAGTATGGATTCCTGATTTCTGAAATGTTTATAATATAAGTTTATCTCAATTGTAGCTCACTGTGGCTGTGAGATCTCTATCACGTCTGCTTTGTGCAAGTACTTGTTCAGAAATAAAACTTCTTGTCACAGACACTAAATGGGAAGCTATAGGGCTTCTTGATCTCTGTATGAAAAAATAGCATTGCAATGAGTATTCACTTGAATTTAATGTATCAAAGCCAATGGTTTGTTTCAGAAGACTTGTATAGACTTAATAAATTTTTTTCCACAGTATTCAATTTTTTTAACCTCTTCCTATTGCAGAGTTGTATATATTGTAGCACATGTAGTTTAAACAGTTACTTCTTACCTACAAATTATTTCTGATTTCTGAAGGGCAAAGCAAGGATGATGTGTTGTGTGGGGGTTGTTTTTTTTTTAAATAATCACTATAGTGCAGTTGGTAACTGGACTATTAAGCAGTTTCTTGTAAATATAGTGAATGACGGTACCTTTTATTACTGCAAGGTTTTGTCTCAATGTCAGCATACATGATCTGTGTTTTGCAACAGATCTTGGCTGCTTCTGTTAAAACAGACTATTCTTCACTTGGAAACTTTGTTTTCTGTTCTGTTTTATACTTGATAGAAAACAGTGTCAAGGTTTGAAGACTTAACCATGCTAGCTGTTTTTACCAAATTATGTATCTAGTATTGTTAATGTAGTAGGATAATTTAACTATGTAAATGTAATTAATATTAAATATACATAAATATTGTATTAAAATGTTAGATTTGCGTTACTGTTTCATGCAGATTATATGGGCTGAGTAAATCTTGTTGGTTAGCATTGAGGTCATAGGATTTTGGGTTAAGTAGGTTAGCAACAGAGGAAGTTGTAGGAGCACTAGAACTCTGAATAACTTTATTTTCTCAGCAATAGTTGGCAAGTAATGTAATGCTGGCAGATGACTGTAATTTATTTACATATTTGTTTCACCCCTAGACTGGATGCATCCCTGTGTTGAGAAGAGACTTAACTTTCAGTTTCTCACAAAAGGTCCTTTTATCATAAGACTTGCATTTATCTTTTATTCTGTCTTTGCCAGATCTGACAGCTTTTGTCAGAGAGAGGGAACAGCAGGGCACTCTGAATAGTGGGTATTGTTCTGCAAAAGAATTAAGTCATTTACTGCTTATTTCGTTGCAAAATATCTCTGGGGAGAAGAGTATTCTGAAATAGCATATTTAGTGAGACTGAGACTACTTAGATCCGCTTTTTTTTTTTTTTTCAAGCAGATGTTTTCTAATTGACTTGCAACTAGCTTTTCTGTCTTCATCTTTTAAGCATGTTTGGTTATGTCTCTGAGGAATGGTTTTCCTTTCATCATTGCTCTATCAAGAAGCTGTGCACTGGAGGGCTGGGTTTCTGTGCTTCCAGTATTTGTTAAAGCAAATTTATCAGTGGTTATTCTTACTCTGCTATATTTTTCCTTCCTCCCCTTTTGTTTATTGGGGTTTCTGGTTGTTTTTTTCCCATTTGTTTGTTCTTTTTGTTTGTTTGGGTTTTTTTTTAGTTTTGGGGCTTTTTTTTGTTGGAGGGTGAGGAGTGGAGCTGCAGTCTTTCAAATAAGCCTCTTCCCATGCTTTCCAAATTGTTTTTTCCCTTTGTAGGTCAGATTATCTCCGAGTGCATTTCCACTGTTGTAGTTGTAATGCAAACATATCAGAAATTATTACAAGCTGTATCATAACCTCTGCTCAAAACTGCTCTAGGCCTCTGTCTTTGTGGAATAGTGAGTATTGCAGTCAGGGAGTATGCACAAGAAACCCCTCAGCCTACCTCAGTATGTAGCTGAGGGATAACTGAGGTAACTGTTGTTTGCTCTTCATGAAGTGAGGGGAATGTGGCCATTTCCATTACACAAAGCACTGAACTGCAATGAGGTAAATAAGAAATCTTACATGATTATGAAAGGCTGTTAAAACTGAAGTTGCTTCCAGTTTGTTTATTCTAGTCAATAAAGGACTCATAGGCAGTTTAGTCCTTATGGCTGGCAGATGTCTTCTGTAGGCTTTACACTATCCTGGAAGAATATGGCACAGCGCTTGAATCTTCTTAAACTTACACTTGAGAATACTACTAAGTATTGTTAGGGTTTTGTCTTGTATTTCTGCTGCTGCTGTTCTAAAACGGGAGGTGGGACAGACTTCTGGTGGAGATTTCAAGATGTAGAGTTCTGTTATTGGTAGTGCGGCATTTATCCAAACTACAGCATCATTTTTCCTGTTCTGCTGCAATAATGAGATCAACAGCTGGCTCAAAGTCTAACTAAATGAAAATGTCAGTCCAGTGAGTCCCCAGAAAATAACAATAGCTGTCTCATCAGCCATGGCAGAACTTAAGAGTACAGTGGTGGCCTTGCTGCGATTAAGTACCAGTGATATGTATGATTCATATCCAGTTCCCTTCTTTGCCAGTAACCTGATGCATAGTGAACTACAATAACCCTTCTGTTGGAGGATTGATGCAAATGTTCACAGTTCTGCATCCAGTCCATATGTGCCGTATTGTCCAAAGTTCCCATAGTAGGTTTGTGTCTTGCTGTCCTTGGTGGGGGGGGGGGAAAGAGAGAAGCTCTTCTTTAAAACTTCACAGTTTTGTAAGGTTTCAACATTCTTTGTTCATGATAACCTGTGGCACCTTAATGAAAAATTTAGAAAGGGTTATGTGGGCAAAGAATTGTGAAGGTGTGTTTCCAAACTACTGCATGCTCATGTTCTGTGATTCATTTTAATGCAAGAGTAAGAAGTTTTATTCTTATCCTTGTGTCTGAGTAACGTCTGGTCGTTTCTGTAGGAGTGAAAATAGTCATGGTGATTAACTATTTTTTTTGTCATGCTCCTAGTTTCTGTAACATCTGTGCACATTTTGTATACAATGATAACAAAATTTCCAGTCAAATTCTAGAACTCCCAGGCTCTAGTTCTTTGTTAGATACTCAAAAAAACTGAACAGAAACCCAACAAAATCCCCCCCCAAAAAAACAAAACACACACACAAAAAAACCTCCCCAAAAAAACCAACCCTCAGAAAAAGACTTGAAATAGAAGTGTCAAATCATGATTGGAAGGAAAGTCTTCTGGTGTTTTCTGTGTATCATCAGCTCTGGATTTACTTGCTTTTGGGAGTAAGTTTGCTTGGATCCTTTTGGCAGGAATGTTTGTTTCCCAGCTCTTAATGCTTGTCAGGCTGGACTTTCTGAGGAATGTGGCTATCCAGATGTTCTTGACAGCATGAACTTATTCTTTTAACATAGTAATGAGAATCTCCAGATGTAGCTACTCTGGGATTAGGAGCAAAACTGTAAACTGGGGTTCAGGGAAGAGCAGTAGCAGCCCCCTAAACTGTGAAGGCAATTTTGATGATATGTGATATGTTTTGTACACAAAATATAAAATAGAATTATTATACTGCACAGTATAGTAAGCATATTTAATGTAATGATCAAACATACTTCATATGCTTTAATAAAATATGTAATGTGTAAATATATTGTTTAGATATTATATATAACCTCTGAATTTTAGTTTTAAAAATAAGTGTTTTAATTCAGGGTAGGTATGAGAAAGATACAAAGCCTGTGGGGCAGGTGTCATCCAGGAGGACAGAAGTAAGGATTCTTATGGAAGCAGGATGGAGGGAATTTGAGGGAATGGCCTGAAGTTGTCAGGGCAGGGTTTAGGTTTGGTATTTGAAAAAGGTTCTTCCCACAGAGGGTGGTTGGGCACTGGAACAGTCTCCCCGTGGAAATGGTCACAGCACCAAGCCTGGTGGCATTCAAGAAGCATTTGTACAACACTCTTCAGACAAGTGGTGTGACTTTTGGGGTTGTGCTGTGCAGGGCCAGGAGTTGGACTTTGGTGATCCTGATGGGTCCCTTTCACCTCAGAATATTCTGTGAAGAGCCTTATATACAGATAATGTCAGAGCTTGGTATGAAATCAAAGCTGAAGTTCTAGATGGATTGGCTACTCAGGATGCCACAGATCAGTGATCCCATTTGCCTAGATGTGATTTGACTTCTGTTTTTCTCCTGATCAGAATACTGAACACAGAGCGGTTGAGATTAGATAGGGGGCTCTGGTGGTCATCTGGTCCAACCCCCCTGGTCAGGCAGAGCCACCTTACTCAGGACCATGTCCAGGCAGCTGAATATCTCCAAGAAGGGGTAAGAGTCCACCACCTCCCTGGGCAATCTGTGCCAGTGTTCAGTCACCCTGACAGTGAAAAAGTGTTTCCTGATCCTCAGCTGGAACCCTGTCTGTTCCAGTGTGTGCCCATTACCTCTGGTCCTTCCACTGAGCACCACTGGAAAGAGCCCAGCTCTGCTCACTTTGTACTCTCGCTTCAGGTATTCATATACATTAATAATATCCCCCATGAGCCTTTTCCAGATTGAACAGTGTCCAAGATCCTTCATCATCTCTCTAGCTGTTCCTTGGGCCCTCTCCACTATGTCCATGTCTCTCTTGTACTAGGGAGCCCAGAACTGGACACAGCACTTGAGCTGTGGCCTCACCAGCGCTGAGGAGAGGGCAAAGATTGTCACCCGTAGCCTACTGGCACTGTGCCCTCTCACAAGGATGCTTACTTTCCTGGCTTCTGTTTACTCAGTGTCTGCCAGAACCCCCCAGATCTGTTTCTGCCAAGTTGCTGCTGAGTGGGGCAGCCCCAGCACTTACTGGTCCCTGTGGTTGTTCCTTCCCAGGGGCAGGACTTGGTGCTTCCCCTTGTTGGGCTGTATGAGGTTCTTGTGGCCATTAAAAGGGAGCTCATCCGTCCCCGGGTGGGCTCGAACCACCAACCTTTCAGTTAACAGCCGAACGCGCTATCCGATTGCGCCACAGAGACTGCTCTGCATCCCTTCTCAGGGAAGCTGAATTCCTGATTGTGTTTGATAACTGCTTTATGTGCTGCTGAACAGCAACAGACTGGTACTGCTGGCACGCTGCTGCAGCAAACCTGATGTGTTACTGTGTCAGAATACAGGGGGTAGAAATGCTGTTATCTCCTGTGGGGTGATTCTTTTAATTTGAAGCAGCTGTTCCTCACCACTTACCTGTCTCAGGACAGGAGGGCTTGGGGTCATGTGCTAGGCTGTCTGCTTGTGGTTCCAAGATGGGTTAACAGCACTGCTTCTCTAGCCAAAGGCACAAAAAGGCCCTACAGTACCCATGTTAATGTAATTAAAGCAAAACAGGTACACTTCAGAATATGGATTGAGAGACACCCAAGATGCTGACTGCAGAATTCTCAGTGTGTCTGGGAACTGTGGATTAGAGGTGAGGTAGCTATTGGACAGGTCTTAACAAACAGGGAAGATTTCATGGGGAAAATTCCATTTTTATTTTAAGTTTCATACCTCAAACAAAGTGCTGATAACTTCAGTATATAGTGGGCGTATGTATTTTTACTGTCATTCCCCAGCTAGGAAAAGATGGAACCTTCTGATCTGTGTGCCCTTGAGTTCCCTAACAGAAACTGTTTTAATATCCTGGCCTTTTGTTCTTGTTGTTCATTTGGTGAAGTAAATACAGGAAAATGTTGGCTTGAAAATTTTTGAATTGCTTTTGAAAGTTAGGAAGCTTAATCTCTGCAGGGCTGTGCTTTGTGGTGCTGCTGACAGCATTGTTGGTGAAGTGCTCCTGCCACTGAGCTGTGCAGGCATAGCAAGATATGTGGACTTTAGAAGGAGTTGGAGCAATTTTCTTTTGAACAGATAGGAGCTGGTAGGTGGAGAAAAACATACCTTCAGTAGCAGCAGGAGGTGGTTTCTCCTAGCGGGGAGTTTGACAGTGAGCTGCTTCCTTTCCTTTCCTCTGGTTCTTTAAGCTGTACTGTTAGGGAGTCTATGCCATGTGCTTCTGAGATGTGGGGATGGTCTGTCCTGTAGGGCACACTGGGGTCTTATTCCTCCTGCTGCTCCACTCAGGAGCTAAATGGGATGGTGCTCAGCTGCTGTCTGGCCTGCATACCTTGGTCTCCTGCCGGGATCCCTGCTATGAGGCAAAGGTAGAGATCCAGGTTTCATCCTGAGCTGGATTCGGAGGGTATAGCTGGGCTGTACAACCTGGGAGCTAAAATGTCTTTGTGGGTTACGAAGTTTAAATGTTGTCATAGGAAACACAGCGAGGTGTCCAGGAGGAGTCCAGAAAGTTGTGGAGCCAAACTTACTCAGTGCAGGACCTTAAGCTTTTTAGTGGAGTGTTAATAATGGTCTCTCAGCTTCCAGCACAATCTGTTGGAGCACTGACAGCATTCAAGCTTTGTCAAGAATGTTTGAATTAATGAGTTGTTGGTTTTCAGGGCTGCAGCCATTACTCGTTCAGGCTTTTCTGTGACTTGCAGTGTTTGAGTTAAGGCTTGTAGGAGAGGGAGAGAGAAGACTTACCAAATTAGCAGATGTAGTCAGGAAAGTGTTAAGACATGAAAATCCTTTTTTAGGTCTATGAAATGGCTGCAATAACACTGCTATTGCAGCATTTTGCTCTTTCATGGTGTGAACCAGAAGATGTTAACAGCACCCTGTGTCGAATCTGCATGCCTGTGCCTCCCTGTACATGTGTACTCCAGGTAGAAAGATGGTAAATGAGTAAGGGTGTGGAAAGCATCAATGGACTGTTACTGTGGCACATTACTGTGTTCCAGGTCAGGTACTGGCAGCAGTCTGGCTGAGGCAATGCAGATCTTGGCAGCTGACTGTGCCCCACCAGGAGGAAGACTGCTTCCTGGGTCTTCTCTGGTTTGATGCTGCAGAGAGTGTATTTGGAAAGGGACCTGCTGTGACCGTGAGGTTTCGTTGTCTATCTTACTCTGGAAGCAGGAGTACATTCCAGCCACATTATTTCTTTCTCCTAGGATTGTGTGCTAGCTGGCGAAAGGAATGAAGGAAACTTCTGTTGTTTCACAGGCAAATGTGGTGAAATATAATGGACTGGCTAACAGATTTCTATGGACTGAGCCACCATGTAAGCTGAGAATGTCCTGCCTGATTTCCTTCTCCCTTTAAACTGTAATAAAAACTATCTGCTGATCTTGTAATTTCCTTTTGTTTAGAGAGGAGAGGCAAGCTGTGTGAGGCAGGAGCAATGAAAAAAAAGGGCAATGAAGTTTCTTCTGTATGTTGTAGATAGACAGCAATGATACCTGAAGGCCTGCAAGAATATGCTTCCTTTCTCTTACACTCAAAATCTGAGTATCAGTCTTCTCAGCACAGGGGCAATTATTTGCTGTATATTTCACAGTGGTAGTCAGAAGCAATAAAAGCAATGAAATGCATTTGGTGTGCCCTCCAGGGAAGTCAAAATTAATTGACAGTATACAGATTGGAACACTTTATCATACTAGGTTGAAGTCTAAACACATTTTTGTTTGCAGATTTGGTCTTGGAAAACTGAGCAAGAAAGGACTGAGATACCACAGTAGTAGTTCTCTCCACCCTAAGAAAGGATCAAGTATGCTCAAAACATTCATGTGTTTAAAATATTCTTGCAAGAAATCCAACAATCAGGATTTTAGTGCCTCCACAAAGAACCTCCTCTACTGTTTTTGGAACCTTAATAATGGAAAGCTTGTCCTTCTGTTTAACTTTTATTTCCTTTGCTGTAATGATAGTGTGTTCCCTTAGCTAGGGCTTCTACTGAAACCTGTGGTTACCATGTGATGCCTACATACCCAGTGGAGCTGAGCTGAGGGTGGTTTCATTTACGATCTAAAAGAAAAAAGCAGTTGCATTTCCTGCTGAACGGGATAGCTGCTTGTTGTCAAGTGATGCCTATTCAATTTTTCTTTTTGGGTAATATATACACAAGAGGTAGCAAGAGACTCTCTCTGAGCCTGAAGTTTTTTTTTTAATGCATCATAGTCTGTGGAAGTGAACCAGATCCAAAAGCTTAAACCTAGTAATAGACTTAGGTCTTGGTGTGGCTCTGAGGACAGCGGCTTAGCTGCTCTCTGTCTCTATTTTATTATACAGGAAAACACCTCTAAGGGTTTTTTTGTTCACTAAAATACAAAATTTTAGTTTAATGACCCTCTGATAATTCACAGATCTTAGAATGTTTACTTGAAGTTTTCTCTTCTAGGTGAGTCCTTGAAAGCTATGTTATTATTGGTAGCCATTCCTGAGCTGCAGAAAATCCTTGGGGATGATCAGCCCCAGTTGTGCCCTGCTGCAGCACAGCAAGAATCAAGTCAGTGGACTTGGAAGTGTATGAAAGCATGTTAAGGGAAAAACAAATGCTGAAGAGCCTCTGATTTTTATGGCAGATGATATTTGAGTGTTTTTTCTCTAAGTAAATCATGTAATCACATAATAATGTTTCAGTTCAGTTATTTAAATTCATGTTTTCTCATTTTCTCCATGCTTATGCTTCCATCTTGATCCAGGCTTGTACTTGCTGACTCCAGTGTGCTTTCCTGCCGAGTTTAGCCCTGGCAGTGCTGTGTGGTGCAGCTGGAGTCTTGGAGTGGCTGTTATGTTAGTGACCACATGCAAGTGATTAACATCGGTGTGGTTTCCCTACACTTCGTGGAAAATTCTCGGTCTAGTGTTAATTTAGTAATAAAAGGAGATTAGATTGGAAATATCTAGGGGTGTTTAGTCTTACAGGCATGGCTGAAAATGTGAGAGGAAGAAATTACATGGTGCTGAGACAGCAACATAGTTTAATGGCAGCTGGTCCTAAAGTATACCATGATACTTTGTAATTACTTGCAAGCACTCACTGTCTGCATTGCAAGAAGGATTGCTTTGGTATCTCTAACTGGGGATCTATTGCATAAAGCAGGTGCTATCTGCTAGCAAGGGATTATGGACCTTCTGAGTGTTTTGCTGCTCAATTAATACTATAGAAATGTGTACCATGTTGAAGGGGAGTGCTGTCTTCTCCCACAGAAGAGACAGAAATCCACCCCACACTGTCAGAGCTATCAGTGATGATAGAAGGGCTGGAAAAGAAGTGCTCTGCAGCTTAACCTGTGTCTACAGAGCAGGAAAAGTCTTCTGTGTCCATCCTTGCAAGTAGTAGAATACACATGCTTCATCCCCCTTGGTCTCTAAATATTTTTACAGCATAACAAATACGGGGAAGTGAGGGAGCAAATTGGGGTTGGGGGCACGTTCTGGAATGAAAAAGTAGGCCTGTGCGTGTTAGAGAGAATCTGCTCCTTTTTGCTTCCTTTACCCCCAAACTGCTTTCAAGTCAAAGGGACATAAAGGTCCTTCTTCTGGACTACCCCGTTGCTCACGTGCATGTGTGCATTGTATGAAAAATTATACCTAATCATGTAAAATGGCTTTAAGATGTGAGAGTTTGTGTGTGTTCTCATGCTCTGTAACTCCTGCCCACCTTGTATTCCCTACTGTAGGCTTTGCACAGGTTAGATGAGTTTGCCACCAAGCAGAACTCCTTCCTCCAGAGCTCTTATCTTTTAAATGACCTATTGAAAAAGTCCCCCTTTGCCTGTATGCAACCAATTTTTATGAAGTCTTGTCAAATCTCCTAATCCCGTTTTCATCTTATGGTGCAATTTACTTTTATCCCCAAAGCTAGCTCTCCAAATTTGCCAAAAATACCCCAAACCACTGGGCACTATAGAAAGACCATTTTAAATGAAGCTGTTTTTCATATCTTTTAGATATGTAAAAGAAAGAAGTCTCTATTTTATGCTCTGATTAGAGACTAAGTGGACCCTTGAAACCACAGTCTCTCTTCATTGAAATTTTATATCTCTCAGTTAATAAGGGGCCATGAAAATGCTGGATTTTTTCTTTAAAGGCCAATGTGAACATTATAATATGATCTTTTCAGACATAACAATACCTCAGCCTTGGCCATATTGACTACCATCAGTGGTCCACTCTGGCCTCCAATTGGGAGGCATGGAGACACACCATCCATAACGCTGCTGATTCCTTTGAGAACACACACAGAATTAGTCTGGAGGAGAAAAGACAACGCAGAAAGAACCGTGCCTCACCAACACCGCCTATGGAGACTTTCTGCTGTGCCTTTTGCAACCGGACTTGCCTATCTCGCATCGGCCTCTTTAGCCATCAGCGCGCTTGCAGCAAGCGTGGGGAGACCCCTTCCCAAATCTTCATTCGCGAAGCCTGGCCATGATGATGATGATGAGAGAAAGAAGATAGCATATTTGTCTTGGGCACCTGCAGCTGTCAGCTGCCATAGCTTGTGAGCACTCCACAGTCATTAGCCCCTTGCACTGCTTAGAAATAGGCTTGCAGAGGCACTGCAAGATGCACACATTTAGGTGGCAAACTCCCTTTGAGTATTTAGGCACAAATTATTTGTGTGAAATCTCACAAGGACACAGAAACCTGCAGTTTGAAGTAACATACCTGAGTTCCCACTTGGTGTCCTCGATGCCCACCAGTTCTTTCCTCCTGGTTCAGTGGTTATAGTTTCCCTGTGACAGCTCGCTGTTGCTCTGTATAAACTTCATTGAAGTGCACTGGGCATATGAGGAAATAGGGATTATGGCCTGACCCAGGATCAATTAGTTTGTGTACTCAGAGCTGGCTGTGCACTGTTGTTCTAGTACTGTTGGCTTTGGGAATGCTTCCTCTGGATTAGAGCATATTTCAGTTACAGTTTTGCTCTTGGAAAGAATGATCTAGAGAGCATGTGCTGGATGTATGTGTGCTTTCAATGGACTCATCTGACAGAATTGTGCTACTGTCCGAAGTCCCTCATTGACAGTTATGTCAGGTTAATTTATGGGCCGTGGTGCTTATGGCTACAACGTAGTGCAGACTTTTTCTTTAGACTATATGATGATAATATGTCAAGCTCCTAAAAAGTGCACCATTTCTCCCTCCACTTACTTTGTGTTTGCCTGAAAGAAGAAAGGCAGATTTTTCTCATGAGACCCATTTCCCATGAATGGTGTTTAAAAATGTTTGATTCTG
This sequence comes from Grallaria varia, assembly GCA_013396735.1. Taxonomy (NCBI): domain Eukaryota; kingdom Metazoa; phylum Chordata; class Aves; order Passeriformes; family Formicariidae; genus Grallaria; species Grallaria varia. The sequence goes on from VWZG01005007.1 coordinate 124,494, forward strand.
CCAGCTACTCTATCTTCTGGCCAATCTCATTTAAAGACTTATGCTCTTGTCTTGTCTCATGTTGCCATTTATCCCTCACCCAAACCATTTTGTGCAGTTACATGCAACTCTGGAGGCTATAAAAGCCTTTAGAAGTTCTTTCAGTCGCTGGCATGTTTCTACTTTCCCGTTCATGCTTCCTATCAGCACAGTTATTAAATTATATTTCCATTCTTTATGAATGGCATACTGTATCATCTTTCTACTGCATTGTCTGGGATTAGTGTTTTATAGCTCCAGACCTTACACTTCCCTTTTTGAATACGGATACTGGACTATAACTTCTCTACTTTGTGGAATTTCAGTGGAATCCAGTATCTATTAGACGTAGCTATCAAATGACCAGACATCATCTCAGTTCACTGTTGTAGGATCCTTGGATGCAAGTTACCTTTATCTAACTAATATAGTTTAAAAATGTAGGTTTTTAATGTTCCCCCAGTTACTAGTGGTTTGAAAATTCTTTCATAGGGAAGAGAACCGTAAGAGGTCAGGTCAGATAAAAGGAAGTAAGTGATTGTGTTTTACCTCTTGGGGCAAACCCCAGAGGGCTGGGGAGCTCAGGCTTGCTGGCAGAGTGTTCAGTGTTAGCTGCTGTGGCGCGGGGGACTCAGAGGACACTTGGCTTCTCTCGTGCTGATCATACTCCTCCCAAAATGTTTATGTTTTTTAAAATCTAATGATTTAGGTCTTCAAGTTGAATATTGTGTCCTAGGTCATGACAAGAGTTGTGAACTTGCAGGAGTCCTCTGTTCAAACAAATGCAGCCTCTTGGCCTTGCTGATCGTTCTCCTTTCACAGGCAGTCCATATCTGAAATCTTGCTTTTCTGGCAAGCATAACACAGAAACTTGTGAAAGGATTTCTCTGATGAAACAAAAGCAAAATATCTCAGCAAAGCTTCCCGGTGTTCTGCAAATGCACCTATTTTTGCCTTACAGATGGAAAAATTGAACCTTTGTGTGTGTGCTGACTTCAGGCTTAAGATGACATGTTTTCATCCATTTTAGCATATTAAAAATCACACCTTTAGATAAACTGGTTCAAGCTACCACATAGAGAAGGCCAGAGATAGAGCACTCTGAATTAAAACTGCCTTAAAACTGGGCAAAAATTATGACTTTATCCTATAGTGGCTGAATGGCTCCAGCCTTTTGTTGTATCGTACAAGAAACCTCTGTCTGAGGCAGTGTCAGGATTAACATCCTGGCTAGTTTGTTCCCTTTTTCAGAATGTTACTCTCTCTGACTTCCTGGATGCTCTGAAAACTACTATAAAATTGTAGGTGAAAAAGTAACTTCCACAATAGCTCAGCACAATAGGTAAACTTTTGAAAGACAAGGAAATTCTTAAAAAAAGTTATTTTTATTACAGAGTAAACCAAGGGATGTGAAGAAATGCAGGAAGGGAGGAAGAGCAGAATTGGTTTTGGATCAAGTGCTTTTCAAGGTCTCTTCCATAAGATGGCAGCAGCTTATTTTGTGAACTGGACTGATGTGAAAGGGTATCTGCTGGAAGCTCTACAAGAGAGGCATTCAGTATTAAGCTTTAATTCTATTCACTTGGTACACATCCCTTATAATTGTCCCAGTAGAGATCTGTTGTGAACCTTCATTATTTGAAAATCTATTTTCAGTTGTTTGGTGCAGTGGTAGTTTTATGTTATTTTTTTCCTAAACGCAGACACAGATGCTAAGAGAAAAACTCACCGAGACAGTTGTTAGTATCAAATGACACTTTCATTTTTGTAAGGGTTTAGTGTGTAGGATGTAGAGAGAGTGACAGGGTTGTTTGACCTATTTTGATGTTTTTTAAATTTTTCATTTTGTGCCGTTATTTTGCTAATAACTGCCCAAAGCAACTTGAATTCTGTGAACAGAAGAGGTAGAAAAACAGTTGAGATTTTCTCTCCTCAAAGAAATGGAGATCAGTTTCACGACACTGAACTGTTTCATTGGAATGGAACGGATGTTTTTCTTTCGAAGAAGATTGTGGAGAGGGAGGATTTTTTTTTTTTCCTAACAGAAAACAGTGGAAGGAAAAATATTTGGGAAGAACTATTTTCTGAAGTCTTACAACAAAAAGGATTTGATATTCCAGCTATTTTCACTTTCCCTTCTAAATGTTTTCCACATTTTCCATGACACCCATGGTGGTGTGTGCAATACATTCATGCAGTTTGACTCTCTCCTGTTCTTTCATGCATTTTTCTCTGCAGATGAGTTTCAGATGCTTATCCCATTAGTACCAAGTCATAAACTTGATAACAGTCATAAACTGCTGTGATACCCACTAGTAGAAGATTCTACTTAAGTGCAAATTATGAATAATTTTTTCAGAAACACTGCTATTTTGAATAACTGGATACCATGAGAGGAGTGAAAAGCAGGCTGTTTTTGCTTTCCCTGGTGCTTATACATACTGGCTAATGTTAGTCATCTGTTTTGGTTTCCTGTGGCCCATTAGTAACCAATCTATCAAATGTTCAGGAGTCACAGTAACAAAGTTGTAAACTTGAAGAGTGGAAGGAACAAGACTGTGGTATTTGCCTTTCATTAATTATTGCATTAAACTGTTTAAGTTCCATGATTGTGATTTCTGTGTTTTGATGTGTTGCAGTACAGCCCAAATGGGATCCATCACGAGCCAGTTCTGACATTGCTTCCCTGTCCTCTAGTCCATACTCTGGCTTGGTGAGGACCCCAGGGCTGGATCTTGTCTGGAAGTGAATGGGCCAAACACAAGTGTGAGTGGTTTCCACAGACATACTGGGAAAGAGATGTGCCCTAATTACTAATAACAGGAGTTTGATAGTTTTGGTCCTGGAGGAGAACTTGGGTGTTTAGAGTCTGAGAACATCTTTTTTTTTTTAACTATTGGGTCTGCTTTTCTACTAAAACCGTCAGCTGAGATGAGTTGCTTTATCTCTTTTTTCTTCCTCTGAATTGTGCCCCAAATTGAGCTAGGAAAATAAGGACTTAGAGCTCACAAATTTTGGCCAGTGGTGAAGTTTAAAGTCTTCAAAGAAGTTATGCTTGGCAAGAAATCCAGTATTTTAAGGGGTCACTTCATTGTTACTGGTGTGCAGTGTGTGTGTTGCGTGATTTATACCAAGAAGACTCTTGGAATGTGTCCTGGTGACTTCTTTCTTTCTTTCCAATTAATTTTAAAGAAATAAAAAGAGAGATGAAAGCAAGTTATTTGAATAATATTTGAAATGCATTTATTCTAGAGAGGTTCACATTCTTTCCAAGAGTCCACTTTCTTTCACTTTCAGAACAGTCTTTTTCACCTCAAATTATTTGCATTGTGATAGCATCCAGAGACTCTGGTCAGGAAGGCTCCAGAGGGCTTGGGGAAACAAAATAGGTGAAATGAAAAGTATTGAGAGCAGTTTGGAGTGTATGAGGAACACTGGCTGTGCAGAGTTGGCTTGTGGCACTGAGCACAGGAACAGGTCAAGACAGAGTTGGAGCCTGGATGAGGAACACAAAGTTCAAAGTGAAATGCCTGGTTTATTCGGTATCGGTGGAGTGAATGAGGCTGAGAGGGATGGCCCAACATGTAGCTGAGTGTTAGCCTAAGGATGGGGCTTTCCATGGCCATGTAAAGTGCTTTTGATTTTATTTCCTGCAAAGTTTTTTTACAGAAAAAGTTAGTGGCAATAATTTTGGTTAGTAACTAATTCCTTGGAGCAAATAGTTTTAAGTCAATTGAGTATCAGATGTTGCCACATACTACTTTGTTTTGGTGTTTAGCCACAAATAACTCATGACAATATTTTTGTATTATAATACAACATAATTTACTGCTAGCAAGCATGTAATTCCTAAGAGACGGAGTGGTATTTGACCTATCCATTCTTTGGTCCTTTCTATATTGAATCTAACACAATGGGTGCAGCTGAATGATTTAATGTCATCCTGAAAGAATTCACACAGGCTGTTGAAAAAGAAAACAGGCCATGGAAATAAATTGTAACTAAATGTGTTCTTAAATATAGGGATACAATGCACAGATTGTATAATGCTGTTACCTGCTGAACTTTTTCAACAGTCTTGAAGCCTTCACCTCCTATGGAATAAGAAAAAAAAGGCATCCAGTAGGGTAAATTCCACTAAACAGTAAATTCCATGAAATGCTCCTTTCATGTCAGACAGGTGGAAGTTCAGGATTCCAGTACAGTCCAAAAGAAATGCATACCAAGAAATTCATACCAAGCATGAAGGCATTCTGTTTATTGGCACAATGATTGAAGTGAGAGTGAGAAATCCAATAAATCTGCTAAAATCTTCTGACTAGATGAAGGTAACTTGGGGAGTTTTCAAGTCTGCTGTGTATCAAAGAAGTTTGCTAGTTCACTGGCTGTTCGTGGGCTGGATGAAAGAAAGTCAGGGAGCTGATCAATAGGTTTAAAATAGGTTGGCCTGCAGCGGTACATGTTGGGGCTGGTGCTTAGTACAAATATACCTGTTCCTGTAGCCAGATCCTGGCATGACACTAGCACTAGGTGCTGGCTTGTGTCACAGCGAAACCAATAGAAATTCAATGTTTTTCTTGATAAGCCACGTTATCAGCAGAGCACATAAAGGTTTGATACTTATTTCATTAGAGTAGAGAAATGGCTTACACGGTCACCTCTGGCTTGCAACACTTTCAGCAAACAGACTTTGTTTTGATTTTGGAGAGTTTGTGTTTTAAAACTGCCAGTATTCAACTCAGAGAGACTGTGTTTTAAAATTGTCAGTACTCAGCTCAGAGAAGCTATTTACCTTTTATTTACTGGAGAAACTATGTGATTCCTTGCATTAGGATAGTCATTAATTCTGTTCTGTTTTAACTATGTCAGAAGCCTACTAAAAAGGGTTCAGAAAAATTCCATGGCAGATATTTCAATGTACTTTAGATGATTTATTTTATGCCATTTCTAGCTTATTTTATTTAAAATTATACTTGAATGCTTTCCTGAACGTGGGCCTAAATAAAACTATTTTTATTTCAAAAACAATGGAAGTAACATCAACCAATACACAGAAGGATATTGCTGAGCAAGTGTAATGCTTGGTACATGGATTTGTGTGCTGCTCTTGTAATAGTATCTACGGCAACTGTAAATCAGACTGTTTTGGTACTATTGTCCCCAGTGCTGCAATAGGATCTGCTTGTTAGGAAGCTCACAGCCCTTGAATCCCACTGAGCTGTGGGAGGCTTTGTGTGAGCTTGAGGATCTGCAGCAGGGTGAACTCTTGCAAAGTAGAGTGACAAGATGGAGTTCAGAAAACACGAGTCCTCTTGTAACATCTCCTGCCCAGGGGAAAGACAGCTTTATGGCTCCAAGGGTTTAAGTGGGTTGCTATTTACTACTCTTCTAGTATTTAGTTAAAAGATAGAAATGGACTAAGGAGGCAAAATGGACAGAAGTTTTCCTTGCCCTGTGGGTTGGTACCGGCTGATGTCGTTCTGTTTCTTGGAGAAACTGGTACCAATAAAATATGTACCAGTAAGAAGCCAATTTATGTACCAGAAATGACTACATGTGTTACATAATTAGAATACCTGCCCTAACTTCTGAAACCTATCGCTGCTGGGCCTGCTTTTAATCTAGCATCATCTCTTCATCTTACAAGATGAAATGTAGCTGGGGAGTGTTATGAGAACCAGATGGAAAGCCTGGCTGGCGGGGATAGAGACTACCTTGGCCCACTCCAAGCTGAGTGTACTCTGTACCTTTGAATGATACCTTAATCCATGATAAAGACAGACAGCTCACTTTTCCAAAATCAAAACCATATTCATCAATGGTAGCCTCTTTCCAACACAGTTCAGGCTACTGCTCAGAGAGATGCTGTCTGGAACAGCTTGATACAGGCAGAACTAGATGACTACACATGGATAAGATAAAATCATTCAGCTACCTAATAAATAAATTTGAAAGATGTTCTAAGATGATACGAATTCAAGTCCTAACTTGATTTATTATCCCAGAGGGATGTTTGCTCCACCTTTCAGTCCCTGAATCCTGATTTATGGGATGTGTTTTTAGGCTTGATTTCCCTCCCCCTGCTCCCCCCACCTTCTTAAGAAAGAAACCTTTAAATGTAGTTAGCTCATCCAGTACTCTCTGTCCAGCTAGCTTCATGCTGCTTAAATTAATACAACTCATTGAAAAATGAAGTTGAATGGATGGATTTTTAAGTCAGCAAGGATTCAGTTTTGGTAACTAAATGTTATTCCTACATGGTAGAATACCAGTGGAAGTAAAGTCAATAAACTCTAAAGGCAAATATATTAAAGAATTCTTATGCATCATGATTTGCCTCTTGCCATTGAAGGAAAAGATTATATTTTATACAGGAACTGAGATGTTTCCCTTTCTGTGGTTCTGTGTGGATTTAACTAAAACAGCAATGAAGAGAAACAAGAGTTTCATAAAGAAAGCCTTGTTGATAATTACAGGGTGGTTGTAAGCATATGTTCATAACCTCTATTTTTCTTCTTCAGAACTTTATTATGGATCTTTAAGTTTCAAATGACTCTTGATACTTTGCATGTGTGAGACAGATTTTAGGTAAATAAACATAACTTATTATTTTGGGACAATACTTCAAATATACATTTTAAAGGGCGTGTTCTTTGTTTGACCACATATGACTCCTATAAATCTATAAGCTAACTATTTTAAACCAGATTCTCAGATTGTAAATAGGATAGGATGGAGCTAGAGGGAGAAATAAATACTGTTTCTAGTTAACAGTTCTAGCAAATTGCTTATACATGAAGCAGGTATAAATTATGACTTAGTTGTTCAAGGTTTTCATCATGGTTAGACTTAGAAAAATTAGCTGCAAAAACATAGGAGGTTGTGTTCATCTGCTAAGTCACAGGCTATATTTATGTTTGCAGAAAAGTAAGGATCTTTGACAGCCATCTTTTAAACGGCATGTTGTGTTTGTCATCTGTGTACGCCATCAGGAGCAGAAACTGATTGAGGAAAATGTGTAACTTAGTTTACCAAGTTCTATCTAACAAAGAAAAAATACCTCTTTGGCTAGGATTTTGCCTGTTGTTTTTTAATACCTCTTGAACTCCAGTGGTGGAATTTTTGTAGCCCTGCACATGGGAACAGCTTGGTGGTACTAGTAACCTTCGAAAGTAAGGCATTCATTGATCTGGAAGAAAAACTTTTTGTAACCTCTCTTCTTTCTAGGTGATGTTCTCCTTGGCAAACAATTTGTATTAAACTCACAGTGTCCTCAACACAAAGGCTATGATTGATATAGCCAGTACTCTGTGTTATATACCATAGTGTTTGAACCATTGTGTGTGTTGGTGAATTATTTTCACAAACCATTGATTCAAAAGGCTGTGGACTTCAGAATACCATGTTTTGAAACTTTGAAGGCTTAACAAAAGATGCTCAATCCACCAGAAGAGTAGGTTTTACAGGCATGGTCTGCAGCATTGCTGCTTACAGCATTTGATGGATATCTGGATATAAGCATCATACTTCTCTCTTCTCTGTAATTTATTATGTCCTTATATCAGTCCTTTTTTTTTTTTTTNAGGTTAAGATTTCAGAGAACCAGATCATAAGCTGTATTCCCTCTATTTTGAAGTGGTAGTATCTCTATTTGTGTATGACACCATGAATTTCTTTCATTTATTCTTTTAGTCAAGGAAGAAGAAAAACATTCAAAGCCTACCGTAGGTTACAATAAATAAAATTCCTGATTTCTTACATCTGAAAAGCCAAGTACCACCATAGCCTGGCTGGTTCAGATTTGTTCTCTTGAAAGGTGTTATGCTGCTCCTTATTCATGATTCATTTGAGATTCTAACCATTTAAAGAATGTTATCCTACTAATGTATACAATCCATTTATTTTATTGCACATACTTTGTTATGTAATGCCACCCAGAGTTTTCAAGGTGGCTTAGATTTTAAGTGAAAGGGTAGTGTCAACTATTAACATCTACAACATAAACCAGACCTGATCCAGTAAAGGGAAAACCATTAATCACAAGATGCTTTTGTGCCAGGAGTGGGACTTGCCCATGCATGGTAAGACCAATCCTACAGACTGGTAAAGCTTTGTTCTGGTCTGACTCCTTGGAATGCCTTGAGCAGCAGCTGGCCTTCTGGCAACGCTGCACTGAGAAAAGTGGTGGCAGAGCATCTCTGGAAGGGTGGCTCAGACCCAAACCTGGCAAGGGACTGGAGGAAGGGAGGGATGATGCCCTGTGGCAGCAGATCTAACAGGGAGGAGGGGCACACTCCTAGGGGTAAGTTATGCTTAAACCTGAGACGGTGCAGAAAGGGTTGCTGTGAATGGCATCAGCTGTGGAGACTTGCAGGGCCAGAACGGAAAATGGTTCAATTTTTTATTTGTAGCTGTAGTGCCTGTGCCTCAAAGGGATGTTTTGCATGGCTTAAAGCAATGCTGAAATCAGGAGATGGTGAGGACATGAGTTAAGCCTCCTCTGTGCCTGAGTCAGTGTTCTCTGCCTGTCATTTGTTTCATATGCAATATGTTTCAGTATGAAGAACCCAGCTAGAATGAATTGTTCCACCAAGAAGAAAGTTAAGCTTTTTACCACCTAATCAATATTTCCTGAAGAGTTGCCAATGTCTCCTGAGCAGAGTTATGATCTTTCTGTAATAAATGATGCCATTACTGGCTTTAAACCTTCCCCGCCAAATGTCCTCTCTTCTGACAAGTGACGTTTCAAACAGGAGTATTTGCATTTAGGACAATGTGTGTTACAAAGCGCATTCTTGGGTGCTCTGCGGATAATAAACTTTGAGTTACTCATTAGGATAGTTTTGGGGAATTTCAGAATGTCTCAGCACATGTGCAAAATTCCTGGATTTTGACCAAGAGGGTATTATAAACATCAGTATCATTGCCATCCACTGTAGTTCACTACCATCTTGGATGCCCATTAGTTTGTGCACTTCTATTGCACCCAGACATATACAAAGTTTAGATTTCTATTGAAAATACTTGGTGTTTTGGTAACTAACTAAATGAATAAACATATCATCTTTCAGGAGCTGGCAGAACAGCATCTAGTTCTCGTTACCCTCTTTATTTCTCTCCATCCTTTGGCTCTCGCCATAGTTGAAGACAACTGCTCTGGCCACTCAGCTCAGCATCTACAAGATGAAGTTCTACATCTTCCAGATGTGGCACCCAGTTGCCAGCACTTTTCTTACCCTTTGGTTTGCTTTGGGCCTCTGCTTTGGCCTCAGAGCTGTTTACCTGTCTCCAAGTCTGCTACTGATGCTCTTTTAGCCATGGTGCATGGTACTGGATTCCTGTGTTGCTCTCAGTGATACCATGGAAAAGGGAAAAATATGGAATGCTGTGAGAGACAATTACATGGAGCTAACGGTAAGCTCATTTTACTTATAATCATATCCAGAGCAATCTAGTTATTTCAGAGCTCATGTCTATTTTTTTTCTGTGACATAGTTGTAAGCAGAAGAACAGTTTTTACCATCACGTCATGCTTCAGAGTACCTGCATATTCCTGTAACAGCAGCAGTTGATTTTCTATTTTAAGTAGAATGGTATTACTAGAAAATTGTTATTGTTAACATTTGCATAGAGCAGGTTCAGTCTTTTAAGTGGCTTCATGCTTCAACCACTACAGTATAGCAGTTTGTCCACAGAGAGGAAAAAAAACCCTTCAAACTCCTGGCACCAGTTCCACATTAGAGTTAAATTGCTGTAGCAGATTGAAATGACAAGACTCACATTTTAAAATGAGCATGTAAACAAGGTATGTGCCCAGACGGGCATGGGACAGGAATCCTAATTTGCACATATGCCTTGAGATTTGTGCACATACAAAAAAACAATTAAAAAACAATCTGACAAAGGATACATAATGCAAGACTGAAGGGATGAGTTTAATATTCTAATACAAGTAGTGTGTGAGAGGACATAAACAGATTTTCAATATCCAGTGTTTTCTTTAATAAGTAGTACCAAGACAGCTCACCACAAATGCCCAAGAAAACATGTTATGGCATGTGTATATAGAGTATGTCTAGTCTAGAGTATTTTTACATAAATATACTCTAGTGCAGGGGCTTGTTAACTCACTTTTTTAGCTTTGTAGATACAGTGCAAGAGACTAAACATGTTATCAGACAGGTCCTTTCCTGTCTCAGCAGGTGGAACAGGGAGTGTCATTTGTTCTGGGCAGCAGCAGTGCAATACATAAATAGAAAGATTTCTTGTTCTTCATTTCAGGTGATGTATCCAGGAGCATTGTTTTATGAACAGCTCTTTAGGGGGCTGAGAGGTGCAGGCAGCCCCTTTGTGCTGTCCTGTGTGCTCCATGGGAGAAGCAGGGTAGCTGGGCTGAGGCAGGATGTGCTCAGCTGGGACCGTGGTTTCCTGCTACACACTGGGGAGGAGCAGGTTTGCTGCTGCTTCAAACTAGCAACCTAAAGTTGCTGGTTTCTTCATGACTAGCAAATTCAGGTGTTGTAAAATTATTCTATTTTGCCAGCCATGAAAAAACCCACCTGTTTGAATGATGGAGATCTAGTTGTCCCCGAGCACTGGGTGTGTGGCAGGGCGCAGTGACAGCTAAGGCTGGGTGACCAAAGGGGTGGAGCGCTGCTGCCACCACAGCGAGCCTCAGCTGCAATGAGTGGAGTGGTTATTTAGGCTGCAAGGCCAGTGCCCAGGCTGGCTGTGTGGCAGCCTCAAATACTAGTTAGTGTCTTAGAGCTAGTTTCAGAATTGCAATGTCTTGTTTCCACTTTGGTTTCATATAACTTTGATAACTGGCCAAGTTGAAAGCCCACTTTGAGGTCAAATCCATGTATTTCTCAATGAAAAGATTGTGTTTTAATAGTTCACTAACATCAGCCTGTCTGACATAATTATGCTTTATTGTTTTATAGTAGCTGACTTTCAAATATGATGGCAGTGTGAATTAATTGTTTGAGTGATTTAGTAGAAAACTACGAATAGAAGATGGTGCCTCCATCAATCCGTATCTAAGCACAGATGAAATGACTGACCCTGATCTTTTTTTTAACCTGTGTTGAGGAAAGCTCACAGAAAGTCTTTGCTATTGGTTATGTGCATATGCATATATTCATTTCCAGTCCAATTTCTGGCAATGTTGTAATGCACCAAATAATCACTTTTTTAAAAGTTGCTTTTAAAATTTGTATTTAAAAAAAGAAAAAAAAAGAAAAAAAGAAAAATAAAAACTCCATCCCACCCCCATCCCCCTGCCAAACCATATAAAAAGTCATGGGGTGGATTTTTCAGTAATATCTTGAACATGTCGTTCTTCAGGGTTGTCCCTGAGCCATAAATGGAATCCATATTGCAGAGATGGCCTTGAAGTAATAGAGGGAGGAAAAAGCAGCTGTATTTGCTATCCTGCAGCTCTGTGTTTTGCATTATGTTCTCTGTTAATTTTGTTTTGGGGTATATTTTCTGGAGCAAACAACCTCCCTGGGAATGGTCTGCTGCAGAGACCAGGCTGAATCCCTGATGCTGCTCTCAAAGGGGTATCAGGTGTGACACTGCAACCTGTAAAGTGAAGCACCAAGGTGTTAATAAAAGAGAAGCAGTGTGGGTGAAAATTCTGGCACAAGTATTTGACTGAATGACTGTGAGTATTATTACTGAAAAACCAACCCAAGGAGCAAGACACTGCCAGAGTTAGCCTAATGATCCAAGGAGCATTTTACATAGCTGATGACCAGGACAGGTTTATCCTCTCTCAAAATGACACATTGGAATAATATTAGCTAACTGTCTGTAGCCTGGCTGGGGCGCCTCCTCCCAGACACATAATTGGTACTGTCACCTCTCATGCTGTATGGTATGCAAAGCTGATGTCTATAAACTTTGCCCATATGTTTTTAAGTGCACTGTAAGCAGTCAGCCTTGACTTTTGAACAAATAGTGATGGCTCAATTAATAATGGACCTAAAAAGCACAAAATTAAAGCATGTTAGAGTGCATGCATTAGCAAGATGGTTTTTCAACAAGCTGTCAGCCAGTGTATGTAAGAAAAGTAAAGCTACTATGGTAGAGACAAGAGGTTCCACTTGGATAACTAAAGCCCAACTCATCTTTGATCAGGTTTGCAAGATTGGATTTACTTTGCTTTTTCCTTACTTTGTGCAATCAGTGTCTGTCTATAAACACTGTGGCTGAAGCTCAAGAGAACGAAAAGAGCCCCAGAGAAGTGTTTAATCCCATTCAGCTTTCTATAGGATGCAAACAAATCTTCCCCCTAATGAAAGACTGCAAAACTGAAATCAAATTATTAGACACTGACTACATTTTTAAAGGATCAAAATAACATAGACACATTGCTGCTTGATTTTTGGCTCTCTAGTAACTAATTTCTCCCAACCTGAATCTGCACATTGCTAATGCAAAATGTTTTACTTCACATTAAAGTAAGTGTTTATTTATGCAGCTTCATTTCCAATAAAAGCTATGCTTTACAGTGCATTATACAGAATGACAGCGGTGCACTGAATTGCAAGGTCATGCTATAGATCATACTCGCTCTGCCAAACACCCAGTCAGGAATTTTGGAGTAAGCTGTAATAAGGGGCTGAGCAACGAGCAGAGCCAGAAACAATACAGGTTAGAAAAATGTTTGGTTTATTTAGTGAAAGAAGAAAGAGTTTGACTTATTAGGGAGGCTTTTCCTACCGTATTCATTCTGGGTCCGGGTCCTGGAAAGAAAGTTTGGGATGGAACTTCCTGTAGTTGACCCTAATCTGTCCTCCGAGCCTCATGCATCTTCCTCTAAAGTGAGGAGTATGGGGCGTGCTTGAGGATCTAACTAGCCATTTATGCTCTGCACTGTTACATTACCAGACCTTCACCTTTTTCCACTTTGTATGTGAGGTTACATGTCTGGTGAAAGGTGAAGTGTCGTCCTCTGCACACAGATTAGGTGTGTGCTACTGTGCAGCTGAAAGCAGTGGGTCTAAATAGTATGAGTGACTTATTCCAGATCTTTGCAAGCGTAATTTGTCCCCCAGAAGAAAAAAGTACCCTAAGACAGAGAGGGCAACTGAGATAACATTGTGCAGTCCAACCACTGTATGTATTTGTGCATTTTCTGTCTATGGAAAACCATTTGAAGGTAACTTAGCAGATGCCTAAAAGGCCAAGAAGAATCAAAGCCAGTGTGGCAAATATGCTCTTTTTTAGGAGGAGTACAGGTTTTAGGTCCTTTTTCAGATGTGGCATAAGAGAAGCAGCACTAATTATGAAAGTAGAGAGGCACAAGAGGAGTTATTGTCACACCCACATAAAACATGAGAATAAAGCAGGATTTCAGTACTGAATAGGTTGTTCTCCAGATGCAGTTGGTGAGCTGCACCAAAGGCACCCCTGGTGAACTGGCCTCCCCACAGAATCAAAGCTGAGCAACAGCACGTGGTACTCCTCAACAGACACAGCTAGTTATTTTGGGGGGATACAACTTATTGGTGTGGTTGTACTGCCTGAGGGGGGCACACTATGGCCAGCACAGAGGAGGTGTTGCCATTTTAGACATCTTCCTTTTGACTTCGGATTCACCAGGTTATTCCCTGCAGAAGAAAGATATTGGTGATGGAGTGAGGAGCATCCTTGGTACGGACCAACTTATTTAATTTATTTATATATTTAGATGAAGAGAAAGCACAGGAAATTCTTTCAGGAATTGGCAGCAGAAGACATCTCCAAGACTCTCTCACTATTGACTTTGACAGAACTGCCTGCTCCCTCAGACATACTTTTTTAAGGCTCTCATAGCACTGATTCTTTGACCAGAAGCTCAGATTGTTATTGTCTCTTTGTCTGTGTCAGGAAATCACATCCCCCTGGGTGGTTGTTATCATCAGGTGCCATTGTAATATGGGATTGTTGGTCCCAGGGCCCCTGCCCCACTGTTGCAGCACGAAACACTACTCTGTTGGTGACCTCATCCACGAGACTTAGAACCTACAAGTGTTTCTGATGTATTTGCCTCAATATTGTCATAATTTTCAGAGAATCAATGTGAAACAAGAGTGAAAGGTGGAGAACTCAGATAGGGACAACCAAACAAGGGTATTAAAGATTGTTGATGGAAGTCCAAAAAAATAGAGAAGTGATGGATGTGGGATTCTTTACATGGGTCCATAAGGAGCTAAGTGACATCTGTGGTTGACCCAGAGGAAGGCTGGCTCTTTCACCCTGAACTTCAGCAAACACAAGAAATAGTGATATCAGTGGCCCAAGCTGAAGGGCTTTCCTGAAAATATGTTCTACCTCATCCTTTCTAGTTACTGTAGTTCTTCACACAGGCTGCATATTATTTCCACCTCCAATGATTCTATGGGCAGTGGCACTTATCACTGAGTATCCCAACACTGAGCTGCCTATTTATGTATGACCTATACAGATTAAGGCTGTTGTTAGGAGCAGCTGGAACCCAGTCTGATTTCAAAAGCAGTTGAAGAGTTATTGTTAAATGGGCTTGTCAGCATGTACAAGGCAATGTCTGAACGTAAATGCTTCCTTGGGAGCTGTGTTCTTGCACAATGTGTAAAGCAAAGGCAGTAAACATTACTGCCTTGGCAGACACCAGTCTGTGTACTGGTTGGGGATGGGCAGCTCTTGCTACTAGGAATCTCCTTTTGAAGAAGACTTTCATGTTTATATCAGTGGTTACTGCTGTAATTTCATTAACTTCTCAGTAAGTGAAGAAGAAGTGGACCTGACTGAAACAGAATAGATTGCTTTTATTAAATTCTTCTTTAATTAAAGCTTTTACTGACTTCATGCTGTTTTGATGGCATAATTTGGATTTTTACATTCAATGACAGGAGAAGGGAGAAAAAATAGGAAATGTTTGTTTAATTCATGCTATAGAATGTAATGACAAGAGATTGTTTCCATACGTACTGTTTTTGTTGACCTTTTAACATTTGGAAATGTCAGGAAATACCATTACTGTAGGTCTATCCAGCTTTAATGCTACAATAACTTTATAGCTATTCACAAGGGAAATTATTATAGGTTGCCTGAAACAGTGAAGGTGTATGCAAGCATACACACAGATCTCTTTTTCTTCCTCCCTGCCAAGTAGATCTCTGTGACTGCATGCAGTCTCTGTTAAAAATGTGGCTTTTATGTCCCTGAAATTTTGACTTTGCTTTCAAACTTGCCAGACTTACTGAGGCAGCAAAGAGGTATTTTCTGGGAAGTTTAAAGAAACCTAAAATAGTGCAGAATGCATTTTAACTTACTGTGATCACACAATGGCCAAAATTACACAGGCTCTTCAAACACAGATCCTAACCTTTGCTTGGTTTGGGTTCTTTTGAGAGGGCCTGTTAAGATTCAGAGAGGTCTTGCCCTTAAAACTGAGGAAGAAGATCCAGTCATGACTTTGATGTTTAAGTTCCCAAAATGTGGAAGGGTTTTGCCAATGAAGCAATGCTCTCCCTGGCTATGCCAGCGGTCTGGCACACAGTTATGTTGTGGTGTGTCATGGAACAGCTCTGGGAGCAGCTGAGCATGGCAGGACACTGTTACCTTGGACAGCACCAGGCAAGCCTCTGGTTTATGACTGTGCCCTCATCTACAACAGAAATAGATCAACAGAGGGACCCAAGAGAAAATTATTAACATCAAACACACTGTTTGTGAGACTCTGGCCTGGAAGCAGAACCATCAGTGATTTGAGAGGGATGGGGATTTTGTCCTTTTGTTAGAAAAAAGAACATAGTAGCTGATGGGAATTACTCTTTCCCCTCAAAATCTCGGCCGAGGTCTTCAAGTATGAAACAAGGGAAACTGAAACTATCAAACACACATATCTGCATTTAAACATATTCTGAAGTCTTAAAATTAATACTGATAATGCGTAAAATTATTGCATATTTTACAGAACCAAACCAATAGAATGTTAGGGAATTATCTCTAAGGTTATAATTAACTTTACACTGTCTGTCCAGAAATGTTTTGAACCTTTCACTGGCTGGTGGAGGAAGCTCTTCTGTCTTCAGGGGAACCACAGTAATTTGTGGGTCTGATTGATTTTCTTTATCACACATACATTTAAAAAACAGTGGTCACCCAAAACACTCATGTAGAAATGCCTTACATGAAAATTGTAGTCTGAACTGTTGTTGTCCCTTCACAAGCTTAATTTGATTTTTGAACAAAGTAATTTTGAACTACAGCAAATAGATAGTAATTGTTAGGTGTGATTTATTACTTTGCAGAAGTTTGGAAATAAGAACTGTGAAAAATGTCTACCATAGATTATCAAACAAATCTCTTACCTTGGCTGAGATCAAGCTCACAGCTGAAGTTTCTATAGATTTTTCCAAAGAATATGTAAAAAAGATTCAGATTTTTACAGTATTTGTTGAGATTTATATGTATGTAGCCTTTTAACTATGTATATGCAAGTGTTTTTATAAACACAATCTCATTCATATAGAGTAATCCAACTACACTAAATCTTCCTTTTCAATTAATTTGTATGATATCAGTATCAATAAATATTACTTTCCAGTTGTACTGACCAATAGACTGAATTTAAGTGTATCAGTCATAATTTGCTACATGTGTTCTAAAATGATGAATATTAATCAAAACAGTGAACAGTAATGGATTATCTTACTAATAATTCAGGCTGCAATGTTTGTTTTTCATTACATCAGTTAGAGAAAAATCTAAATTATCTTCAGAAAGTGTCAAAATTAAAAAATACCTTTGGTGGTCTTAGGATTTGTACATATGTACACATGCACGTATACCTGTAGTGTGGACACACACACTAATGCACATATGGGATTCAGATTTATGCTTGATTTCAGCCAGCAGAAGAAATTTCTGCTACTTGTGGATAGCCAGTTTTCACAGTTGTTTTTTCCAAAATAGTGCAAAGTTGTAAAATATACCTGGCAGTTTGGACGGGTATAGTCATGCTGTCTCTAGGTTTGTAGCTTGCATGTACTTTATTCCTTTGGCTACATAATGATTTATAATCTTTAAATATAAACTCAGAGTCTGTTATGTGTGTGAATACTAACAGACATGCTTCATTTAAAGATGTAATGTGCTTCCAAATTATTGCGTGTGGTTTCTGACAGTATCTGTTGTCTTTCTGACACATTTCCCACCTACATATTAAAAAAAAGAACACCCTTTCCTTTTTTTTTCTTTTGATCACATAGATTTCTAATGAGTACAATTAAGCAGAAAAATAGACTTATTTATCTGATAATCAACCTAGTGGTGACCTACTTTGAGATAAGATTTTTTTCAGGTTTTACTGGACTATTTTTCATCTGTGAAGGATGGAAGATTTATTGGCCCAGGTTGTTGCTTCTAGTGCCTAAAGCAGAAACACTGCTTCACTGTTTTGGCCTGTTGAGAGTCCTCATGTGCTACGACTGGAGTGATTCCCAGGGTGGGCCTCCTGCTGCAAGATGACCTAAGGGGAAACTGTATAAAATAATTGCTTAGTATGGATGTCTGGTATTCCTTGCAAGTGAAGCTAAAAGTCCGGGTAAGCCTCTGGAGCCCTCCAAATCAGACAGGCAAGATTTGAAGTTGGGTCATTTATAACATCAACCAGCTAAGATGACTGCTGGGCTACAGAGAGGAAAAGACAAACCCACCTTCTCCTCCCTTCTGGGAGCCAGTTGATGAACCTTCTCATCCACATGTGCCCATGCTACCACATAAAGTGCCAGGAGTTGCAGTAGATGTTTAATCACAAATTTAGCACCTGCTTAGCCATTTGCACAGCCCTGGTAACAGCTTTTGTAAAACTGTGCCCAATTTAAGTGATGTAACTGCGACGTTCTTAATTGCATAGAACAAGTACATATCAAGCAGCAGGGATATCGGTGAAGTTATTTAAATAGCAGTAGCCTTCAAAGGGTCACAGAAGCTAATATATTTGATGTACTGAGGCCTTAGTTTTACTAAAATGTCAGCAAAGTCTGCAGCTGGCTCTGCTGGCAGGGACCAAAAGTCAGCAATCCACAATGAGGTATCGGTCATTAAACACGAAGCTTACTCCCTCCTCACCTGCCTCCCTTTGCTAATGGAAAAGGCAAATACTGCTTTTTCAGCAGAAGCTTTTGTCAAGACCTGAACGGTCCTCAGGCACAAGTGGTAGGTGCTAAAAGAGAAGAATGTGCATGGTTTGATGCATATTGGTTAGCAATGAGTGCAGTGTTGAAAATTCCTGGTTGTGGGTCAGTTTAGCAAAACATTTGGACAACATATCCCTGAACTGATGTTTCTTAGTCTGGAAATCCAAACTTGTGATAATAATTAGTTGTTCCCTTTTCTTCTGTCCTTGATTAAGAGTCAAGGGTGGGGGGCTGTGGGGTGTAGCGGGGAAGAACAAATGAAAAACAATCAATCATTTTCAAATCTGTCAGAAGGTGAAGGTCAACTTAAATTTAAGCCATGGCTTATGGTTGATTTGTATTTGATCTGAACCACCACACATCCCTCAGACTTTAATGCATCCTGGCAATCAGACATTCCAGGGCTGCGTTTTTCCCATTACTTGCCAGACAGAGGCTGGGTTGCTGTTTGCAGAAGGCTGTAAGGAACAGAGAAAGACGGGAGGTCATCAGTGACCACTAAAGGATCAAAGATGGGGAATCTGGGTGGTTTCATACAGTCAGTCTCCTAGGGTAAATGATTTTATATGGCTCAAAGTCCAAGTCTGGTGCAGTCCATTGTTACTGCTTTTCTAAATATCCTGACTGGTTCAGAAATGCAGTAAAAAGCTTTCATCCCAGCCCATTCAACTTAAAAAATGGAAAACAAAATCCTCTTAATCCCTCCTTGGATCAGCCTGCACAATGAAGTAGCCAAACTGGTAGTCACAGTATTGCTATGGTGCTCAGCCTACTGTGATTCCTCCACCGCGTCTCTCTCAGATCACCAGTGGGATCAGTCATTCTCTATTAGGTTGGAGAAGCTCAGAAAATAAGAACAAGAAAAATGTTAAACGTGCTGTGGAATTTCATTCCACTTCTATAATGAGCTTAGCAAATCCTCAAGCAGAGAATACGTAATTTTAAACAGATTTTTAAATAGTTTTTTTGTCAACTCTCTTAGAAGAGGAGCAGAGACAGCTGACGATACTTTTTTAGGAGCAGATGCAGGGGCTTTTAGAGCTCAATCCCCATGGTGCTCACTGGCCCTGGCTTCTCCTGCCATGGGTTGAACTGCACCTAGTGGGATTAGGACATCTCAGGTAAGGGAGTTCCAGGGTGCTCCTACTCTCACCTAAAATGCAATGGTGGCAAAGCAAGAACTCTGGTAATTGGTCATGGAGACAGCCAGCTGGGTCTCGCAAGTGAACTGGCTCCTTTTTAAGGGAGAAATGACATTGCACAGCAGTAATTGTAGTTTAAATATTTCCTCCACTATTTTCAGCTTCATTTAATTCCCCCCTTAACAAATGTCTGCTTTGAAGGAGCAAAGGTGAAAAGATATTTTCTATTAGGAGATATCTTTGGGGCATCTTAAAAAATGGCTATAAAGCAGAGGAGGAGGATTGCAACCCAACACCATCACATCTCTCTCCAGAGTCCTTCTCTTTGTTCTTAATCTCATTTGACTGGTAACTGCTCAACAGAGCAATAAGAAAAGCATCTGAAGAATCCCATCAACGCAGGACAGATTTTTAACACTGGCTAGTCCAATCAGACTATTATGGGTGGCCAGAATAAGATCCACATGCTCTTGATAAGTCATAAGAAAGAAATACTGGATGGTCATGTTGTAGTGAGCAAATTGAAGCTGAAAGCAAGAGCGTTTCTAGTCTCACTTTCTGTCTAGAGAAGCAAATGACATGGAAAGGATCTGCTGCTTTCGATTTAAAAAAAAAAGAGCTGGAAATGAAACAGATGAAACCATTAGTTTAATTCACTTGAAAGCTTCTGCTCTGAGGAGAGCTATGCCATATTGTTCTGTACAAGGACACCAGATTAATCGCCTTTTCTCTCCTTCACCTTTTATAGTGATGCTGCACAAATGGTATCAAGCTGACAGAGAAAATTATAAATATACTGTGGCTGCAATTTTGCAGCATTAATCACACAAATTTAGTAGTTTTAGATGGTAGTAGGTCATCCATTAGCTGAAAAGTTGACAGTTGTAGTATAGAAGCCCGAGTTCAGGCCTCATCTTCCCCTTTCAGGCCATCTATTTCTTTCTCGCAAAAACATCTGGTCATTTAAAAACTGTAATTTTCATACATTTTAGCTAACAGTGGAATGTTGAAAAGCTGTTCTGAAAAACATAGTTCTTTCCTGTGCCAAACCAGTTGGCCTAGAGTTAGCAAATGTTGTTATAAATCTTCCCTTTGCTTTTTCAACAGCTCTAAAACTACAGAATTAAATGCTTCATAAAGACTAGCTAGTGGACGCAAGTTAGTATGCTGAAGAAGTTGATCATGCAAAGCCACCAAGACCTTTTGAATGTTGCCCCAGTCAGCCCACAGAGCTCAAGCCCACAGAAACCCCAAGCTGCCTCCCAATCCCATGTAGATGGAGGATCCTTTTGATTTCTTTCCATCCCCCCAGGCATGGCTTAGTATAAGCCACTGAGTATAGTCACACTGAGT
This sequence comes from Grallaria varia, assembly GCA_013396735.1. Lineage (NCBI taxonomy): Eukaryota > Metazoa > Chordata > Aves > Passeriformes > Formicariidae > Grallaria > Grallaria varia. The sequence goes on from VWZG01005007.1 coordinate 145,180, forward strand.
CAGAAGGACAATGACTAAACAGAAAGCCTGCCTTCTGCCACATGTATCCATTCTTTCATTAATGTGTGTCAGTAGAAATGATCTTTCCCACTGCTTGTCCTCCAAATCTTACTCCAGCCTTATGTGTAGAGTCATAAGTAGTAGGCTGAGGGTTTCCACCCCCCACCTCATTTATTTGACAAAAAGAAGAAAAAAACAGAGAGAAAAAACATCACAGTGGTTTTTGGCAACCCAAAAGAATTAGCGATATGAAGTGGGGAGGTAATTTTCAAGCTTTCCATGATAAATTTCATGCGGAGGAACTGAGAACATCAGAGGTGTGCCAGCTGGTTTGTGCGTGCTGGTTAGTCCCACCAAACAACCCAAGAGCATGGGATTCGCAACCCCAACATCTTCCTCCTCCACTGGATATGTAATTATATATGTTAAATACAAGAAGGGTGGAGCTCTGGAAGGGCTCTACCCTCGCTGATCCTATGGCACATGGCTAGGGTGTGCTGCACCCAGACCTGCTTTGGTTGGAAACCCTGTTCTGAGTTAGGCATGGGGATGTAAAATCCCACCTTCTCTCCCTGTACAAACCCCCTGGCTTCTGCTCTGGAGGCTGATGCAGGAGAGATACCATCCCATATGCTGTGAAGGGTGCGTGGGTCTGTGGGCAAATCAAGAAACACAAAGGGAAACAGGATGATCCATTCAATCAGTGCAGGGTTCTTGGTTTGCTGAAAATTCAAGAAATATTAGAACTCCAGCTCTGAGCCTAAGCAATTTTTATTTTTTTAAATTATCACCCCAGTTTTGCAGTCCTGACAAGGACAGCAGGAATGGAATGTTCTCCACTACTGAGTCCCGAGTGTTAACAGCACTCACCCAGAGCAGCAGCACTGGGACAAAGCAAGAGGAAAATACTCACTGCATGGGATATCTTCTCAAAGCCATGAGAAAATTTCTGGTCAGAGGCAGGCAGCTGTATTTCAGAAGAGCCCAGCAGGGCATAATAGTTGTTAAACTTACAGAGGAGGAAAGTTCAAATTGCTCATCTGTGTGGCAAATCCCAAACAAGTACTTGGCTGCCAGAAATGTTGGGATTTACTCACTCTCATGCTCATCACCTGCAATTAAAGCTGTTCTGCTTTGTGTAAGGATTAACCACAGTAAAGATTAAAACCCAACTGCCAAGCTGCAAGCTGAGTGTCTGTCTGTGGATCCATTCACAAGAATAACTAGCCAGCAAACAACTTTCTCAGAAGGAGGCTGACTTCAAAACCCTGTATTTGAGAAGCAACAGGGACTTAAATATGTCTTCCTCAGAGTAGGCAAACAGCCTCAATACCGGTGTTCTGCATGAGAGACCTTGCAAGCTCATATTTTCGGTTTCTATACAAAATATAAAATAACCACCTTCTGATCCTAAGACATTTTTAGGTCTTCTCAAACTAATGGATGCTGGGAACCTCAACAGGACTTTTTGTGGCCGCAGAAGACAGGAACCAGTCACACATTACGTTAGGAAGAAGTGTCATGCAGAAAAGTTATCTCTGGCCCTGTCTGCCAGTCCTTAATGTGATGTCTAGCAGCCTGGTACCTAAACCACTGGCCTGGGATGCTCAGCACACAACAGTGAGATGACTCTTGAGAGAACATCACCAGCAAAAATGTTGCCTGTTTCTTAACTCTGATATTATGATTTGCTGTCAGCCAAATCTCCTCATCACAGCCAAGGCTTTCTCCAGTCTTAAAGCTATCAAACAGGCAGATAATACCCACCCTTGGCAGGACCAAGAAATAAAGGTACAGAAAGAAAGGCGTGAAACCCAACTGCTGGCTGGACAAATTTTCAGGCTTACGTTTCACGAGGGCCCATGCGGAAAAACACTTCTTATTTCCAAGTCCTTCAGCCAGTCATGGTTAAATTGCAAACTAACTCCTTATGAGCCAATACCTCCTGTCATATGCTGTCCAGGAATGTGGAAACACATTCACTGTCTGATGGAAATGAATTGAGCAATGCTGTTTGCCTGCTTCCAGTCCAGGACTCTCAACACACTGATAACAACATGAGAGAAGGACTTCTTACCCTTCCTTTCTTCTCAGTCTAAGTCTATGAAGCCCTTATGCCTGTGTGAAATGTTATTTTGCTGGCATGGTGGTGTTTTATATCAAAACTACATAGATATATGGTGATTTTGCAAGCTGTAAGTTAGATGGGAACCAGATTTTTGGATACCTACACAACACTTACAGATTCAGGAAACAGACTGCCACTTTGCAAGTCTGCCCATGCAGAAGAGGGTCAGGTATCCCTAAGACATTTGTCACCCAGTTTCCCCCACAGCACATTCTGACCCCTCCACTCTGAACACCGGTGCTCAAGGCAGCGGCAAAGTTATTTCAATACTGCAAAGAGATCTGGCTTCAGTTTTAGCTTGTCACAAATTCAATTCCCTTCTATCTGAATTAGTTACCCTGTTCTTTCTCACTGCTGGGCTTTCTGCCTGGGCATGTTTACCTAAAGCATGATGACATTGAGGCTAACAGTTATTTTGTAAGAAAAAAGTGTTCAGCTTGTCCATCTCGCCTCTGCCTTTGCCAGCAGTAGCCACCAAAGACTTCCCCTCCTTTTCCACACACTGGTCTTAGAATTAAGGTTTCTGTGTACTTTAGAAGCAGAGGACCTGTGTGGAATCTTAGAAGCTGTATTTGGGAAGCATGGACTTTCCCCCCTCCCCGCTTCTCCAGTGGCTGTAACCAGCGGCCCATTTATAGCCGTGTCTGTGCTGTAAGCGCCGTGTGCTGTGTTAGCCCCTCCGGGGGTTTCCTGGCCAGCACTCGGGGCTGGCAATCACACAGGCTGGGACTGGAAGAGCCAAGGAGCAAAAATTCAGAAAGCTACTTAACAAAGAGATTGCATATGTGCAGCTCGACCTGAGGAATGAACAATTACTTTCCTGACTGGTCTGAGAGGGGGCTGCTTTATTTCAGTATCAGGAAAGAAATTCTGGCTTTCTCCCCAGTTACAGGCAGAGCAATCCTTCATTAGTGACACCGTGTGGAGACTTGTCTCAGGCTCGGAGCAAGCTAAGCTCCTTCAGCTTCTTGAGCACGTCCTGGGATCATTGTAGTTTTCTCTTAATGCTCTTCATGAGCATGAAATACCTCTCACTGCCGGTGAGACAGAGCAGGGGAAGATGAGAGCCCTTGCTCTCATTCCAGCACTGTGGGCCGAGATGATCCAGGAAGGGTGGGCTTGTGTGTTGCAAGGGAGGTGTTGTCCTCCTTTCTCCCACTTTTTCAGCCACGGCTCTTCAGTTTGGCCCTCCATACAGTGCAAAACAGAAAACTTTCCCTCCCCACATGGACAGAGGGCACAAAACAAAATCTGTGAAACTCAATGGAAGGAAGTGAAATTCCTCTTTTTTCGTTACATTTAAACCTGTCACTTTAAATGTGCTGCTGCTTCTCCCCTCCCTGCTTTCTCTGCTGCTCCTAAGGCAACATCTCACCTAGAGCAAAGCACAAGTGAAAGGGGCCTCAAAACCAGCTAGACCTTAGTATGAGCTAATGTACCCTTTTTTGGGGTATATGCTTCACCTCTGAACCCCTTGCAGCAGAGAGCATCTTTTAAAAAACACCATGATGGGGTGTTGTTTATGGCCAAAGCTCCAAGAGATACTATGGTAATACGTGTCAGTGGGAAGGGGCCTGTGCTGGCTGCCAAAAAATTTGTAAGAATATTCTCTCTGCAAGGGGTATCAGAAGGGCTAGAAACAGTAAAGGACTGCAGGCTGAAGGGGAAGAGGCAGATGAAGACATGCATTTAGAAAGTGCTGGAGACCTTGCAATGAGCTCAGATTGCTTACAAGGCATTCTGTGCAAACTGTTTACAAAGGCCCAAGGTTTAAATTATGGTCGTGTCAGCAACCATTAAAGTTTGCTGCACTGGAAATATTTCGTGCTTGTCAAAATTCACCTTCTGCTCCAATACACTTGAAAGAATTATAGAAATAAAAATAAAGGTAAGATGACTATATTATTTTGGTTTTATTCCCCAGCCCCACCTTCAAAAAAAGAGGAGGAAAAAACCCCAAACATCAAAGAGATCCTGTAAAGAAGTTCAGTCTCATAGTTATGCTTTCACTTAGGAATTGGCATTTCCTGTAGTAATTAGGACAGGCTGTGCCATCCATAGCCCATACTGTTTTATACAAAAAGAAAGATAAGAATATACAAACATTTAGGAACAAATAGTATTTGCACCATGTTAAAAAAGGTACATAATGCCCTCCAACCCCCCTACAAGCATAAAGAAATTATTAATTATCTGTACTGAATGGAATTAAGCAAAAACTGTAACTCTCATGTTTGTTTTTTTTTTTAGGCAGGATCACCCACCTGCGGATTTAACTGATATTGAGCCTTACTGGGGAGGGACCGAAGGGCTCACTCTGCAGCACAGTGTTTTTACTAGACCAGCATAGTGGGGTCACTGTTGCTCAAGTCTTAATTTTATTCCACTCAAGACTTTTTGGGGAAGAAAACTTTAGGTCTAGTCTCACTGCAGTTTCCAAAAGGCAAAACTCTATTTGCCATCTGAGGCTACTCCCAAGCCGTACGGCAGCACAGCTGGACATGCAGCCCCTTTGTGCAGAGAACACATAGATGCTTTTTGATACTGGTTCTCAGGTACTTGTCCTCTCCCACCTAACAAAAGCCATATTGTACATCAGTTGACTCATCCTCCTTTCCTAGAGCTCCAAAGTAAACTTTCATTGTAACTGGGTTTTCCTCAGGTAGCAAACAAGTCTCTCAGAAAACAAATGTTTGTAATTATCATCAGCTGCTACTGGATGTCAGTGATTGCTGGACTTCAGGAGTGAATTTTAAAAAAATAAAGGACAGCATTTTCAGACCTGCCTGAGCCAAACAGGATTAGAACCAGGCAGTGCAAATGCAACCAAATGATGGGGCAGCCAAGCTGAGGACCAGAGGGACTGGTTTATTTCAGACTGCATTCTTGCTTTTGCATGAGTATGCACTCATTTGGGAAAATATATTTTAAGACAGATAGGAAACTGGTGAAAAAGAAATGCTCTTTGGGCTGATAGCCACATTAGAGTTCAATGGTCTCCATTTGATCTGCTCAGCTTCAGGCTTATGAAAGCTTTTCAAAGGCTTTAGTCTGAAAATGTGGCATTGGCACATAGAAACAAGGAACCCAGCACAAAAGAGAAGGCCATTTGTTCATGCTGAGTGACTCTCTGAGCAGAGTGAGGGAAGGCAGGAGGCACAACAGAGCAATACCAAGTTTTAGCCAGGTACCCCTTGATTTTTGCAGACAGACAGCAAAGGTATGTGGTAGCCTGTGTGTGTTTGGTGCAGTCAGTGTTGATGATTCCAGGCTCAGCATATCTGTTCATGCACAGGAGCTGGTCACAGAAGCAGTACTCTCCACTCTGCTGTGCTTTATGGGCATACTGGATGCTTCCCCTAAAGTCTAGTGTCAACCTGAGTTTATATATATGCTATAGCAGGCTTCAAGAGCGGGGGAAAAAGCCTGTAGAAACAAACTGGATGACAGGAAGGAGGGAAGAGAGCTTGACAGGTTCAATTTGTTCTGCTTCCGTAGTTAAAATATAAAGAATGTACACAAACGCATGGAAGATAAAGGAGATAAGACGTTGCACTGCAGAAGGCAGTGGCAGTGAGGAGCTTTCCAGTGGTGTGGGGAGCTCCAAATAGGCTGTCAGGCAGTCCAGGCATGAGAAACTGCATGGGAGTCTGCATCTGGAACATCCTCTCTGAGACATTTATTGTCCCACAGGGAAGGTGCAGGCTGTCAGCGCTGGTTGAGACAATTTGCTGGGAGGAGGGCACATGGGCTTCCCACCCTTCTCTTACAAGGAGCTTCCAGGGGCAGGACCTGACCCTTCTTCTCCCAGAGCTGCTCACTGTTTTCTGCTCTCATTTCCGCCTACCTTTAAGCATCTCTCTTTCACAGGCCTCCATCCACACCTTCTCTCACCAGAAACGCTCCATTACAGAAGAATGAACAGGGCAACCCTCCCGGCAGGGTGACTACACAGCATTCTTGGTGGCCCTGGAGAGAATGTGAGACCACTGAAGTCTGGTCCTATAGTCCCCAGCAAAGTGCCCTAACCACTAGACTAGGTAGGAGTTTCAGGGGCCATATTGCCGGACACATTTTAAGGAAAGGGCTTTCCATGATTTTGTACTAAAGTATTATCTAGGATGCTTATGTGCTCTAAGAGCAAACTGAATCCTCTGGGGACTTAGGAAAAAAACCCCAAACCTGGAGTCCCAAGTGGTCTTAGATATAAGGTAGGACTGACCTAAATTGATTCCAAAAATATATTCCTTGGAGTAACAAAAAAACAAGTGGGGACTGAAGAGGAGACTTAGGTAATATGGGGGTCTCCTCTTAATAAGGAACCATTTTTAAGATAATCTGTTTTAGACGTAGCTATTTAAATATTCCTTGGCTTTAGACTTTAAAATCATAAAGTAATAAAGAATCCACCACAGATTTAGATAAGTGTTTCAGTGAGAAAAGTACACAAAGGTATTAAAAGGAAGCATATTTTAATACCTTAAATACACCTTCAGCAAGTACGAGCAGATTTCATGGCAGCTGCGTAGAAGAAGAAGAAAATGGTTTCACAGCAGAAGCAGTAGAAGGTGCTGCTGTAACCAGACTGGTGTCAACCTGCGTTTATAATTTATGGTGTCGAAGTAAATTATGAGATTAATGAATAAATCTACAAGGATCGAGTCACATTATTACTCTCTTCACAGAAGCCGAAGACTGTGCACACCATGGACCATGACTAGTAGGACACTACAGTAGGTACCAGAGGCCAGCTGCCACTGGGAAGGGAATGGAGGGAACCTATGACAATTGCCAAGTATGGTGAAGTAGCCCACATGCTATGTCAGCTGCTTCCAGGAATTTCATCACAGCCAGGCAGAGAAGCTTCACAGTTGTTCCCAAACTACAGAGAACCGTATTTGTGGCAACTTTGTGAGCTGCATCTGGGACCGCAGGTGAAGATGAAGCAAGTAGAGTAGCTGAAGGAACCTCAGGCCCTTGCAGCTCCCCTCTGAGCAGCTGCTTTACCCTTGAGTGGTGGCCTTGCACCATACCACAGGTTCCAGGCACATCCAGTCTGGTTACAGCAAAATCTTCTACAGTGGAAGAGCCATGAGCCTGCCCTCCTCCGTTCTCTTGCTGCAGTCTGTGACTTTGGCTGCAGTGTGTGCCACACACTGGGTGAGGTAAGGTGGTGAGATGCTGCTGGCAGGCTCCAGGAGCCCAGTACCAGGGCAGGGTGGGGGCTCTCTCTTGGCTCTGTGTGTGCTACCGCATTATAAAACCAGCTCAGGCAGCACTGCTTGGCACTGCTGTCATTCGAGGGAAGGAGGTCCCAGGACAGTCCTTATGCTCCTGCCCTACCTAAAAAGAACATGTTCTTTCTGTTAATTTTAGCTCATGCTGAAAAGACAAGCAAAAGTCCATTACAGAGGAAGCCACTGGGGTACCTGATGTAGGGTAAATAAACCTTCCATAACTTACTAGGAAAACAGGAATAAAGGCTAGAAGTCCTTTGCTCAAGCCTATTCCTGAAAATAAAGACTTCTTTCACTCAATTGTTAATGTAAGTATTGAGACAGTCCTCTCTTTCTAGAGTCTGGTTTTCCCAGCCCATAGGGGCCTGCAAAGGGTCAGTACCCTCCCTTGACACCACATCTTTGATGCTGTCATTGGTAAGTGCTTTCATTAAATAAGAAACAATTTGGATTATTTGCTACAATCATGTGCTCAAAATCGGTTATTTTACAACTAAAAATGATCCCTTGTCCTAGCCGTCATCATCTTTCTAGTGAATCATTTAGTCTGTCGTGGGATGTGAATGAATGTTGGGCTTGACTGAAGTGCCAGCTCTGCAGAACTTTGTAGCCATGAGAAAACACCTCTGCACTGATGGCCAGCCCTCTCTCACACCAGGTACTGCAAGCACAGCAAAATCAGTGGGGACATGTAGATTTCCAGCCTGCCGTGCACAGGGTGTGACAACTTTGCCTTGAAAAGTTACCTGTAACAAATGAAGTAGTTTTCCTTCACAAACGTATGCTTTCTGCTTTGATTTTTTGTGAGCAGTATTTTATATTTGCACATATATCCAGAGGCACATTTTAAAAGTCCCTTGGAAAAATGACATACATACTTTATTTCAGATTCAGTAATTTTATGTCACGCTACACAGAAACTTCAGTACTTTATAGCAACCCTATTTCTCTGGATGCATTTACCATTACTATTACTGGGCTAGGGAAAGAAGACTGAAGAAAGCTGGCAGGTGTAAGGCTAAGAGGAACACATTTCAGAAGATCTTTTTCAGACTACCAAGCAGAGTTGTTATATAAACCCTAATCATCAGGCTAAAAAAGTCAGCATGAAAAAATTTCTCTCCTTTCTCCTCCAACATCTCCCAAACAGCCCATTGTGGTAATTACTGTCTTTAGCCTTATGGTCAGAGAGCTCTGACAAAGGGCAGCAGATTAATTTTAGATCTGTCTACTCTGTTCTATCCAACAGCTCATAAAGTTTCCTTTGAAAGCTCTTGCACTCCCCAGCTCTCAGGCAGCTTTAGGAGGCAATATAAAAAAAAGGGCTAGGAGCACCTGCACCATTTCAGCAGTGATCAAGAGAGGTTTTTGGATAAGCTCACAACCTCACAACAAGAAACATGCCCTAAACCGAGCCAAAGTCCCTAGGCTTAGCCTGATTCTCCATGTAAACTGATCACACAACCACACAGCCACCCACCATCTTCCCACCCGGGTGGCACCACAGGTTTCCTGCAGCAGTACCAGGGGGAGCTGGGGCAGGGAAGGCTGTGGTATTCACACAGCAGCTGATTTATTATCTGCTGGGCGCACACACACAACTTCCACTGCAAATAAGAGACACGGCTGGCACAACGAGGGAGAATAGACTCCCAAAACTGCTGTTGACATTTGCTTGCCTACTGATCTCAGTGTATCCTCTGCACCTCTCTTGGTCTCCATCATACCCGGCTGAAGCACTTTGCAGTCATTATGGGCTCCATTCTCCACTGCTTCTCACCTTGTGCAGTCCTTTGCACCTGTGTAAAGTGAGTGCAAAGTGAGTTTACATCTACTTTGCACAGGTGTAAATGATTACACATCCATGGAAGCGAAGACTATATTGAAGCTGCTTGGGCTAGAAATGGCATCTCTGTCGAAGAATAAAGAATCTGTAGAGGGCAGGTGATACAATTACTCAGAAGGGGAGAATAATGAATGTGCCATGGAGAGAGTGTCCTTTTGTTTTAGTGTAAGCTTGCCACATCTTACAGCACAAAATAGTTCTCAGAGGCACAAGGATAATATGTAAGTTTTTATTTGATTTTTTTAAAAAGCAACTCTGTTATTTGGTGGTTTGATACAGGGAAAGGGAGATGAAGCAGGAAATAAAGGAGTATATTGAAAGGATTTCAGTGGCTTGAAAGAATTTCTAGATAACACAGTTGCTGCTGGCATGCAGATGCTCATCACCTGATTTTGGACAAGGACAGGTTCCTGCCTTATGTCTATTAGTGCCACAGAAAACAGGGTTTGACAGTTCTTTTTGGTGGGAAAGAAAAGTGGGACCCCCGTGAACCGGATCCC
>VWZG01005008.1:0-16927 GCA_013396735.1 Grallaria varia
AAATCCAAAACTATAACAATGTTCCAGTGCAATTCTCTGGAATGTATACTCTTAAGTCATAAAGCCTCTGTATAGGGCTATATCTAGAGGCCCAACAGAGATTGATCCTCTCTTCAACACCTAGTGTAGTCTCTGCTGTGACAAGCAGGCTACAGGCAGACAGCAGTTATATCAAAGACACCTGTGTATTTGGAACCCATGCAAGGTCTGTGCCATATGCACTTCTTGTCTGTGTGTGGAAAAGGTGGGATTTGTTGTGTTGAATCTCTAGAGACAAAAGGTCACAGAATCCTGAAGGAAAAGTGAAGGAAGCATGTAGACTAAGACTGGACAAAGACTTCTGGTTACTGACATCAAGATTTGTGTTTCAGATGCTTTTTCCTTGCTTTTTGTAAGAGTTGTGTGTTCGGTTTTTTCAACTTGAATTTATTTGCTATGGAACTGAATGAATCTAGTAAGAATATAGATCACAAGAGCAGGTTGGGTCATGTTGTAGGATGTTAGAGGGAAGTAACTCTTGGTTTCAAGGGTTCTAAAATGCTTTTCACCATGACAAATTTGTTTCTGAATTCTAGCATGGGATTGAGAAAAGAGGGGCTTGTTTTGTGGCTTCCTTTGTGGGAGTTAGGGATTTTTCCTTTTAAAATTCTGTAGTGTAGGAAGCTCTTTCCTGAGGAAGTAAGATGTTAATAATTTGCTCAATTTCTTGAATATTATTGCAAAGAATGCTATTTGATTTCATGTTGTCACTATTCTGTCCTCTTTCTTACCCCTTTCAAGCTTTCTTTACAAGGCTTCTTTAAGTGAAATAGGTGCACCAGGTAAGCTGACACATTTTTTTCCTCTTAGCATCTGGTTCTAATGAAGTAACAATTTTTTTCCATAGATGCTAACTGTAATATTGTGTGTGACCAGGGTTCAGGATTTGCTATTTTTGATTCCCCACTCCCCTCATTGTTAGAATATTTTTGTTAAAAATGCCACTTGTGTTATATTTCAACATGTGTACTGCCTGTTTACTGTAAAAACTGCTGCAAGGAAGATCTTAGGAAGGAAAAGGTATTCAGTGAAGGACTGAAAAGAGAGAATGTGCAGTAAATGTGGTGTCCAAACTTTTATTTATTTATAAAAGTTATAAATTTTAACTACTCTATGTTCAGTATGTTGACTGATTTTAGGTCTTCGTGTTGCTGTTGAGGCACTGGGCACTGCTGTATTCCTTAGCTCTTAAACTGACTTAGGTAGATTTCTGGTGGCATTGCCTGTGTTTTGTACTAAAAACAGACTCCTTGAAGAGTAGACTTTGAGTCTTGGTGGAGCTTTGCAAGAGTCATTTGGGATATCAAAGAAGGTCTTTCTGTAAAGGTCTTTTGCAATAGCTGTTTTGGGTGTCTCAAGGTTGAAATGCCTCCCTTTAAAAGGAGGGCTTAATTGAGAAAAGTGCTTTATAGACAGATGAAGTAATGGATTTATGTGTTGTGGATGCAAGACTTCACAGCACAGACTGGGGAAGTGTAAGAAGCCTCAGAAACAGGGAGGCTCCCTTGATGCACAAATGTTTCCGCTTTTCATGTTCACATGATAAAATCATAACAAATAGAGCTGAAAGGAGTGAGAGTCATCTAATTAGTTCCTGGCTCAGCAGGATGAACTATAACCAAACCAGTTCTGACCAGACTGCTTCTCTGAAAAAACCCATCTGATTCCATAATCTCCTCTGGCAAACTCTTCCTGAGCTCTACTTTGTACGTGCTGTTTGTTCTAAGATCTAGCCTAAATGTCCTGTTGATGACTCTTTCTTCAATTTAAGCTTTTTAGGACTAGATTAGATGGAGCTTTGAGCAATCTTGTCTAGTAGAAGGTGTTCTTGCCCATAGGAGGAGGGTTGGAACTAGATGATCTTAATGATCCCTTCCAACCTGAATGATTCTGATTCTTTGTCTTAGAGACAGCAAGAAGGGGAAAAAAACCTGTTCCTTTGTTGTTTGCAAATTGCTTGTCTTGTGCTTTTTCAGTAAATTCACAGATGGGTTATTCTGTACGGAACCCCAAAGTTATAAACCAGAGTGAGGAACTATTTATGTGGCAGGTTACACAGGTTTGTGTGGCTCTTTTGCCGTATTTACTTCAATAAAAACAGCAGTCAGAAGCAGCTTATTATTTTCCTGCTTAACATACTAAATCGCTTGATGAGGATCATTTACTGGGTAGGCACTGTCTGTCAAGGATACCTGGAAAGACTGTTAGAAGCTAACATAAGCTTCACCAATGTTAGCACTTGATTTTATTTGACAATAGAACTAACACAAATATACCTGGGTATTCTTAGAATAGTGGGTTGAACCACAAAACAGATTCAATGTTTTTTCTTTCCTCCTTAAGGGACTTAGCAGTTGTGACTCAGCACCTCTTCTGAAGCAGCTGGGAAGATTTTTACAGTGACAATATTGAATCGGGGAAGGTCACAGAGCAGATCACCTAGATCATCTTGAGTGCTGTCATCTAGCATATACAGGACCAGGGATCAGGCCCAGACAGCATGAGCTTATGAAAGGTAGATCCTGCTTGACCAACCTGATCTCCTATGACAAGATGACACACTTAGTGGATGAGAGGCTGTGGATGTTGTCTACCTGGACTTCAGTAAAGCCTTGAAATGGTTTCCCACTGCATTCCCCTCGAGAAACTGGCAGCAGGTGGTTTGAACTGGTGAACTCTTTGCTGGGTGAAAACTCTGTGGGTGGCCAGGTCCAGAGAGTGGTGGTGAATGGAGTTACATCCAGCTGGTGGCCAGTCACATGTGGTGTTCCCAGGGCTCAGTATTGGTGCAGTTTTGTTTAATATCTCTATTAATGATCTGGCCAAGGGTTTTCACCCTCAGTCAGTTTGCAGGTGACAACAAAGGTGGGTGGGAGTGTTGATGGGCTGGAGGGCAGGAAGGCTCTGCAGAGGGATCTGGAGAGGCTGGATTGATGGGGTGAGACCAGTGGTATGAGGTTCAACAAGGGCAAGCACAAGGTCCTGCCATGAACCACAACAACACAATGCAGTGCTACAGGCTGGGGGCAGAGTGGCTGGAAAGCTTCCTGGTGGGAACTGTCTGACAGCAGCTGAACATGATCCAACAGTGTGCCCAGGTGGGCAAGAAGGCCAGTGGCATCCTGGCCTGTGTCAGTCCTAGTGTGGCCAGCAAGACCAGGGCAGAGATTGTCTCCCTGTACTGGCACTGGTGAGGCTGCACCTGGAATCCTGTGTTTTGTTCTGGCCCCCTCACTGCAAGAAAGACATTGAAGTGCTGGGGAGTCCAGAGAAAGGCAATGAAGCTGGTGAAGGGTCTGGAGCACGAGTCTTATGAGGTGTAGCTGACGGAGCTGGGTGTGTGTAGCCTGGAGAAGAGGAGGCTCAGGGTGACCTTACTGCTCTCTACAACTGCCTGAAAGGAGGTTGTAGCCAGGTGGGGGTCGGGCTCTTCTCCTATGACAAACTATGTGGTAGGAAGAAATGGCCTCATGCTGTGCTGGAGAGGTTTAGATTGGATATTACGAAAATTTGTTCACGGAGAAGGTGGTCAAGCTTTGGAACAGGCTGCCCAAGGAAATGATGGATTCACCATCCCCAGGAATATTTAAATTTGGTGGTAACTTGGCAGTTCTGGGTTAATGTTTGGACATGGTGATTCTTTCCAACCTGAATGATTCTGTGATTCTGAGATTCCTTCCTCTGAAGAATAGTAAACTTTGAACAAAAAAGCATTGCAAGTGCTTCCATCATTGGATGGTATTTGGCTTGCAGGGAATATGAATTGGTATGGAACTGGACTTCAGGCCTTAACTAGTTGTATTTCATAGAATCAAAGAAAGGCTCGGGTTGGAAGGAACCTTAAAGATCATCTAGTTCCACCCCACCCCATCCTGGATAGGGACACCTTAGACTAGAACAGGTTGCTCAAAGCCTTGAACACTTCCAGGAGTGGGATATCCACTATTTCTCTGGGCAACTGGTTNAGAATTCATTCTATTTCTGATTTAACGCTCAGGAAGTTGCTGAAACTTGGAAATATGTTTATAAGGTTGACTCAGTGTGTGTGACTTCTATGAAATGCGATGTTACGTCTTGTTTTTTTTTTCTTTCTTTTTCACAGCTAAAAATTTGAACAAATAGTAAGTTTGTTTCACGTTCTGACTGCATGCCACCAAAGCCTGAAGACTGGCTGTTGGTGCCAGGGCTCTGATTCAGGACTATCTACCTGCTTGGATTTATAGTCTAACAGAACTATTTAGTGTTTGGTTAAGCTCTTGGGGAGAACCAAGACCTGTAGTGTTTTTGGTGAGAGTATGTTTTGTTGCTTCAGTTAGGAGTCATGTTAGTTCACTTTTTATGCATACAGTTGTTTATGGTGAGTAAACCATAAATCTAATTATTGGTGTTTGTTCCAATGTTTTGTGCTTCATATAAATTGAATTAATTGTTTTGTCCCCTTGTGGCCTTTAAAGGAGTAAACAAAGTACAGATTTCAAACCAATTAAGGTGTCTACTTTCTACTTATTATTTGCAAGTTTCTGTTTAAACTATTCTGCATTCTAGAAAGTTTCTGTTACACATTTGCATTGAAGTTTATCTAAAACACACTTGCTTAAGTAGTTTCTCACAGCTTTTTGTAATCTACCTTCCAACTGAAAAAAAACACAGAAAGTGTTAGTTACATAATTTGTAATAAATTTTCTATCTGTTTTATGTTTGTGTAACAAATAAAGTATATACACTTAAATTTTCAAATGTCTTCAATAACTGTGGAATGTGCACCAAGAAACACATCACCATCAGAACGTACAACAATATTGTGAAAACATGACTATTCCCAAGAGACAGATTTTTCTTGAAGAACAAGTAGCTGCATATTTTGGAGCATAAGTTTAGCTAGACCACCCTCAAAATTCCAAAGTATGCTTGGCTTCAGTTTTCAATAACTCTGTGTTCTTCTCTAATAAAATTTAGGGGTGGCAGTGAAGCAAGTTGATTCATAAACTATTGAATTAGATGAATGAATAATTAAAATTAGTAAAACAGGTAGCTCTGGGATGCTTCTAAGTTAAGCACCTTTTTGTTGATCTTGTTGGAAGCTAAAACGTTGATATCATATGCAGGTTCTGACTGATAGGAAGTGTTCAGCTGCACATCATGGGTATATCCAAGTGCAAGTAGTTTTCAAATGAAAAGTATTGCATTGACTTTAGAGATCATACTCCCGATGTGACTTAATCTTCAGACGGTTCTTGCTATCTTTAATAACGTAATGTTACATGAGCATAACATTAGATTACGAGTTAGGAGTTTTCTAGGTTTTCTCTTAATTTGTAGTTTAATGATGTGGTCCTATTTGTCACCTCTATTTGAATTAGAAGTATAAAAATCTGTTAGAATTGTAGTAATTTTTTATGGAAGAGAGTTGCTTGATTTACTCCACCAATTTTGGATTGCTCCTGTGAACTGAAGGGGCCAATAGCAGTCCCAAATAATATGATTTCAAGTGCTGCCACTATCAAAATGGCAAAGCTGAGCTATGTCAAATTGAACTAGTTCAGTATGTTTGAGGAAAGAGACTGCACAGCTGGTTTTAAACTCTCTTGAGTTTGAAATGCCTGTATACAGTCTGACCAGCAGGTCCTGTCTTATGTGGTAGAGTCAATGTTTGACTTCTCCATTTTGCATGAAAGTTGATGTTAATTTCCTTGTTTAAAACAGATCCCAGCAAAAATGCAGAAGTGGACTGAAGTTCAAGAGCAAGGAGAAGAAGCAGCAAGTTGTTTAGGAGGAAGTAAAAAATACCTTCTTGTTTTTGTTTTTGTTTTTTTTTTTTAAACTACATGGTGGAAGTGTGGAATGAATGCTCAAATAAGAGTAAAACCAAACCAGAAAAATGAAAGCCACAGGAATGACAACTAATTTTCAAACAATACATTTCTGCTGACATATTTTTGAGCAACATTTGTAAATAATTTGGTTTTGGGGTAGTTCCTATTCTGTAAAATTAAAACAAAAATAGATTGTATTGTTATATATTATTATAATATTTAGTTTTGGATGGTATTTATTTAAAATAAAGTCCAAATATACAAGTCAGGTTTTTTTTTTTATGGAGTCACATGAGGCAATTATCTAATAATTTGAGCAGATACACAATTTCTGTCTTAGAAGTACCTCTGTAATTTTGAAGGAAAACATTTGTAGAACTCAGCATCAAACATGTTTTTTTTTCAAGAGTCTTAAAGCAGAATGCTTATGACAGTGAGATAATTTAAAGAAACATTGTCTGTGTTGAGGACTTAATAGCTGTAATTCAGTATTTTTGAGGGATGATTTGGCCTGGTGGTTTTTTTTTTGTTTGTTTGGGGTTTTTGTTGTTGTTTTAATGAAGTCATTTGGGATACAAATCCAGTATAGGATAGACTATTTCCAATTGTAATGTTTCTTAAGAACTGTTGAAAGCAGTTGTTGAATTTTCTCTACAATCTCNGTTTTTTGTTTTTTTAACTGGTACCCTCCCCTCTGTCCTGGCAGATAAGGCTTGTTTTGGTATAGAAGTATAATATGAGTTGCATTTCAAATTGTATTTCTTGTGGTGAGATGCAGAATTATTCTAGTGTATGACATTCTGTTTGAATATTACAATAGTAATAAAAGAAATTAAGAAGCAGTTATATATGAGTCCAGAGATGTCCTGTGCAAGTTTGTATCTGATGAGTCTCTCTACCTCGAGTACCTTTTGAGCTGTAAAAAAGCTGAAGGTGAGGAGCACCTGAATGTAAGCTGCAACTTCTTGAGGTAGCCAGGCCCTTCAAGCAGGCAAATGTCTGAAGTGTAAGCAGGCAGAAATTACATTTCAGTGTGGTGCTGCTGTAATTAAGCCAGGAAAGGGCCCTTAGGCAGTTTCTGTGCCCAGTTCTATCTCTTTTAAAGATTATGAGTCTTGGGAACATGCAGAACGGTCTAGAAAAACAGAGCTATCACTTGACAAACAGCTTTCTCTGGCAAAACTTGGTTTTGGCTCAGTCATCTATTTTGGTCAAGTTATGTAGACCTATAAACAATAACGCTACTTTTTTTCTATAATTCAATATCCCCCTTATATTTCTTTGTTTAAAGCTTAAAGCCAACTGCTTCATGAGGAAATGATAAGGAGGACTTTATTTTTGTTGGGAAAATCCAAGCTGAAGGTTTTGAGTTGCTACACAGTGTGAATTGGAGGATATAAGTACGGGGGCCCCTCCCTCTTTTAGCAGAAGCCTTTTTAAAGCTTTACACAAAGGGGTCTACAAAACATGAACTAAACTTTTTTTCCTAAATGGCTAAACAGGATGTAGTTATAAATAATAATTCAATACAAACTTATTTTGGTGGAGCTTTCTCACACATAGCTTCTTGTATGTTGAGAAATGTAGTTTCCTTTTAGAAATAGTTCTTTCTTTAGTTTCCGGATGGTGCTTATGAAGAATTCATATGATTAAAAAAGATTTTTCAAAACTCTTGTTTCAATTTGTTGTAATTCTTAATGTTAACAATTTTTTAATTTGTTATTAATCAAAAATTCAAATTTTTCTCAACTCTTTTTTTCAAAATATTCATGGTTGAGCAAGAAGGTGATCAGGTACTGGAGTAGAGACTTCTCATACATGCCATGTTAATAAAGCAAATGTATAGCTTCTGAGCATTCCTGTTCTGAAGAAGAATACAAGTTTGAATGAACATTGTTCTCAAAAACTGCCTGTCCATCTATTGTAACAAATAACACTTTATCACTTTAAACCCACTTATTTTTGTTTTGTTTTGTTTAAACGTATCTGCTGTGTGGCTTATCTGTGGTTTGTTCCATGTAGTCAAATCACTCTTGCTGACATGCACGTTCTACGTAGCAACCGAAAAGAGCTTTTTGAAGCTACCACAGGCAGAGATTTAACAGACAGGCAGTAGAAGAATTTGAAACCACTTCTAACTCTGGCTGTATGCTTGACTGTTTAATCTTCATCTTGGAGACACTGTCCTGCCTTGAGGGCAAATCATGGTTGATGTAACCTGAAGAAAATAGTAAAACCTGAGATTGGCTATGATAGGGGAGTTGGGAAATACCTTCATTTGAAGGCAGGAAAGAAATGCTTGTCAGCAAAAGGTAGATAATTATTCCCTGGGTAATATAAGGGCTTCAGTAGCTGCTGTGAATTATGTATGGTTCAAACCTTGCTTGATACTATGGAATCTATTGACTGCCAGACTCTGGGCATAAAAATTAATATTAAAATGTTATTTTGTCTTTAGTAAGATGCTAAATTAGTAGGTACACAGGAATTGAACTGTGTCATAAGTTTATGATAATGTTTGAAGGTGGGGTCTTGTAAATGACATTGAACTGAGTGTTACACAGTCTGACAGAGTCTTGCTGTGTAAACCAATTTAATTGTAAATCAATGTAGCTGCCTAAACTATACATGAAGAGATTTCCTAGATACCAGTTCAAAGGAGAAAATTAATGAAACCCAGAGATGGGATATGTTGCAATTAAAAAGAGAGCTGATTAGCTGGGTTTCAAAGGAGAAGTCTGTACTCACTCAGCAATGAAGTGCTTCATGTCTTAGTGGATTTGAAATAAACGACCAGTGCAGCATGAATGCATGTTGAACAAAATAGTATATGTGAAGACCAGAACTGAGGGGTTTTGCATGTGTGTGACTGCGTGTGTAACTCAGCAACACATTTCATGGATGTTCGCTTGATGCAGAAACAGAGAAGTGACAAAGCTGTGACAATTAGTGAAGTGCACTGGTAAGACTGGGTAAAGCTTACTAGCCCTTTCCTTTTTTAATAAAAAAACAAACATGGATGCCAAAAATGGGATAGTGATGCAGTTAGATAAATAACTGTTGTTTCTTTTACCTAAAGCATGATAGAGGCCTTTCTCCTCCTCTCCTATAAAAATACTAGAGAAATAAGTTATCTTCAGCCCTGTTTAAAAATAAAAAAACTATAAGTTTTTAAAGCGCTCTGAATATCTGATTTCAGAGGCCACTGCAGAATTTGTGACTCTTTTCTTGGAATAATGACATTGAAGAGAAAAATTAGTTTTTGTGTAGCATGTATTAGAGTATTATGCTATAAGATAGTGCTAGAGTTAAATAGAATTTGAAGGATTAAACACTTATATGTGTATTAAATTATATTTGCCCTGAACAGCAAACCTTTTTAGAGAAGACATTAAACCTCAGGTTTTCACATGGTAACCTACAAACAGTATTTCAGAATACTATACATGTATACTTCAACTCTCCTCTGTACTTTTTCTCTTAGCAGCTACTGGCAGACATAGAATCACAGAATAAATTAGGTTAGAAATCTCTGAGATCATTGAGTCCAACCTATGACCAAACGCCACCATGTCAGCTACACCATGGCACTAAGTCCACTCTTTTCTTAAAAACTCCCAGAGATGGTGACTCCATCACCTCCACGAGCAGCCCATTTCAATGCTTCAACACTTCCTATGAAGACATTCCTCCTGATGTCCATCCTGAACTTTCCCCGCTGCAGCTTGAGACTGTCCTCTTGTCCTGGAACCTTATAGGAAAATTTGTATTTTGCTCTTCTTACTAAAACACAATCCGTAAATGTCTGTTCTTAAAAATAATCAGCTTTTGTGAAGTTGTAGTCTATTTATACATTCTTAGCCCTGTTTAGCATTTTCTACTTTCTTCCTGGGAAAGAATCCAGGATTAAAAAAAAATAATTAATCTTGTCTCCTGTTTGACAGATATGCTTATTAGTAAACTCAGCCCAGTTTTAATGTGACATCAGCCATCACTTTCTGATTATGTTCCAATGCTGGAGATTCATAATGACTTTCACAGCAGTATCTTTGTAACTGGCAGATGTGTGTAATGATGTGCTACTGATGACAAAACCCTTCCCTGTCAGGGTGCTGGCATCTGATTTCTTCATTAACATCTAAAGCTATGGTCATATGCACCTTTGATCTGCCTGGAATGGATGGAGAGAGGTGTGGCTGCCTGTTGTAGCTGCTAGAAGATAGTTTGAGTGCTCCCATATCTGCCTGCGTTACAGGGTCACTCAGTTTAGCTCAAAGCATTGTCTCTGATAGTTTATCTACTGTCTCTTTCCAGGGAAGCAAGTGGAGGTTCTGCACGTATTCCATTAAATCTAACATATGGCTGACATTCTCCCTCAGAAGACCCATACATCAAACTATTCCAGATAATTCAAAATTTAACCATACCATTTTAGAAACAAATGTTAGAACCGTCTGGTCGTAAAGCCAGGCTATCACAAGCAAGATAGTCCTGCCTACTTTGCCTTCTATGTTTCATGTGTGTTTTGGTATAGTCCTTAATTACTTAACATGGCTTTGTTTTCCCTTTTCCTTTCCCCATAGGACCCATGAGTCATTCATTGCACAGGATGGGTGGTGGTAATTTAATTAGCTGCTGCTAACAATTGGGAGAAAAACAGAGTTAGATGTTGTTGCCTCAAATTCTTTTCTGCTGTTTGTTTTGAAGGTAGAATTAGAACACAAAAATGTCCATATTGGGTCAGTCCAAGTGCCTTGCTTGAGCAGCAATGCATTTTACAATAGCCATAAACAAATGCCTGTGGAGGAATAAGAACAGTAAAAGTGGAGCTAGTTTGGAGTTAGTTGTGGCTTATGTTCTTTTAACATCAGTAGATTTTCAGCTGTGGATATGTCCACTTTCTTCATGAGGTCAGGAAGATTCCACAGCCCCTTTTGCCAATGAGCTGGTGGTTCTTCTGGTGAACTCCCCGTCACATGATGAAACACTCTTGTCCTTTGGAAGCTATCTCCAAGGAGCTTGATTTAGTGGCTCGTAATCCTTATACTGGAAGGGATGGTGTGCAGTTACTTTGTACCACGACCCTCTAGAACCTACCTAAACCTTCATAAATTTGTCAGACCTCTCCAAAATTCTTGTCTCCAGAATAAAGAAACATAAGATTACTTAGATATAAGATTACTATCCCATATTTTGAACATACTTTTTGTCCTGTTAGGAGCTTTTTCTACTTCTGTTATCATTTTTGATACAAGGGGAGTAAAAAATACAGTCTTAGGTGTAAACAAGGTTAGATTAAAACACAGATTTATACAATGGTTTGATGACATCCCTCTCCTTACTCCTAACACTCCCTTTATTTTTTCTGAGATTTATCAAGGATCAAACTCCAGTTTTAAAAGGACTGTCATAATCCAAAATCTCATTTCTGAGCAACAGACCCCACTGACTTATTAGGACTGCTGGTTTTTCCTTACATGTAGATCACTTTATTTGTTGAATGTCACCTTCCATTCTGATGTCTGTTCAGTCTCAGTGTGCCTCCATGAATCTTTAGTCTGTACTGTTTGAGTAACTAGGTGTTTCTTGATGCTCACCTTTGCCACAGCAGATCCATCATAGTTCCTTGAGAAATTTTGTGGCTTCCCTGCATTGCTTGGGTTTCTTAAGTTTTTGAAGAATTTTGTAGAAAGCCTAATGAAAATGCACCTTTACTATGCTTTATGGGTCCTTCTGGGGCAGTCATGGCTACAGTGTCCAGGTACTTCAGAAATGCTGAATGTATTTATTCGTATGTCTGTGAGGTTGTAAATTTTTTTCAATTATGGAATAAAGCATAAAGCAGCAAAGTCTAAATTGTGTAATAACTTACTGTCCAGTTTCAGACTCGCACTATTTTTTTTCTCCCAGAATTTGTTTTTTTCCCCCGAATTCTTGTCCTCATAGAACATGCCATCTTTTCCTTGTGTGTATCCATAATGTGGAATGTAGCAGTGACTACTTCTTCTCTAAATCACACTCCAGCATCTCCTGTTTGGTATCTAAAATAGCATCTAGTGTTGAAATGTGTAAGTGTTCTAACAGAGCCACTCTGTGGCACAAGCAGTGATAGAATTACATTTGCCAAGCTGGCTGTCTTCTGCTTGCAATTAGAAAATCTCTTGCCTTGTTCAAATTTCTTCAGCAAATGATGTTGCAGAATCTACAGATTTGTGTGACTGACTAAATTTTCTAAAGTTTGTTCTGTGTGATTGTTGCACTGTCTTTGTATTCACTGTCCAAAGACTTAAGAAGGACAAGTAAACATCATTGCCACCTCAAAACTGAGGTTAGTGTTTATGGTACCTGGTCTTGAGGCATCATCCAGTATTGTGGGGTATGCAGAGTACAACAAGGGCCAGGAATGCACATATTGATCCAAATAACGACCTACTGCCAAACTGCAGCAATATGATAGCAAATGATTTTTCAATTTTATTCATTGTACTCATTCACTTTTCCCAGGATTTGTGTAAAAATGCTGTGTAAGTGATTTCTGCTCTTGCATTTTGAATTACGTATCTCTTATCTTCTGAGAGAATTTAAAAAGAAGTCATATTGAAATTTCTGGGGAACAGAAAATAAAACAGAATGTATAACAGGAAAGAGCATGGAACATTCCCATTGTCCCACTGTTTTACTGTAGTGGAAAAGCTGTGCTGGGAAAGAGGCAGGTTATGCACATGGATTTTTATTCATATCCGGCAGAGAATTGGATTTGATCACCATGTCCTGACATTGTGAAAGGAGGCCTTGCGTTCCCCAACATTTGTTGGTAGTCAGCACATGCTAGGGTGGGCCCTAAAGGTCATGTTACACCAGCCAGTCAAGAGGTTTCTTTCTGCCTGCTGCAATCTTGCAGCTGCAGGAGAGTAAAAGATTGAGACTGAATGTAAAAATGTATAATTGTCAGTAGATAATGATACAGTTGATAGTTGTCTGATCTACTGCTGCTGTGATGCAAGAGGTAGAAGGCAGAGAGTAAGGGAAAGGGAAGTGGTAGGAGAAAATGAAGAAAGAAAATGAAAATTTCCTTCAACCAGTAGCCATCCTCTCATGTTTCTGTTCATCTTGGCATTTCCCCAGGTGAAATCTAAAAATATTTCTAGGGTTTTTATTAACAATGTAGAGTATGTTAAGACTTGAACTGTTCCAGTATTGCTGTATGTAAAGCTTTTTTATCTCATATGTAGTTCTTCCTTGGTGTATTTAGAGTAACTGAAATTGAAACTAGCAAAGAAAACAATATAGGGATAAATAGATGAGTAGACCTAGAGAGTATCAATGGTACATTGATTTGGAGGAATGATCATGTATGTATTTATACACATCTTTATTCCTTCCCCCCAGTTGCTTGCAAATCCGGGACAATTTTTCCATTGGCAAAAGAGACCATTCTACAGGAGGTGGCTTTTATTATATTTTAGTATGGGCCACATAGCTGACAGTACAACAGGAAAAACAAGGAATTGTGTAGACTTTGTGCAACTATGGAAGAAGACAGGCTTTCTGCAGGATCTTAACATCTTGAGCAGAATCATAAACTCATGTAGATTGAGTCTAAGTGAAGAACAGGAAGGTAAAATGCTAAATTTTGTTTCTCATTTCCAGTAACATCCTTTCTGCCCAAGTGTGATGATGCAGGTTATGTAGTGTAGGGCGGATGGAGCTGAAGATGATGGCTCAGACATGGGGCTGATCGGTTACTGTAGGTCTGCTTCTGGCTGTTGGACACTGCAGTATCATGAGGTCAATAACCAGATGAGGTGGTGATTGTTCCAAGGATTGGCAATCTGTGTAACGATATCTAGTGTGCATTGGTAATAACTGGTAACCAATAACTGGTAAACTAGGTTATCAGTAACTAAACTTGTAGTGTAGAAGCCATTTCTCTTTGTGAGACTTCTTCAAATATTGTTGAGGATTTGTTTGTTATGGAAATGCCAGGTTGGGATTTTTCAAAGTTATTCTTAATGGTTGGTATTTATGCAGTCCCCTCCACTTGCTCTTCAAAACATGAGATTCCTGTAATTTATGGCCATCTCGGGAAACTACTGACGTTTATCTGTTTGAGTGCTGTAGAGCATGCTCATTAACTGAGTGCACTTTCTCAAAGCCTTCTCTCCCTCCTATGGAGACTGGGGGATTAACATCTTTTTCATATGCCACTTCTAATTTGAAAACTGTTTACATGCTACTAAGTTTTAAACTAAGTCCTCCATTACTGAAGTTCAGTAATCCCTGGCATGAGGACTACAAACAGCAGACTTTTAAAGCAAACATCAGGGTTTTGATTTTGAATTGGTGGATTTGAGGAAACTCTTGTATGTCCTGTGTTGTTTTTTTAAGAATTGTGATGTACCTCTTGTTGCTGCATTGGGAATTTTGTTTGCTAACACAGGGGCTCTGCTATCACTTTGCATGCCAACAGGACATCTGCTTCCTGTTTTCTCTGATACAGGTGAATGCAGGTCTTCTTGTTCATACTCTGCCTGTGATAAGTTCTGGAACTGATTTTTCCCCTGCCATTTAAAAGAGTGAATTTAGGTTTAGATCCAAAACCCTGTATGTTTCGTGATCAGTACTGATTTTCTTGAATTTGTGTTTGACACTGACTGCAGGTGGAGCAGCACTGAGCTTTGGCACACATACTTTGTTTTGTTCTTACTGTATTACCTGCATAAAGAGTCATGCATTCTCTTTGTACTTCTGATGATCATATGTAATGGGCAGTGTAATGGTAGCTTTGAAGGCCCATCCTCCCCAATCTCTAGAAGCATGGAAGATGCCTTGCAGGCTCGTGGATCCAGATTAGTAGGTTTATCACTTTTCTGTGTTTTTCTTCCTTGGCAGTAGCTTTGAAAAGGTGCTATCAACTTACAGAATGGATTTCTGTCAGAATGTGGTTACCCATTGCATTAACAAGTAAGATTAATATAAATGAGAAGTTAAAGAGCTCACTAGACTTTCAGTTTTGTGTGGAAACTTCACATCACCTGCAGGGGCAGGGACCACACAGCACTTGGGGGCAACCTGCACCACTGCTGCACTGTTCCTGCAGGAAAAAAGTTTCCCTTTGTCTCCACTTTGCACTTACAGCTTGTGCCTGTGGTCTGTCATTCAGCCACCATGACAGCTGTCACTCTCTCTTGTCAGTGAGCTGTCTGTAGGCAGGAGAGAGCTGAGATGAGATGCCCTCCAAGCCTAACCTTTTCCAAGCTGAAGCAGCTCTGTCCCTCAGAGTCACCTCACCATGCAGGTGCTCCAGCCACTGAGCATCCCTAGTGGGCCTCTGCTGGGCTCACACCAGTATGGCAATGTCCTAGAGTGGGAAGCCCAAACCAGAGGACTCGGTATCTTACTTTGGTGTGGTCTAAAAAGTACTGAATCTAGGCTGAATCATCACTTTCCTCCACCTCCTGGCTGTGCTTGTGCTACTGTAGTGATGGGTGCTGCTGCCCTTTGTTGATGCTGGCCCCAGGGCCTTTCCTGCAGAGCTGCTGCACAGGCAGGCTGTGTCTAGCCTGCACTCAGCCTGGGGCTGTGATTTCGCAGGTGCAGGGCTTGGCATTTCATGCTGAATTGCACAGAGCCTCCCTGCTCCCCAGCTCCCCCCCTTCTCCCCCCTACCCAGGTCCCTCTGGATGGCAACCCAGCCCTCTGGTGTATCAGCCACTNTCTCCAGTGCATTGGCTGTCCCTCCAGTTTGGTGTTATCTGCAAACTTGGTAAGTGTACCTTCTCCCATGCCACTGATGAAGGACAGGTCACTGGTTTGCCTTATGTAGTTCCCCTCTTTGAAACTGCAGTCCTGGTAGAGTACAAGAAGTCAACTGCTGCCTCTAAGCCAATAATCCAAACAGTTTTTACCCATCCGAAATTGTCTGCTTAAGAAGACTGTAGTGCTTTTCCTCCTGTAGTGGTCTTGCTCTCTGACTTTTCCAGGGACCAAATTTAGATTTGTCAGCCTGTAGCCCCCTGTACAGTTTTTCTGGGCTTGTTTTTTGAAGATGGCATGACATTGGCATTTTTGTTCTTGCTTGGGACCTCTCCCATCTCCGTCACCATGGAGACCAGTCAGCACCAACTTTGGGTGCAGCCCTTCTGTGGGTTACAGTCTCTCACATAACCCCTTACTGTTCTCACACCTGGAATTCTCTTCATGAACCATCTGTGGGTGGTCTTTTTGTCACAGTAGTGAGGACAGCAGTTTTTCTGAAAGGGAAAGGAATTAAGTGTCTTAAAACTGTAGCATAGTAGAAGAAGCTAAAGCACAGCAAAGAGGCAAGCTTCAAGTAAGGTCTTCTAAAACATTGCTTTTGGTCAGTTTTCTGACCACTTCTTATATTCCCTCATCATTGTTATACTATTAAAAAAATGTACCTGAACATGACTGAGGTGTGTAGCTAGTTCAGATACATACAATACCTCATTGTTGGGTTTAAATAAGGGAAACAGTCAAGGCAGTTACTGGCCTTTTCAGACTTTTACTTTGTGGGAAGAAATCTTTAATTTATGTCTTTACTTGTGCAGTGTTCTTATACTGACAGGTAAGACCAGATAAGCATTTTTAGAAGATGTCAGTAAAACTTGCCCACTTTTGTTCTGTGTTAATTGACCGCAAAGTGCTTCCTTTGGTACATAGAGTATATAGGTTTGTATAGCTGTCTCGAGTTTCCTGAACATCAAACTGGGTTAAACTGAATTTCTGTAATGGTTTAAATTTCCCTGTATTAGAGATATGGCTTTTGAGTTACTATTAGGAAGAGCTAGGAGACAGCAGCATCAGAAAAATTATTTAACCCGTTTAGCAAACAGTTATTTTGCAGATTAAAAAGCTGCTCGTTGACAAATGCACTCCAGTAAGTGTATAGAGGGAATTCTGGAGCAGCCCTTGTCTCAGTATCAGCTCTCAGCCTTCCAGAAAGTCAGCTGCAGTTTGGGATCAGACCACTGAGATTGCAGTTCCCCCCTGCATTTTCGCGGGGGTTTGCTTCAAACCTGTTACACACCCACAACGCACTCACATCTTTCCCC
>VWZG01005022.1:264-10869 GCA_013396735.1 Grallaria varia
CTGCGCTCTTCAACATCTTCATAAATGACTTGGATGCAGGACAGGGAGGGATACAGAGCAAGTTTGCAGATGACACAAAACTGGAAGGGGTTCTTGACTCCCTCAAAGGCAGGGAGGCCCTCCAGAGAGACCTCAGCAAACTGGAGCAGTCCCCAACCATAAGAAGTTCAACAAGGGAAAGTGCCAGATTCTGCACCTGGGATGGGGCAACCCTGGATGCTTGTACAGACTGGGGAATGAGATGCTGGAAAGCAGTGCCACAGAAAGGAACCTGGTGGTCCTGGTCAATGGCAAGTTGAATCTGAGTCAGGAGTGCCCTGGCAGCCAAGAGGGTCAGCCGTGTCCGGGGTGGGCATCAGGCTCAACATCACCAGTCATTTGAGAGAGGGGATTGTCCTGCTCTGCTCTGCACTAGTGTGGCCTCACCTTGAGTATTGTGTGCAGCTTTGGACACCACAATATGAGAAAAATATGAAGCTATTAGAGAGCGTCCAAAGGAGGGCAAAGGAGATGGTGAAGGCTTTGAAGGGAAGCCATGTGAGGAATGGCTGCGATGACTTGGTCTGTCCAGCCTGGAGAAGAGGAGATAGAGGGGAGACCTCTTTGCAGTTACAACTTCCTTGTGAGGTGAAAAAGAAGAGGGCAGACACTAATCTGTTCTCTCTGAGGACCAGTGTCAGAATCCAAGGGAATGGCCTGAGGATGTGTCATGAGGTGTAGGTTGGATATTAGAAAGAAGTTCTTCACCCAGAGGTTGGCTGGGTGCTGGAACAGGCTCCCCAGGGAAGTCTTCATAGCACCAAGCCTGCTAGAGTTCAAGAAGTCTTTGTATGATACTCTCAGGTACATGGTGAGACTCTTGGAGATGGTCCTATGCAGGGCTAAGAGTTGGACTTGATGATCCTTTTGGGTTCCTTCCAACTCAGCATATTCTCAGCATGTGATTCTCTCCAGCTCAGAGTCTTCCAACATGCCTGGATTTCTTTCTCCCCAGGTGTGTGGCTTTGCACATATCCTTCTTGAACTTCATGAGGTTTTAATATGCCCATTTCTCCAGCTTGTTGTTGAGGTCCCTCTGGATGGCACCATGACCCTCTGCTAGCCAGTTTGAGGTCACACTCTGGTCTGTCATCCAGATCATTAATGAAAGTGTTAAAACAGGATTGGACCTAGTAATGATTCCTGAGATAGAACACTAATTACTGGCCACAAGCTAGAGTTTGTAATCATAGATCACCATATCTGGTGGCCTAACTATTCAGCCAGTTTTTTACTCACCTCACTGACTGTTTATCCAGTCCATATATCAAGAGCTTCTCTACAGCTTGTTTTGTAACAGGATCTTATGTGGGAGTGTCAGAGGCTTTACTGAAGTCCAGGTAGACATTATCCACGGCTCTCTCCTCATCTACCAGCCCAATTATTTCTTCATAAAAGTTTATCAGGTTGGTCAAGCATGACTTCCCCTTACTGAAGTCATGCTGAGTTTTCCTGATTTTTTTTTTTGTCTGCAATATGCCTGAAACTGCCTCCATCACTTTCCCGGGGGCTGAGGTGAGGTTAACAAGACTCCAATTCTCTGAATCCTCCTCCTTGCCCTTCTTGAAGATAATGGTATTTGCTTTCTTCCAGTCTTTGGGATCTTCTCCCAGTTGCCATGATTGATCAAAGATTATTAAGAGCAGCCTTGCAATGACATCTGCCATCTCCCTTGGACCTTGCAGGCATCCCATGAGGGTCCAGGACTTTGTATGTTGAGTTTGGTTAATTTATCAGGCTTTCTCAGACCCGATCCTCTTCCACCAAGGGTACATCTTCCTTGCTTCCACTTTGTCTCCTGGTCTCTGAGGCCTGGGATTCCTGAAGGCTGCTCTTGCTAGTAAATAGTAAGTCAAAGAAGGCATTCACTACCACAGCCTTTTCCAGGTCCCCCATCTTGCTGAACAATGTTCTCACATTTTTGCTAGTCTTCCACTTGTCACCTCTGTACTTTTAGAAGTCCTTCTTGTCTTTGACATCCCTGGCCAAATTTGGTTTAATCTGGGCTTTAGCTTCCCTAACGTTGTCCATGCTCAGATACTGGTTTTGGGCCCCTCTTGAGTTACCTGTCCTTACTTCCAGCCTCTGTATGCTTCATTTTGTGTTTGAGTTTGGTAGGATCTTGGTCATCTGTACTGGCTTTTTTTTTTCCAACTCTTGAGCTTGGCTGAGGTAATCCTTGAATCACACCAGCCTTCTTGTGTCCCCTTACCTAGGGTCTAATTCCGTGGGACTCTTCCAAGATGAGGCCAAAGTCTTCTCTTCTGAAGCCTAGGATTGCGAGCTTGCTTTTCACTCTTCTCCCTGCCGTCAGGATCCAGTACTCGGCTATCTCATGGTCACTGCAGCAGAGGCTGCCTTTGACTTTCACATCCCAAAGAATTCCCTCCATTTGTGCCTGCATCGCTCGAAAGAGAAAGTTTTCAATGCACTTCAGGAACTTGAATTGCTTGAAAAAACCTGGTGAAAGTGATATCTACCCCAGATACTGGTTTGTCCTTGTCAAAACTGGGGCAGTATTCCCATTACTCCAAGGTTTATGAGTGAGCTTTGTACCAGCCCTTCTTAAAGAACTTCACTTGTTCCTCCTGCCATTATTTTGCTTATAGTAACTGTACTGATTAACTATCTTTATTTTTTTCTTATTACGTTGGCATTTCCAAATAGTAAAAACTGTGAAGATACATTTGTGTTCAATTCATACAATTATTGAACGCATAATAGAAATTAATTTCTGCACAACTAATCTAATGTTTTCTGTTCTCCCTAAGAATAGGTGACTGCATAATCAGCATAAAAATTAATTAATGGCAAAAGAAACAATATTTTACACATTTATCTGTGTGTTTGTATAAAATACAATTACAACGGGATGTGGATTTCATCATGTTATATAAAAGGACAGAACTGTATGTAACTTGAATTTGACTATCAATTATATCATTATTGTTCCCCTAGATCTCGTTGAAGGGGGTTTTATGCTTCATATTGACATATCAGAAGGAGTTGTAGGCTGCTGACTTTTCTACAGAATTAATCTTAACTTTGATCTCTTTTACCATACTGTGCAGGAGTTCTGAAGAGAGCTAGTGGGGAGCTTTTAATAGGAGAAACTAGAGCAAATGCAACCGGCGTGCTTCCTGAACAATTACTTCAGGTGGGAGAGGTGAGTATGAAAAGAGTTTTATGTTTTGTATGGGATTTTCTTTTGTTTGTGTCTCCTGTCAACATGTTCACTATAAATACATATTTCCATGGTTTCATTACTTTAGCTACTGTGATTAATTTTAGGTGAAAAGTCTCAATTAAGATGACACAAAATCTGGCATTAATGAAGAAGTGGTTGGCATTTAATTCTTAATAACAGAAAGAATATAACAGAAGTATAAGTTACGTCATAACAAAACAAAAAATTGCTGAAATATGATAACTTTATTAGTATTATGTATACTATTAAATATAGCAGAATCTTTTAAAAATCTGTAAAATTCTTAGAATTTTATTTAAATTACTCTTCTTAAGTTGATAGGTATTCACACAATATGTAGTTTCTTTGAAGCCAACAAACTACTACATAGTAAGCACTGTGTTTTGTAGAATGTATGTACAGGGTTAAGTTTTGTCTGGCTCCTATTTACTACTAAACACATTTTTATTTTTGATTTTGTGAGACCTAAATGCTCTAACAAGTCTGATACTTTGTGATAGTGGAATTTAATTTTTTAATGGCTTGATTTTAATGTTGAAATTTTTTAAAATGTGCTTTGAGTCAATTTGTGAGACAAATGTTCTTACAGATTACAAAGAAGAGTATTTTGAGTAGATTGGGCTGTCCTTGATCCCCTCTCCCCCCAAAAAAGGGAGAGGTGCAAAAGTGTGTCCATGGGGCTGTCTCTGTACTGGCTGGAGTTGAATGCTGAGAGTGAAGAAGGGAAAAGGAAGGAGGATACAACTTTTCAATTGAATTAAGGTGGAAGGCTTTCACTTTGTACTCCTTCATTGTCTTCCAGTTTAGTATTATAGCTGCAGCTTATTAGGAATCCTTTTCTCTTTTCCTACTACGCCTTCCAGGTGGAGATTCAGTATCATCTTATGTCATTAAAATATATCTCTTACAGTGGTGCAATTCTCAGTTGGCCACTTCTGCTAAGGTTGAAGTCTGTTGTATGTCACAGCAGAAATGCAAATTCAGATAAGTCGAAAAGTAAGGATGTCCTACTGTGTCTACTTCTGGTAACTGTTATGCTTCAGATGACTTCAGATGCCTCTGTTTAAAGAAGGCAGGGACTGATGTAAACCATAGTAAAAGTCAACATTGGCTAAAAACTACAAATCTCTATTTAAACATTTTAATCTTTGCTGAATTGAGCTCTAGAGAAGAGAAATACGGTGTGGCTGTGTTAAAACCAGCTTCTGCTAATTGAGTCCCATTAAGTTTCATGGTTAGTATCTTCCAGTTTTTTCCTTGCAGTGAAAATTATTACAAGGTATACATTGCTAGATTACTTGTTACGCTATTGAAAATTGTTGTAAATTCTTTTGACTTTGTTAAATAGATTCTGTTAAAGATTATAAATCAAGTGAAGATGAAACATACTTCTTTTAAAGCTGTCCTATTTAAGCAGGATTATTTTTCTCTTATAAATTTGATGACAAATTTACATTATGCATATTCATTTTTGTTAAGTGTAAATACTGCTTTTAGTATTATTTCAAGGCCAGTGGGCTATATTTTAAGTTCTTGGTGTCTTGTAATTTAATTATGGATATGCATTTAATTTTCAGACAATAATAACACTCAGTAATTACTTTGGATTGATTTAGTCTTAATATGTATTTCAGTCTATTTTACTGAACTTTGGCTGGAGAAATGCATTTAAAGACCTGTCTTCTTCTGTGGCTCACTGTATAACAATAGCAATAGAAGATTTTTCATCTAAAATTCTTCAACATGAGCAGAAAGAAGAGTTTTCAGCTTCAGGCTGTGCAATGATTCTTGTAAACAGCAAGCAAATGAGGGAGTCCTGTGGAGCAGTCCAACAGGAGGAGCAACCAAAACAAATTGCTAAGGCAGGTATCAAAAACATCTGAAGTTTGAGGGGAGACAGAATGCCAAGGCTGTTTCCATCTACACTTTGAAGTACTTACAGTACTATTAATATTCTATATCTTATATAAATGGAATTAAAAAGAAAGTGAGAGGCATTACAGTGTGAAGCTGAACAAAGCTTTATAGCCCATAGTTTGTACTTGAAAGAATTAACTTTTAAACTTACCGGCATTATATTTTTCAGCCAAAAAGTTCTAAAACTTTCTGATTTATTCTAACATTCATGCTGACATTCTGCTCTGTTACCAAGTGTTTCAATGGGAAAATGTTGAAAGCTTTGAAACATGGCTATAAAGGGATTTTTTATATTCATATCATTAGACATGGCATTCAACTAATCATAACAAGTAATATGGCCAATTTAGAGTTCTTTGATTTGGCTGAAAGCTCACTTATTAATTAAATTGTTTTTTCTGAGGGAATGTATGTTTGAAAGTATTTTAAAGTAAGCTTTGCAACTATTGAAGATTTGGAATGCTGTTAACGAATATTTGCTTAAAATAATACATAGGCTTTGGAGAGATAATTTTAGGAAGATCAATGTATGAATTTAAGAGATGTCAAGTTTGTTTCCAAATTCAGTGTAAAGAAATTTGGTTATATGTTTTTCAAAATAAATTAGTTTAGAAAGTTATCTTTGTTTACAAGGAATTAACTTTGCTTTGAATGTCCATTGAGTGAAATTAAAAACAAAATGAAGGCATTAGTAACATAAGATAGTTTTGTTTTTCCCCCCAATACACACTGTGGCACTTTAAAGCAAGAAGGAATGAAAGAATAATCAATTTACCATAGATAAATGTTTCTCCCTTGTTTAACAGACTAAAATGTTTGTAAAGCTGATTCAGTATGTGTTCTGTGCCAATTTTATTATTCAAGAATCTGACCCTAGTGTGTATAAATTAAACAGTGCTGTCAGAATACAAATACCTTGATGCCTCATTTATTTTCTCAGTTTTGTTCTGACATCATGGAAGAACTCGACACATTGCTTCCATTGGCTCTGGCATGCAGAGATGATTCTCTTCAGGAAATTAGAGCAAACTTTGTAGAGGCCTGCAGCACAGTAGCAACAGCTGTCCTGGCACGACTAGAGGAGAAAAGCAAAGATGTTCCCTCCAAGGCTCCCCTACAAGACTTGTATGCTGCCCTTTCCACAGCAATATATGTCTTTCAGCATTTTACAATGTATAGCAATTTAATGAGAGAAACAAGCAAAAAGTAAGTCCTTTTTACTTCTAACATTTAATTCAAGCATAAGTAGTGACTTCCTTCCATTTTAGTGATACAGTATCATGGTAGGTTTCCAAATTGCATCATGGTTTTTGGTGCACTCAGTGTGTGTACTGTTTATGGAAAGACCTGAATAAAAGTTATTGACAGTCTAAAGCTGCCTTTACAAAACAAATTATTTATGTTCAAGATCAATATTTTTTATTTATTAAGCTTGCGAAAACAGGATTGTCCAGGGAACTTAATGTACTCTGCTCTCATATAAATAAGGGGCTAAGGCCATCATTTCCTTGTTTGACCTTTCTTATAGCTGAATTTTCATAAGATCTGATTTAGCCCATAGCAAATCTTAGAGGAAAATATAAAATACATTTCTATGCTTTTTCCTTACACCATCTGTATTCAGGCATGTAAATTAATACATCCAATGTAGTTTTAGAATTTAGTTTTTGTTGCATTCAGAATAAAAATTAGAGGAGATATGAAGTAGGAGTGTAAAGTCAAAGACAGTGTTTCACCTGGGGGGCAATGTAACTTCATTTGCTGTGCTTTTAGGAGATTCAGGCTTAAGATACTAGGAATCTCTTTATTGGTCCTTATGTTTCTGACCATGTGTACTTGAAAAGTAGAAACTATGCCTTGAACTAGCACAGTTTTCAAGGAATGTATGATTTCTGAGTAGTTGTATGCACTGTTGAGCAACTTTCCCTCTGATGTTTTACTCTCTTAGCATGAAGCGTATCTTTGTGAATAGGAAGTATGAACAAAAATACTGCTCAGTAATTCTACTTAGCTGTATTATCAAAGAGTTTTAGTATGTACCTGCCAAAAGCGATCTCTGCACCCCGTGCTTTTATTTTCTTTATCATACTCAGTGCTGATGTAGTAATTGCTGATGCAAGTATGCTGCAACACAGAATCTTCAAATAAAGGAATGACAAATGTATTTTTGCCTCAGAAAATAGAATGAAGTAATTTATTTTAAAGTTACTTAAGTAAATGGAATTTATAGATAACCAGACCTATTTAAAGAACTTTTGAAGCAAAGTTAATGCTAGGTTCAGGCTTCAGCATAAAGAGGAAATGAATGTTTGATACCTACTAATCAAGACTATTTGCAGTGCTGGGGATTGTTGCCTCCTACTGCACAACCTTTCAATCACTGTGTCTTTGATCATTCTCTCTGAACAGCCCCCTGTTCATAGTGACTGTCCAACAGTATCAGAAATTCATCAGCGTTCTCCAGTTTCAAGTTACGAACTACTGCATCAGAGTTTGTGCTACAAGCATTTTACAGGATGCTGAGAGCCACCACTGGGATGACTACAACGCGTTTTATGAGGTGTGAGGTTAAGTTTACTATGCCTCCCTTTTACAAAATGCATTTTACTGGTTGTCAGCTCTCTGACTAATCAGAAGCATAAGATCAGCATTCTTTTTTCATAAGGATTGTTGGAATTTCTCTTTCGAAATATCTATTATTGCAGGCAAATGCCTCTCTAGAAATTACGTAGGAAAACAGTCATTTAAAAATGCAATGGATTGTTACCATGAAGTGTTTGTGTCATTTGCTTTGTAAAATACTGTGTGTGAAGACATTTATATAGAACTCAGTAAAGAAGGCACCATATCTTAATCTCTAAGAACTTTACACTTCTTAGAGAAAATGTAACATTTGAAAATCTTCTTCTGGGAAATTTTTTATCTGATTCTTTAATTTTTATTTTCAATTGGTTCCCTTTTTTACTTTTTCAGAGTGAAAGACATAACAAAGAAAGATGGTCAATATAGTTACCTTAAGCAGTCAGCAGTATATTTCTGAAATAAACAGCATCATTTCACCTGCATTTTGAAGTCACAGGTCTGATCTGTAGCTATAGTCCTAATGATTTTATGAAAAAAAATTTTTTTTCATTTTTTTTTAACTTCATTGGTGTTAAATGCAAACACGAATTGACATACACTGAAATTATTTTCACTTGATTTCAGCATGATTTCTTTTTTAATCAGAAATAACTGACGTCTCCTGGAGACAGAATCTTGTTCTACCTTTTATCTTTTTTTTGTGTGAGACAATTAGCATGTTTTTGTTAAGCATTTCTAGAATTCTTTCATGAGAGAAAATTCTCTTTGATACATGTATTCTGCAGATGTAGTACAAAAAGCCTCTGAGTCAGTCACAAAAACCTTTACTGGACAGGGTATGCAGACATTAATATGAGTAATCTATCAAAATGTCCATCCCTGAAAGACAGTAAATAAAGTTTACTTTTGTTTGAATGTTGGCCCAGACAATAAGGTAAGAAATGTCGTAGCCTTTGGCAACTGGTAAATCATGATACCATCTTCACTGTTTGTACTCCACATGGTGCTGCTGTGTGCTGTTTGTTAATGACTCAGTGAGTTCACTGTGGACAAAACCTAATTGTGAGAAATAATTGCCTGAAGACAAAAGAATATGGAGTAGCTAAACAGTTTTATCATTACTGAGCAGAACTGATGCGCGTAGGAAGGGATGAGGAAAGCTGGTTTCTCACCTCTGTAGGTTTGCAGGACTTGAGGTGGGAAGTATATACTTTTACATCATCACTCTACTCTTTTTACTGGGCCATGGGAGATGGCCCAAGTGTTGACCTAGGTCTGCTTTGAGTACCGTTAGGAGGCATGATGCTAAGTAAATGTTACTTCCATTGGCCTCTTGGAGGCATCCCAAATGAAAGAGATTGGATTAACATGTATTGCTTGTTACAGAGCTAACATCCTGCTGAAACTTCTAGCAGTGAGAGGTGGCTTCTTCTGAGGTCTAAACTCAGCAGGAAGAGTGTGCCACTGGGCAGGCTCACCAGATTATGTTTTTGAATGAAGCTTTTAGTGTAGCAGACATCTGCTATAGCTGTGGGAACTTCTGTTTTCTAATAGTCAAAGCATAAAGAATTGTCTGTTTAGAGATAATGTTGAGTGGCTTATATAATAAAGCACAGCTGGGGTTTTTTTCCTGATATATAAGCTAAATAAAAGCTCACATCTGTTTGTATTATATGAAGCCTGCAAAATAGCAGGTGTTAATCAATAGAATTGTCTAGAAATGGCGATACAGAAACAGATCAGGGGAGAGAAGTGAATCTCATTTAAATCTCCAGTGAAACTGTTGCTTCTGCAGTGGCGGTACAAGCCGGGAAAGGGTATTACTTAAAGCAGAGACAGTGAAACACTTTATGTTTGTAGTTACATAGTTAAAAAGTAAACTCGCCAACATTCAATTACTTAAAAAAGTAAATA
The DNA here is from genome assembly GCA_013396735.1 of Grallaria varia. Lineage (NCBI taxonomy): Eukaryota > Metazoa > Chordata > Aves > Passeriformes > Formicariidae > Grallaria > Grallaria varia. Next base: position 9,926 of record VWZG01005022.1, read on the forward strand.
TCCCATGTCAAAAAATTTAGAATTATGTTTTTGTTTTATAAATCTGCATGGGTTTTTGAAAATTTTTAAATTTAGTTTTGAAATTAAAGATAGGGCCAAAATAATTTGGCTTCCATTAGGCATTCAAACTAATTATTTTTTAACTGTCACATTTATTCTGTAACAATTGAAATATTTTTGCAAAGAAAGGGAAATCTCAGTAAAATGTAGGGCTAGGGACTTATTTCTGGGGAGGTTCTATTTGAACGTATGTCAAGAGTAGTCATGATAGTCTATCTAAAAATCCAGGCATCTAGAAATGTATTAACATTCAAGTTATGCAAACTTATGAAGCCATGAATTGTTTTTTAAAGTCAACTTGCATTTTCATATTATATTTCCCTGTGGCATGCAATAGTATTGTAATTTTATTTCACATAAGAAAAATAGGAAATTATTTTAATATGTCAATTATTTTATCACATAAATTTTTGGTCAATGTAAGATCATTTTATTGGTATGGAAACACTTGTCAGGTGCTTGGTTGTTCAAAATACTAGTGATTTTCTTTAGTTTGATTTCTATTGAAATAATATGTCTGTGGTTGACAGAAAAAGAAAATTAGTAATAAGATTTTCTTTTGAAACTCAGCTTTACTACATTTTTCTCTTTTGCATTAGTGAAACCTGAAAAATTGGATGCCATAGTGATTTGCTTTTCTTTTTTTTTTTCCTAAATGAAATTTAAGAGGTGCCTACACCACTCACAATCTTAATGTGACTTGTGGTAGCCACAAGTTTGGTACTTTCATGTCTTGTCATAATTTACCACTTTTTAATATAAAATGCTCTTCAAATATTATGTCAGAGAAAGACCGAATAATGACAACATCCAATAATCTATTTATGTGGTGTATTTAAAAAGAAGCCAGATTATTTTGGATTTTTATTATTAAATAATGCCTG
>VWZG01005025.1:3434-15849 GCA_013396735.1 Grallaria varia
CCACCCCCCCCATTCCAAAAAAAAAAAAAAAAAAAATTCATCTACAGAAACCCAGGACATTATGAGCTTGAAATAATAGAATAAAAGAATACCAGGTTAGAAGGGAATTTCAAGGATCATCTATCTGGTCCAACATTTCTATCAGTTTCTCCAGAAGGAGGCTGTGGAAAACTCTGTCAAAAGCCTTGGAGAAATCCAGACAAACAATGTTCAGATCGTGCCCCACATCAACTGAGCAGGTTCCTTTGTCATACAAGGCAATCAGGTTTGTCAAGTACGATTTGCCTTTGGTGAATCTGTCCGGGTTTTTCCCAATCATATTTTTCATCTGACCTTTGCCTGCCCCAGATGAATTTTTTTCCATAACTTCCCCAGAGACTGAAGTAAGACTGATGGACCTATAATTGTTTGGATCCTCCTTTAAGCCAAAGAAAACAAAGATATGGATGTACTTCTCAGATAATTAAAATTTATCTCTTTAGTCAAGTTTTAGAAGACATGATTTCCTGCTCTTACATTTGAGATTTAGCCACTTTGGGCTAGGCTGGATTACCTGAATTAGGAAGACTCTAAAAGCATTATCACCCAAAATTTTCTCATGGTCATTTTTATTATTGAACACTGTGAAATATTGGTGGAGGACATGCTATATTAATAAGGATGTGCTATATTAATAAGTGTTTATTTTCATGAAGTATATCTGAGCTTTAGAGACATCTTGCATTACACTAATTACTCAAAGATCTTTCTCAATGCATAGTGTATTCCTGCAAAACTGACAATGGATTCTGTGTAAATGATTGTTATTGCTATGACTACAATAAAAAGGATGCCTTAAGAAAAGAATTTCAAGACAAAAGACTGGTGTTAGGGCATTGATATACCTTTGGGTAAATGAATAATAGTTCCAGAAAAAGGTTACTTTCAAATAGAATTGGAATTCAAAGACGTAGTTTTGTGAACATATATATTGGTTGCCCCCTCCTTAAGAATTTTAGATATTACTGAGCAACTACTTTTGCAAAATCATGTTCGTTTTCTTTTTTTTTTAATTATTGCCTAAAACTGTCAGAATACTACAAAATACATACAAAGATTATAGAACATGGTAATCACTTTGAAGGGAGAACACTTTGGGAACTTTCATCTAGGAATTAAAATACATTTTCAGTTATGCTTTTAATGTCCAATTCTTGCTCCAGAAAGCCTACTATCACAGCACATCATAATGGAAAAAATAAAAGTAAGAAAGCAGAAACAAAATTAAACTATTCTCAGTAACTTTTATACTGAAAAAGAATAAAACTCCCTAAACACCCTAAATATATCTTTATGACTTTATGTTTATGGAAGACTAATGCAAAGAGCCAGAGGCATAAAATTTCTATACACAAAAAGTATAAAGTATTTGACTGTGTATGTGGTATGCAAAAAATGCACCTTTGATGTCTCAAAATTACACATTGAGGTGATCCATTCACTTAGGTAAACTGTCATGCCAGTATCACTGTCCTGTTTCAGGCATTTTTCATACTAAATTATATATGTACATAGGTCAATAAATAATATGAATGTGTTTAATTACATATTGACAATTAAAGACCTAAACATAGTTTGTTTTTATTTTTCTCTGTAAAAGATTTCCCTTTAACTCTTTCCATAAGGTTCTTTGCTTTTACCAAATAATGATTAAGGGAAGAAAGGACATTTTAATTCAAGTATACCTCATATATAAACCCTTAACCACCAAACTGAGATTAACAGAGGGTTCAATACTTGTGAATTTAAAAATATTCATTAGCTCTGTGAATGAAGAGAAGTTATTACTATTTCCTTTCACCATTTAGCAAATTACTCTGGTAATGGAAGTCTGAGGAAACGCATAACAGATTTCGAAGGTAAAATATGTTTTTTTTCTCAGAAGGTCTGTCTTGAGTGATTTGGAGTCTGTTCTAGTAAGCTACTTTACCACCTATATTAACAATTACAGCATAGAAGCAAAGGTCATGCTTTAAATAGAACAATAAAAAGTTCAGACCCCTCTCCCTTCTATGCAAATGTCTTGGCATTCACTTTATGTCAGATGGAATTTTCTTTTCCGTTATTATTCAGACCATGAAAATGAGCTATTTTTTTCAAGCAGCTCACTTTTTGTATACTCCAGTCTCCAGACAGTCTTATCAACAGTGAATAGGTAAGACTTTGCGCTGTTATTTTTCTTATATACTTAAAGTTTTTAAGGCTTTGTTCAAATTAATTTGCTTTACTTTTCTTTACATTTATTTCTAACAGAAGTTTCCTCTTTGTGAGGTTGATATGCCACTAATATTTAGAAGACTCTGACCATACTAAGATCTTCCAAATAAAGTGCATTAAATGTGTTCAGCTGTAATGGTAACATATGAATCATATTTTCAATGCAATATGGGTTCTTAACCTTAGAATCAAAACTGTCTAAAAACAACTGTACTACTAATCCTATAAAGTGCATTGATGTTTTAAGATAACTAAGGCAACAATCTAGATAACATGAAAGTCAACTAAAATAATCTCTACAGGGCACAAAAGGAAGAGAGTTTGCATTGTTCTCTACTGACTGTAAAAAAGTTTACATAAAAATTAGGGTTTATCTGTGGTTCATCTATTTCCATAAACAAATAATTAAAACATGAAATAAATGACATCTTCAAACAAACATTCAGTCACAGGGCGATTTAAAATTCATTTTTCTTCTTCATGCTTCCAGAAGCCCACTTAACTAAGGTATTAACCGGCAAAGATGTTCATTACTTTTTTCTTCTTATATTTCTTTTTTCCTCTTTTCTTTGCTGTTTTTTAATTTTCCTTTCTCTTTTCATTATTCCTTTTCTTTCCTCTTTTTGTTTTTTCTTTCTCCCTGGATCTATTTATAAATTCTGTTAAACAGATTCACAATAGAAGTCAAATCATACTTATGAAATATTTGTTGCAACATGCTTCTCAGTTCTTTGTCATTTCCTCTCCTGTACATATTTATTGCAAGACTGGAATACAAGTATTTCCAGGGCATAAACTGAGACTGAGATATAACTGTGGAACAGAAGGTGTACAGCAGAATGACATAACAGTATTATCATGAAAAGCACTACATTTGTTTTAATACTGTGTAGACACAGTTCAAAAAATTTCATCCTTGCAAATTGTTCAAATAAATTCTACTGGTCTCTTTGAAGTGCTGATTATTTCTGCAAACAAGCATTAGTTTCACTAGAGTTCATCAAACTTTTGGTAGAACTCCTAATTTTTCTTTCTTCACTTTCTTCTAGATTAAGCCTCTCTGCAACACAGAGACATATCACAACAGGGTCGTGGTCTGGATGAGGGACTAAAAAAATCCCCAACTGATAAATATTTCTTTTGATAGATCAGATCATTGGTTTGATCTACGTCTTAGTCCTACAGAGATGCAGCTCTTTTACAGTTACATCTTTCTAGGCCAAATATGCTGTAAGAAAGGTGTTCTAAAAAGCAAGAATATGCTTATTGTGCAATTCTTTCACTAATCAAAACAAATTTCAGCACCTCGGGACTGCAATGACTTCTTGAAACTGAGTAGTCCCAGAAGAAAGTGGAGAATAAACACAAGAAGGGAAGAACAAACTAATCAAAACCCTGCTTTGGAATTAACTCAAAAAGAATTTATTTTAGATTTATGCCTCTTTAGAAGGCTTAGAAGTCAAGAAGACTTGAATAGAAATGCCTCCTTAGAAATCTGTAAATGAAAAGACAGACAATCAGTAGGAAGACTTATTTCTCACAATAACAGGTTCTAAAGAACTGATTGTACAAACTCATTGCAATTGATTTATTCACTTCAGTAAGGAGGCTGCATTATGCTCCTGCTGTCCCTAGTTTCTATCTGTTGTCAGTTGTGGGGAAGCCACAGACTCATTGAGATTACATTACGGCTGAATTAACCTATCTGTACTGAATATTTATCTCTGAAAACGTGGTTCTTAACTCATAATCTCTTTTAAGAGGCTGTTGGCTGGTAGAGTAGGTCATGACTGCTGTATTTAATAGCCCTTAGTCATCTTCGGAAATAAGAATCATTTATATAATATAGTGTTCCATACATATATGAAGCAGATCAGGAGATGTAATTTTTAAAAAACTGTAGACAAATTAATTTTATGAAAACAGGAGTCCAGTAGAACAGAGGAGGAAATCTTGGAACATACCTGCCTTCAGGATAAGAGACCACCTAATAGCCAAAACTGGATCAATGCAAACCCTAAACCACTGCAAATTCAAAATTAACCTTGAAAAAGGTAAAGAATTTGTACAATAGTGAGCCATGAGAAAACAGGAGGAGTTTGAGTTCTGTAAAGAAATTGAGAACCTACTGAGTATTTCAGGAGAGGGTTCAGGACATATTGAACTGCAGAATAAAGAATGCTGCAGTCAGGGTCCAGAATAACAAGTAGAGTTTTGTCAAGGTGTATTATTGTTTCTTATTAAGGAATATTGCTACTAAGTTTTGTCTCAGAAGGCTGCTTTGTCATTAGAAAGCTTGCCTTTGAGTTACACAGAGCAGAAAATTCATCAGAATCAAGTGTTTTGTTGTTCAGAAACTGTGGAAAGTGTCAACTGATAATGAAAATCTTGTTATAATACCTAGGATTCAGAATGATAACTGAACAGGATGCATACATGTTCAGATACATATACTGAAAAATTCCAACAAATGAAATAGATCTATTCATATAGAATAATTCTAAGCTTCATTCTTGGCTGAATCTAAACTTGGGAAAATAAATCAAGAATAGATAAGCATGCATGAAACTGAAAAATAGAAAGTGAAGATACACAGCAATCCTCAATCTGAAGAAAAAATACTTTATTTAAGGTATGTTTTTTTGTACCCACATTTGACCAACAGAATCTTTGAATGAAGAACTTCTCAGAGACTATTTATAGCTCTGTTCAATGTAAGCTAATGTGTTTAACATCTGAATTAACAGCTCTAGGTGGTTTGTCAGTTCCTTATGTACTCTGATTGCTACAGGTGACTCAGAATGAATGTGTGCCAAGAATAGTTAGCCATATGATTCCTCAAAGTGAAGACTCAATCATACGCAGAGGCACGTTTGTACTCTAAGCTTGCTTTTTATATGTATTGTGTTTCCTGGGATCAGTCTGAATTAGCAGACAGGAAAAAAATTTCCCACTTTTGGATAAAGATGTAGTAGAGAGTCTGTAAGGAAGGAGCTAATGGTTTGCATTGAGAGAAATACACAAATTAGTTTTAAAACATTTTGGTTTGCTAGCATAATTAAATTAAAATTCTTACTTTTTTATCAGATCTCCCCTGAAAGGTTTCATTAGTCCGATCTATAGACCTCTAGGCTCATGTCTGCATTGAGCATTTTCTTTCTTTCAACACAACATCTTTTTGTTTTATTCTTACTGTTTTAATGAAAACAACTTAATTCTGCCATTAATTTAAGTTTCAGGATACCCTAGAATATTTTCAGATGGTGAATAAATGTTACTTTTATAAGATATGCTAGTGAGAAATCCTTACTTTTATATTACTGGTGATGATTTAAAGTACCTAGATATCAAGAAGTAAAAGAACTGTGCGGGGCAGAAGGGGAGAAGCAAGTCCTCCTATCACCGTTGCAGCTTGTCTTTGTCAGTGTTTCTGCTTATGTTTTGCACAAGAGAATACGGTCATTTAGACTGCAAAACTGTAAAGTCTTTTTGAAAATGGACTGGGACAAGACATAACCCACTGTTTTATGAAGTTTGAAAATGCAATTAAAAACAGACCAGTGATGACAGCAAGGTGTTAACTTGCTTACATTGAAGACCATGAACATCAAATATTTCAGCCAAAGGTGAAATAGTATCATCATAATTAACCAGTCTTAGGGGTTACAACATGTCAACTGTGCTTAGTATCCCCAATAAATTCTAGAATAGCATTCCCATAAAAATCATCTTTTTTTTAAGATCACAAAACTGCCTAGGACTTGAGGGAAGAATGTAGACATAGCAGTATTTCTCTGTCACATTTCTGAAAGTTTCATCTCACCATTCTACTAAGATTTATTAGCTTGCAGTATCTGGATGTTTATAGGACCTCAGCCCAAAATCTACCACCTGAATTTCAGAAAATATCGCCTCATGAGGGAAACGTATGATAGACAAAATAAAATCAATTAATCTTGAAAGAGAAAGACTATTTGTGGGGTGCAAAATTGAAGTTAAGTTACGGTCAATCCAATCCACTAATGCAGTGCGGTGGGTTCACCTTGGCTGAATGGCAGGTGCCCACCCAGCCGCTCTATCACTCCCCTTCCCAGCTGGACAGGGGAGAGAGTAAGGGTGGAAACAAAAAAACCAGCACAAATTGTGGGTTGTGATAAGGCAGTTTATACAAAAAGCAAAAGCACAAGCAGGGCGCGCACGCGCAAAGCAGAAGCAGCAACTAATCTCTACTTCCCATGTGCAGCGATGGTTGGCCACGTCTCTGGGAAGCAGGGCCCCTACGCGTGTGTTAGATGTTAGCAGGCAACCATCGGAGACAATGAGTGCCCCCCCCCCACCCCGCTTCTTGTCCCAGCTTTTATATCTGGGTTGACGTCATATGGTATGGAATATCCCTTTGGTCAGTGCAGGTCAGCTGGCCTATTTGTGTCCCCTCCCAGGATCTTGCTCTTGACTGAACAGTGAGTGAGCCTAAATATGGGTGTGTTATCGACACCAACGCAGAGCACTGTGAGGGCTCCTATGGGGGAAACAAATTCTGGCTCAGCCAGACCCACCACATGCAGTTACTTACATGAATGACATTACCAGACAGAGTACAGTAAAGTCACAGGTTATAATAACACTGAATTAATTTCATGTGAAGGAAAAGAATAAAGTCTTCTCTTGCAGACCTCAGCTGCCACCAGAGACCTTAAAAGTAAAATCCGATTGTGAGTGTGGTAGATGGGTACATAAATTCCACATTTTTGTTAGAACAAAACCCAAAGAACTCCTTCCTCTTCTAGTCATCATGTCACTCTGCTATACAAGGGAAGCAGTACTCTTCTTTGATCTAAAAATAAGTCCTCTAGTTTCAGTGCTTATATATCTTCCTTTGTATCTGTTTCAGCCTTAATAATTCTTGAAGACTGTGTGATGACATCTGACTAAAATAGGTTCTCTAAGGTGGAATTATGTCAGCCTTCCATAAACAGAATTTTATTTTTTTCTGTAATTTTTTCTGGATGTATCTTGCTTGACTGAAAACAATTGCCTTTTTCATAGCCGTGTGTTTTTCACAGCCAACAGTTACTCCATACGCAGTTAGTCAAGCAAGTCTAGTTCTTATTCTTCTTACATGTAGTAAATTCTTTAGCAAAAAGTTTTGTTAATAAAAATCATCACTTCATATTGATTACTGATCACTCTGTTATTAATATTATAAATTATATTCCTGAGGCACAGGAAGAAACATATGGAATTCAAGTCTTAATTTTAAGGAGACCGCAATTGTGCCGTTAGCATATTTAATTGTGAAATTTGTATTTTTCTACCACAGTCACTAATAAAAATAATACAGACAATATATCCCCCCAAAGCTTCAAATATTCTGATATTTTTCCACCAGATTATCAGCACAAACTATGCTTGTTTCGCTTTGTATTTCTCTTAGTTCTTATACTAATTCCCAGTAGAAAATTATTTGTAGCATGACAACACTAATAAATGTTATTCATTTTATCTGTATAAAAAATTATATCTTTTATCAAAGAACAGCTCCGGAAAGTGTCAAAGACTACCCTTGACAGGTCTGTGGCATTTGATCTAATTTCTGGTTTTGGTCTATACTTTTCTTCCCAGTTCCTTGCGCCAGCATCAGGCCATCTCTGAGCTCTTTCTCACACACATAAAAATTTCTGTGTGGTTCTGAAAGCAACAAAGCTTCTAGACAGTAATACAGAATAGAGTCTTCAAGTATTTCCAATTTTCACCTCTTAGGTCTCTGAGATTATCCATATTGCAAAAGTAATTGTTTTCCCACGCTGAGGAAACCAGGAAATTGTAGATTTATTGGTGAAAAATGTGAGATAAATACATGGTGGGTTTTATGTGTACACCCTATGGATCCAGTCTAAAACCTGGATTTTCAAGCTTAAGCAATTTTTTAAAAAGTGGGGAAAAGGTGGGAAAAGACAGCAATTATTTTCATGTAGGACTTCTTGTCACTTGGAAAATCTGAACAGAGTGGCCTCAGTAGGGGATACCTCCTTCTTACATCTTTTACTAGTAGATAAATTTGCTGACTAAAAAAAAACAAGGCTTTTTTCTTTACAACAAGAGCTGAGGAGGCAGATTTGCGGAAGATCATGTTCTGTAAGTCCACATATGCAGACTGCAGTTAATTAAATTCATCAGATTAAATTCATATTGTCATACATGAAGAAAAAGTGAATTGTATTATGCAAGGAATTGAAAAAATGTTTAAAAATGTATTGGAACAAATATGAGCATCTAAATTGCATGTATTTTCCAGACAAAAAAAACTGCTTTCATGAAAATCAAACTAAATTCCTTTTGATTGATGCAAAATGATCATTTCTTCCAAAAATCTTTTTTTAGAACTGTTTATTTAAATGGTTGTAGTTGGCAGTATCTTCAACATCCAGACATTTAAAACTAAGTTAAAAATGTTAATTTTTAAATAGTATGGTTTCAGAAAAGTCACATACAGCTTCCTTTCTACCTACTAGTAGTTTTTTCAACAGGAAAAGGAAAGGGAAATAGAAAATATTTCCCACTAGGAAAATATTTTCCTCTCCCAATCCTGAAACATCCTGAGAGAAAGGTCTTGAATATATTTGAAATCTCTACCTTTTGAGGGGATTATTAGTCCCAAAGAGTTTTCATTAAAACTCACTAACAGGAAAGTTGTTCATCAGCCTCACTCTACTAAGTCACTTGGGCATTCCAGACCATTTTGAAAGCTACAAGCTAAAACCTGAAGCCAAAGAATGAATTATAAAAACCAGAAGACTGAAATGCAGCAAATATTTGGGAAGATTATTCTCTTCCTTCCGTTCCTAGTCTCTGGTTATTTTCCCTTTTGTTCTCTTAAACAAGAACACTTTAAAATAGACTGTGCTAAAATTATTTTTTCTGTGTGTTTCAAACCTTTTTCACATGCATTGTTTTCTTTTTCTTTCCTTTCTGTCTCAAAGAAATTAAATCCATTTATGGATGTATCATTAGTTTTTCTTTGCAACTTATTACATTTCGTTTCATCTGTTTGTTGTAGCCCAGAGTTATTTATATCTCTTCTCAATTAAGTAAGCTTTCTTATGTGAAGACACTTTAAAAATATCTATTTTTGATTGCAGAGTCTTCTGTCTTCCATAATTTTATTTTTTTAAAACTGTCAGACAACCTTATGTAAGCAAGAACATTTTGTGGTTTTCTTTTCTTGCCAGCATCACTTCTTTTAAATTTTCCTACCAAGTTATACGAACATAAAATCTTCATGTCTTTACAAGCTGGTAGGTGGCAGCCTAACTTGCCAGACAAGATCCATCCAAATCCAATTCACTGCCTAAGGTCATGGACATTAAGAAGTCTCCAGCATGACTTGCCTTTTGGTCTTTAAGATTCATTAAATATGAGATTTTCAAGATGTGATGCAGTTTGAAACCCCCTTCCTAGACTTTCTTTTCTCTGTCAAATTCTAAAACCGATCTACTTCCGTTTACACTTCTGCTTCTGTATAAAACCATAAGAGGTGCAATTCCCAGACATTGTTCAGGCTAACCTCCCACTTTTCTGAGAAGAATATCGCCTTGTGTTCTGAATAGGGATCACAGAAATCTTAAGCGAAACAACCTTGATCTGCACCCATCAGCCAACCTTATTTATCCAAGACTAATGAGAACAGAGATGGCTGAGCTTCAGCACTGACTCCCATCACAATTTGCCTGTTTAGATGATAAACATCTAAATGCCTTAGATGCCTCTACCAGCCTCAAACTCTGCCTCAAAGGCCGTCCCAGTTGGTTGAGAGCTTTCCAGTGCAGTTAGTGTCAGAGTACTAATTTGCAGGATATCTTTTTCTACCACGGAGCTGAAAAGGCTTAGGGAGGCTTCCCTAGTTTGAGACTTAAATCCTTTTTGAAGTTTGCAGAGCTCTGTCATGTAATGGTCTTTTTATTAATCCCAACAGTGACATTGCTCTTGTGACACAGAAACCACCTACTGATTGTATTACAAAAAGGATTTCTCCAGTGTCAGGATATCTGCTAGCTGTACATGTAGTGATGGAAGGTGTCACTATGACTTCATATTGATCAATACCCATTTATCCAAGAAAATGTTACAGTGTCCAAGCTATGCATGCATACACCTTATCTAGCACAAACCATCTCTTTTTATTTACAGGTGTTGTTTCTTAAATCACCTGTGCTCTCTCTTTACGGATTAGTTGCCTGAATGCTGTCTATCATCTGCACTTCTCACCAGCTGATGAGCAAACACAGCAGCAAAATAATACTAACTTATCTATCTATCATCCCTGTCAGTAACAAGCAATGAGCAGAGAATTAAATCAATGGCTGTGGTAGTTCTGTAAGTGTTCAGTTGTAAGGAAAATACAGCAATTCTTGAACTGTGCACTCTCCTTTAAAGTCTGTTTTACTGTGGTGAGAGTTCAAAGGAATTGTCAGATAGAGAAAACCTTTACTCTTCTCCTGTTTTTTGTTCTGCACTTTGATCACCACTTTTGGACTCTATTTTGAACTATTCCCTTTGCATCACAGCTTTTTGACATTTTAATGGCTTTTACCTTCCCTATCTCTATTTCCCAAAACCTTTAGGAATCAGGCATTAGGAAAAGAGTATGTGATTAGGATAAATACGAATGTGTCTCTTGTAATCAGTGAAGGTTGTAGCAAACTACATTGCCCCCAGTTATTGACTGTAAGAGAGATGATTTAACTAAATCCTCTTCTTGACTGATACAGTATATCATAGTGGTTAGATTTAAACATAGAGTCAGCCACTTTCAGCTAAATCAAAGCAGAGTAAGAACAAGTATAGACGTAAGCAGTAGTGCAGTTAAACATACTAAATAAACTTAGCTAAGGTAATCCGGTGTAACTTTCATGAGTAGTCATGTCAGTAGAACTTTCTATGGTAACTTTCAAAAAATACATTTTAAACTCTTGGATTTGAAAGACAGAAGTAAAAATGATTACATCCTACATTGGTGTAAATAGGAGATTTTTTTAATGTGTACATGGTAACAAAGAAGCCCCCTTCTTCATGGCTAACCAATCATTTATGAGCCACTTTCCCAGAAAGATCCCATATGTAATGGGATCTACATTCAGGGTTTACAGATTTTGTGCTTTGTATTTTGCGGTTAGACGAGAGGAAGGGAAGGTGAAAGATAACTGAAACAACATATGAATTAACCTGAAAGACAGAAAGTTAATGGCATCCAGAAGCCCTGGGACATTTTTTCGATTTGGATTCATGTGTATGTAGACACGCAAGGGATACTATTTTTACTCAAAGTGTCATTTGATTCCATCTCTACAAATGAAGTCTTGGGAATGAGAGGTGTAGTCTAGTCAGAGGCAGATGGAGATCAGACTTGGATTTGAGGATATGAGGACAAGGGTCAGTTGTGAAATTCCATGCTCCTTGTTAGGACCTTTCAACACAGCTCATTGGAGCTACCAGACATAGCAGCACAGCTGAACAAAGGACCTCGCCATTGTAAACCTTGGTCATGGCACAAAATAGAAGGATATAGCGGGTTGGAGCGCATGGCTACAATGTTACAGGCACTACCACAGTGAGGGAAAATGGGATACAACACAAAAAGAATTGGAAGCACCAAGGACCTACACCTTTAAGGTATTTTTTTTTTTTTTAGTTCAAGTGCAAGTCATGCTTCTAAGCTCTGTAAAAAATCAGGTAGTTTTGTGATGTGGATAACTAATCAGAAGGGACTAATCAAGAGATTTTCTGTAATAATCTGGCAGCCAGCAACTGAAAATGACTAAGAAAAAGATCAAAATATTTTCTTGATTCTAAGCCAAAGATAAAATACAGAGGCAGTTACATATTTTATCAGACAAGTATTTCTCACAAAGGTAGAAATGTTTTTAAAAAACAGCCCTAAACATCCATTCCTCCCCCAAAATTTATTTGCAAATAAATAAATAAATAAATAATGAAACCAACTTCATGATCCTATGGGTATTTTTAGAATGTGGAAAAAATGCAAAGAAATTTATGCAGTAACTTCTGACCAAGAGAGCCTGTTTTATCAGGACAGATTATGAGAGCTCAGAGGCATAAGAATTTAGCCCAGTAAAACAAAGACTGAGAGGATATATAATTG
>VWZG01005025.1:15886-27088 GCA_013396735.1 Grallaria varia
GGATATATAATTGTTTTCTATACATACATTAGTATGGACAAACTGCAGAGAGGGAGAAAATCTATTCAAGATAAGAACAATGCTCGCAGAAGAGCAGATGTATATTCAGCAGCCCTGAACACACTTGGGTTGAACTATCAGAGAAATGAGGGTTTGGAAAGCTTTTATTATGGAACTTTGGGGGCCAAAATTAGTATCATTTTATATGAAGCTTGTAAAGTTTATGAAAAATTTTATGACATAAAAGCTTTCAAATGTGGAAGGTTGGACTATATGACCCCTAAAATTCCTTCCAGTTTTTATTCCGATGTAGATTAAACATAGTAATAGTTTGGATTACAAAAAAAAAAAAAAAAAAAAAATAAAAGGAATGTGACAATTTAGAAGCTTTCTGCAGACATTGATTTTGAGCAAACAGAACAAACTAAAGGAAAAGCATTTTTTGTCGAAGTGAATTATACAAAATGAAAAGTCTGAACTGCATAAAGGTTCTTTCATCAAAGCAACATTCAAATGGTAATTAATTAAATTGTGTTATTTTGTAAATTGTGTCCTGTCTCTGTAGCAAATTTGCATCAAAAATTTGAATCCTCACTTACCTTGTGATTTTTAGTTGTTAATTTTGTGAGACACCCATCCAAGTCCCAAGTCATGAAAATAAGTAGCACATGAACACAAAATACAGATAAGTGATCTTAAACATAAAACAAAATTATATATTCCAGTTCTGATTCTGTATTTGTGATTAATGTATGGAACATCTGAGTTGTGGGCATGATGGCTGATGTTTAGTCCCTGTCAGCCTTAATTCATATAAGAGTCAGGTTTTAAAATTATTACCTCCTTTGTCACACATAAACAGTTCACAGGAATTTCCTCCACTACTAGGCTACTAGAGAGTAAGCTGTTATGTTTCTCTCACCCCACAAAAGCCAAGCTGTGCTTCACAAAGTTCGCATATGTACATATCCCATGCAAACTAAGACATAGAGACCAAGTTCATTGTTACCTGAAACATCACGGAAGACTGGACATACCACTGAAACCATGTGCATGCCCTTGGATGCTGTAGCAGCAGTGAAATTATTTGAATTGTGTTCTAACCACTGTATCACATGCTCACTTGCCCCATGGGCTGGTATATAACGTTAAAGAAGTGCATAGGTGTGTTAATTTGTTTGACATTTTAATAATAACAGCTCTTGTAAGCTGAAGGGGCAAGGCAGAGCCACTGCTGGAGACTGAAGGTGCTGGACACAACCTGGTGCTGGAGAAAGGAACATATATGCCATATCAGGTAGGACCAAAAGAGTATGATTATACAGCTCAGTTAGAGTTTCTTACTTGACTGTGCCTGAATCCTGCTAGATATTTTCCAAATATATATATAAAGAGAAAGGCAACAGAAAACAAGTACAGCACAGCATTTTCTCAAGGGCGGTAGAGCTCTTCCTCACTTCAAATGAAAGCTTTGAATTTGTCTTTGTAATAGCTATATCTGATACGAATCATGTCAAAACCAGGGACCAGTTATTTCCTCTCCCAAGAGAACTATTATCCTTACTTGGACCAGATCTTGTTCTGCACATGACACCAACCTGAACACAGCTAAGGAAGTTGCACAACACTCTTAAATAACTCCTTCATGGAAGGTCACAAAGAGAAACTCTTAAGGTAACCAGGGACTTTGAAATCTCTCAACTAAATTCTATGCTGTGTCTTTAAATTAGGAGTTTGAATGAAAATAATTTCAAGTAAAATGAGATCAAAACTTACAATAATTACAATTTGTTTGAAGAGCTGAGGCATTACTCAAAATGTCTTTGGCATGTGCGTAACAGCATTGCTGGATGGAGTATCACAGCCAATGAAATAATAATTAGTATGTGAAAAAAAAAAAAAAAAGAAGAAGCATTTCTGACATGAGCTTATTCTATATTGCCCATATTAAAAAAGGAATTATAGAGAAACAATAGCAATTGAGGCATGACCTGACCAGTTTTAAATCATAAACTGAAAATATTACTAAAGAGCAGAGTGGAAACACGGAAACAGGAATATTCTCCAATGATATGAAAATATCTGAGTGGCTTTTATTTCTACTGTTTTCGTTCATTCAGATAATACTCAGAATGTTGGTATGATTTTTATTAAATCTCATGGAAATTTGGAAGAATATAACACTATTTTAAGAAGGCTAACACTCTCTGTTGTGAGAGTGTTTCTTTCTCATTTGCTACCATTGGTGAAATACCAGGAAAGAAGACATGAAAGAATCATAGTCTCATAGAATTGTTTAATAGAGGAAAAGACCTCTAAGATCACGGAGTCCAACCATTACATATTCACTACTAAACCACAACATCTACACATTTCTGGAACACATCCAGGGATGGTGATACCAAATTTTTTCTACCATTTTTGGACATTGAAATACTTAAAGCAAGATATCTCAGTGTTACATTAACTGTTTTTGGGTGTTCATGCACAATCTTATTGCTGTTTCATTAACACTTTCTGTTACTGTGTTACTCAGTTGTTTGAGAGGTGACAAGCTAATTTTTCAAGTTATGTTAAAAATCAAAAGAAGTAAAGATTATTCCCTTCCAACGCCACTTGTGCAGCCTTGAAAAAATAATTAACTTGTCTTTTAATTTCCCTCATGCTTTAGTAGTAGTAACAGTAAGTTGATGAGGGAATGCACTCAGTGTAAACACTCCATTCAGCTGAAAGGTTTGAGTATTACATCAGTTCTGCTTTCAATACACTGCACAGTGCAGTGTTAAATTACAATTTAATTTTTCTTTGTTTGTGTGTGTGAGCTTGAGTGTGTGTTTCTTTTAGCCCAGAATAAATCGATTACAATTTGAAGATGTTTGCATTTCTGACATAAAGGGATATGTTACCATGCATTTCTGACATAGCTGGATCCTGCACAGGGCAGTTCCCACAGAGCAGATTTCACGTGGAAAATTCACAGCAATACTTATATGGTGGAAATAATTCATACTGTTGTTTGTGTGAACTTCTAGTATCTCTCACAATGAGCACAATTCTCCTCTAATATTTTTTTACCATAGGAGTAGAAAATCTAGAAATAAGTGTCTACAAATAAGCTTTGACAGAACAAAAGATAAACTGTTAATTTTGTCTTTCTATGCATGAATTTGAACCAAATTGTTAGACTAACTTTAATTTAAAAAAAATAAATTAATATCCATTCATCTTTACAATTTCTAGAGTTATGAAACCAAAAGTGTACTTTAAAATAAAATACTTAGCTAAATATCTTGGAAAAGCAATATTTCAGTGAATATGGAAGCAGAACTGTAATTCAAATGAACTCCAAACCCAAGCAAAATGCCAATACCTCCTCCCCTCTAAAATATCTTACTGGAAATGTAAATAAACATAGCAAGGAAAAAAGTATAAAAACTATTCACATAGAAGGTTTAAGAGTTTCTTGACATATCTTCTCAGATTGAGTCCTAGAAATTTGCAAAGAGTTAGAGAGAGGTGATTACTACTGTAGGATACAAGACAGGGGTAAGTGTCTTCTGTATTTGGGTTCAGCATACGAGCATTATGTGACTACTTGCCTTATTGAAAGAGAAAAATAATCCTTCTGACAGTCATGTTCAACATGACTTTGAAAAGCTTTTTTACTAATCCAAATTAGTTTAGTTTTCTGATTGAAAGCTATTTAAAAAGATTAAACAAAATAGATTTGATCACAGCTTGTTATGGTAAAACACATGGTTTATAAGACATCATGAGTTAAGTACACCGGCACTGAGGAGATACAACATCTGAGCTTCATGTTGCCCCTTCCTTAATCCCTTCCCTGATTTGCCTGATCAATAGCCAGGTCTTTCAAAGCAGCTTCAAAGCTCAACTCTCCTAAGTGCTTATTAATGCAATCTGACATGACTATTGTCTTCACTACCTCCCTCCACCCAAGTCTACATGATTAATACACTACAGTTTCCCACAGCCTGTAGTGTACTCTTATCCTTTAGGGGAGGCAAAGTGTATTGGAGCCTTCTAGGAATTATTGCACTAAGATAATAAAGCAATATTACAAGGCTCTTTAAAAAAGGCCAGTAACTGACTTTGGAGGCTTTTTGAGATTGTCTGTATGGACAAATGAAGAGGGTAGACATGCATCAGTTATGTACAGTATCCTGAATAAGTAGGCTGTAGCTCCAGTCCAGAAGTTTACTAGTGAGAACAGTGGGAGAGCTTCATCAAGATGAAGGAAGAAACCCATTGTGTACGAGTCCTGAAACACAGTGTCAACCCAAGGGAATGGCATGAAGTTGTGTCAGGGGAGGGATAGGTTAAATATCAGAAAAAGGTTCTTCACCCAGAGAGGTGCTGGGCACTGAAACAGGTTACCCAGAGAAGAGGTCGCAGCATCAAGCCTGACAGAGTTCAAGAATCGTTTAGATGATACTCTCAGGGACATGGTATGACTCTTGGGGATGGTCTTGTGCAAGGCTAGGAGTTGGACTCCATGATCCTCGTGGGTTTCTTCCAACTCAGCATGTTCTGTGGTTCTGTGATTCACCACCAAGGTCAATAGTCTGTGTAGCCTTCATTGTCATTGCTGTCATTCATGTCAGGAGCTGTTGATGTACCTAGGATGACACCTCGAGCACTGTGACAACAATAAGGCCGTGTACAGAGGATGACTGCATTCAGGCTTGGCCACTTGACCATTCTTGCACTGGGTGATGTGGTTCGGTGGTTTAGGGGCTACATTGGTAGTACTGGGTGGAGGGTTGGACTGGATGATCTTGTAGTCATTTTACAATCTTGATGATTCTGATTCTAAAAGTAGTTGCAATTAACTACAGCAACAAAAATGAGTGCAAATCTTCTTTTGTATATGGAGGATCCAATTTACTATGTCTCATATTTTTCATAAGTACTTATAGCTTCTGCTCCCAAAGCATCACATATTCCTCACATTACTGGCCTCAGTTAATAACAATTGCAACAAAACCACTAATGGTTTGAAATATGAACTCCTATTTCAGAAGGAAATCCTCTTTCTTCTTGTTCTCACCATGGTCTGCATTTTCCTTCCACATCACTCTAAGCTATAGTTCTGTGTCAGAATTAAAAATAGATTTCAGCAGCAGCAAGGCCAACCTTGGTGCTTTTAAAATTAAAAGAGCATAAATTATTTTCCCTAAAAACATAGAAAAAAGATGCTTGTAGCCTGTGACCTTGTGAACCAGCTTGTCTATTTCTGAAATTTAATAGCTGACTTTTAAAATATTGCAGAGTTTTTAATGGAAAGTATAGTAGGTTCTTAAACTTACTTATAATGAAAGGAATTATATGGCCATGAACCCTGGTAACAGGAATGCTTTGCAAGCTTGCTGAAAGCTAGGAAAGATACCACATTAAAATTATTGCTTAAAACTATTATATATCTTAAAGTACTGAACTTTCATTATATGCATTTCTTAATATGGATTTTCACTATAATTCTCAAATCCTGTCTTTTGCATATTGGATTCCCTATGATTCTCAAATTCTGTGATAAAAATAGTAAAAATATATCATGGGACATAAGTAGGCACCCTATTGAAGGGTAGGACTAGAACTAGAGTAGTCTGTTGTTCCTTGTATCCATGAAAAATAAACCTTTGGATTTTGGTCCGTATGGACATGGTAGGAAGGCATTCAGAATACTGCCATTTTAATAAGATAGTATTCAATAGATAACATGATCATGTTATAATTTGTAGGTGATCTACTTATAAAATACTGAGTCATCTTGCAACCAAAATGAGAAAGCAGTAAAGCTTGGAAAGAACATGACTACATTTGTTCTTCATCCGTATCATGACAGAATCAAAATTTCTGCTCCTAAAACACAAAACATCTGGGGAATATAGATCACTTTAACTGAGACATAATGTTTTCCCGCCAAATACAGATGACATCATGCTTCAAGGAAGCTGTAGGGGTACCTGTTTCTATAAGTACTAATAAGCTAATAAGTGAACATCCTTGTTAGTGAATCCTTTACAGTTTCCCTTGGCTGTCACAGCAAGGGGTACAGGAATGTGTAATGTTGCTCAAATACACAGAACAAAGAATACATTAAAGCTTTATCCATTTTCACATTACAGTTTTCTAATATTTTCTACTTGCTATTTTTATTTTGATAAGATTATTTTATTCCTTTCTTTTTTTTTAACTAAGTTATTTTTCTCAATTTTTTTCCTGTGTCTTATGCCTCATGATCTTGGCTGCAAATTTTTTTCCCCAAATATTCTCACTCCACGGTTCACTAAGGACAGCAGTCAAGCTCCTGCCTCCCAAGCTTCCAAAACCTACTCTGTCTCCATTTTCAGTATGCTGTGAGAGAAACTGTCTTGAACCCTAAGTGGAGCATAGAGCTGGTGATTGGCAGTGAGAGCAGAAAGAAGTTTCTACAATAACACTTGTCCCCACTCTGCCTGCACTGAAGGTATGAAAAGAGTTAAGAACCCCCCTCTGCTTTAGTTGCCCCAGATCCCATCAGTGTTTCCTGTGGGTCAGACTTCAGCCATATCCAAAGGTGAGGAATATTTCAGGCTCAGGTGTTATGGAGGCCAGTGAGCACAACAGTGTTGACTGTCTACTCTGTATTTCTGCAATCCATCTCCTGAAATTCTTGTTGTCATGAAAGTTTGCCTACATCCCTGCAACAACAGTGCTTGACTTTCCATTAATCATTAAACTGAGAATTCAGAATTACTTGGAGACCAGCACCCTTTCTCAACCTCTCAATTTCCTAAACGTAAGGGACTGTTTAGAGATGTCAATGATCTTTGGGGGATGTGGAGTCTGAGCAAAGTCTTGGGAGAAGAACTGTGCTCACCATCAGAGCTGGTCAAACACAGCCACAGGGAGAGCCTTTGTGCTTGCTGAAATATGCAAGAGTGGGAAAGCAGATTGTTACTATTACTGGTTCCACTTTAGGAAACTCTTGCTGTCAAAATAAAGGACATCCTCCTGTCTAAAGCCCCAATAACCTCTACTGTTTATGGGACAGGAAGGGAAGTCAGAGTGTTTCTGTTACAGTGCTATCATTTTACCAACCCATATCATTTTGTGTTTGGTGACAGAAAGCAGCCATGTGCTGTGGGTCTTCTATCATGGAGAGCCATGAATGACTTCGAAGACATAGCACAACTTGCAGTGGATCACGAGTGTTCATTATCTGTTTAGGAACTCTGAAAAAATCTTCCTGGTTCAAACAGCAAAAGCTCCACATACCCGCCTCACACCCTAATCCCACAGAAAAACAGCATGCTTTTCCCTCACGCATTGGCAGCTTTATTTCAGTGTAGAAGGTAGAAAGGTTTTAGTAACTTTTGCAATTAGGCGATAAAAGATCTTAGTAGAATTAGCAATTCAGTAACTAGAAATTAGTAGTTTAGTAGATTAAGTAGGATAAAGATATTTTTGGGTTCTCAGAAGGGTTTTTTTCAGGTTGAGAAAACTGGAATAAGAAGGCCCCACATTACTCTCGGGAGCAGACTTTCTGGAAGACACCATAACCCTTCTATATTCTTCCTGCTTGAAGTATGGCAGTTAGACCACCATAAAGCAATTGCATTGCCTTAAAAAACCAGCCATAAAGCAGAAGGTGGACATAAAGTTAAATGAATGAGTGTTCAGTGTTTTAAAACATCTACAGAAAAAAATATTTACATTTTCTTTGGTCTCAGCTTTGCCTTCACAAAGATAAGTGTAGGGAATAGATGGAAGCTACAAGTTATCCAGCATTGGGATAAAGTTGAAAAAATCCTTTAAGTACTGCTTCTAAGCCTGCGCTGTTTCTGTAGACTATCATTAAGTCGAATACAAGTCAGGGTCACAGCCTAAGTGCTGACATTCAGCGAGCAGATCCCATGGGAAGAAGCCATCAAGGTTTGATATCATGAATATTCAATGTTAACACTAGAATGGTTCTGGGGCTGGAACTTGATTTGAAAGTCACAGACTTTCTTTCAGCTGCTCTACTTAGCAGACACATCTACAGCCTAATGTCTCTAGGTGAAGAGTGTTGTTGGTTTATTGGAAAATATTTTCAAAATAGCACATTGGAATAAAGTGTTTCGGGTCAAGGGCCATCATGCAAAATTACCAAATACATGTATGTGGTGTCCGAGGTGAGGACCAAGTGCACACCAGTGACACTTTACAGCCTGAGGACATGCAGCTAGGACATACTGATGTTTCACAGATGCCACAGAGGTCAGTCCAGGGCTCTTACAGTTTATGGTGCTCCTCAAAAGGATGTCAACAACGTAAGAGTGTTTCAAGCCCAAGTAACTTTTCTCTCTGAGCTTTAGGGCAGAAGCAGTTCACTGAACACTGATTGCTCAGAGCTCCACAGGAAATTGTATGTTTGAGGAATAACCCTTTCTGCCACAGGGAGTCCAATCATAACAATACAGGAAAAAAAAAAAAGGGGGAGGAGAGGTGGGGAAAGAAAAAAAAAAAAAGAATAATTCTTCTTACTTTCAGGTATTTCAAAATTTTTTCATGTAAGTCAGTGGTGCATGTTGAAATTACTTGTTTCCATATTACCTCCTGTTATTGTAATACTAGCAGTGCTTTGTGAAAGTCATGTTTTTCGTCGAGTGCAATAGCTTCCTGTTGTTGATTGAAGCAGTCAAATCGTACAGCCATCTATGACATTACAATTTTGTGCTAAGTTGCATTGAGTATTATGACTGAAAACAGAGTGTGAAAACTCTCAGCTGTTAGTAAGCAGTGGAATTAAGAAACTTGCTCCAGAGAATAAACTTACACCCATCAAAATCTTTTTTAATAGTGTTTGAATAAGAAAACATTTGATGCAAATCCAAACAACAGTGGCTATCTCAGCCCAATTTTCTTTTGCATGTTAGATCAACAGCAGATCATGGTAAGCAGTAGACAAGCTGAATTAATCATATATTCCCTTCTAAGATGGAACACACTTCTTTTGCAGATAAAACGAGCTAATTATCAATCACCACAGCACTTTTGGGCGCTTCAGAGTCTGCTGAGTTCAGAGTCTACTTATTATGGTTTTCTTTTCTGTGAGAGTGGAACATAGATAAATTCTGTTGCCTCTCAGGACATCTTTGTTAGTGGACTTTTTACACAAAGAAATACATAGAGAGAGTAATTTAAAGTATTTTTTTCCTGACAACAGTTACTTAAGAGACAGACACATAAGATAAGCAGGTATTTTGGAATTAGAGTATGTACACACATTCCCTTTTCATTATTCCCTTTCCTTCCCTGTATATTCACAATGAATTGCAATTTCAGAAGGAAGAAAGTGAAATTAAGGTCTCAAAAGCCAGTAGGTGTGTGATAGTTGAGGGGGTTACACGTCCAGATACTGGGAACTTGCCCCATTAAATGGCAGGGATCTGCCCCCACATTGTTCCCCTCCACATGGCCCCCGAGCTGCCCCACAAAGAGACACACAGAGACCACCAGAGAGGAAGCAGAGAAAGAGTTTATTAACATGGGTAGGGTTATTTATATGTTTCAGAAGTATCCTAAATAGTCCAATAAGAATCTAGGAATAACAACAAAAAGGAAAGGGTTAACTGAGGGCCAATAGGAAAACTTTAACAGAACTCTCAAGGAAAAATTCTTTCAGTCCTGGCTGGTGAGATAAGAGCTTTCTCAGGGGATTTTGGGAAGAAGAACAGTGACTAAGCGGAAAGACACAAAGACTCCATTTTACACAATAGTAAAAGTTTCAGTTTTTAAGATATTTGGGCTAGTTTCTTCACCTTCTTTGTCGGCCCATCTTTTGCAAGATTTCTTCCATTTCTGATACTGCCAGCTCACTTGCACAGAGGTGCATGTAGAAAATGCAAGTAGGACCCTGATCCAAGAGGAGCAGCAAGGAAATGCACATCACTTGCTGTGGACCAGGGACTGGGTGAGCACCTGTGCACTTTGGGCAAGCACTGTCCTCCCATAGAAGCCTTTTAAAAATCTATACTGAGGAAGCATAGTGGTAAGGAAGAACTGCAAATGAGGATATTTCTGCAGAAGACAGCAGTAGGTATTTCACAAGACTGAATGATGCAAAAAATCAGGACATTAGACTCATGACTTGGAGTCCTTACCTCATTACCATAAGGAAAAAAATTTCCTATTACTTTTTCTTTTTTGAAAATGGTTTCAGCTTTTTCTTAGCAGTGGGAGACAATATATACCAGATGATAGCCATTAAAAAAAAGAACCTCTATTAAAAAGCCAATGTATATTTACCTTGGTTATATTACCAGAACTAGATGTAACTGAATATACTTACTTCTTTTGTTTCCAGAATACGAAATGTAAATTGCTTTTAATGTTTTTGGTTTATCAGTCTCATGTTTGACTCATGTTTGAAAATACTGTCCAATTTTTCATTATTTTTTCCATAACTGCTGTATGATGCATTCCATGTAGATCATATACTACATATAATAATTTGGTTTTATGCACTCCAGTTATTAGAGGACAATAAGGATATTATATTCCCATTTAAAAAAAAAAGAAAAGTGCCTCTGGTCTAATAACAGCACATCTTAAAGTCAACGTTCCCAATTCTTTACTGCAGCTTGTGTGACAGCTTTATCTACTTATTAGTAGTATACTTACCTGAGAAATTACTCTCAAACTGGAACATTTCATAGTGTATTTTCACCTTCAGGAAACTAATTTAGAGCTGCAGAGAGAGGTTACTAAAGCCTGAGGGAAAAATACCTAATGCCATTTTGCTGCAAAAGATATGTATTTGAATTTTAACGCACACCTTAGAAAGATCTTATTGCCACCTGTTCACCCACTGACCTTTCATTTCTCCTCCCCCACTCCTCCATTGACATAAAACTTTTACATTCAGACAATTACAGCATTCTGGTGCTAACTACTACGGTTTTTTGATTTCAGGAAGTGAATTCCCCAGCTCCAAACCTCCAGATTATGAGTCTGTTCTTTTTCAAGCTATGCGGTATCAGACCTGCACTTGATTTAGCTGCTGGCTCAACACTACTCAGGAGCTGTAGTGTTGTTTGGGGAGATTTCTACCAAAAAACCAACAAAACCAAGAGTGACTAAGTACCCACTACAGATCAAACCCAGAAGGAGTTGCTCAAGGGGACACTTATATGTTTCTACTTCTTTCTTTCT
>VWZG01005029.1:0-15965 GCA_013396735.1 Grallaria varia
CAGCAGCAGCAGCAGCCGGAGCATCCCCGCCGCCTCCCGCCCGCCAGGACGCGCCGATCGCGGGGGCTTGGGCGCGGGCACAGAGGGCTCTGCTGCCAGCAAACCACTCCGATGCCCTGCTCCGGCTGCCACCACAGCCCCGCCGAGCAGCTCCGTCTCTCTCCGGGGCTGCCAGGGCAGCCGGAGCAGGGCTGGGGGCGAAAGCTCCACTCGCTGGCAAATTCCCACCCGAACCAGTGTCAGTCCCCAGCTCTGGGGCACGGAACCCACCGCGCTTCGCCATCCCCGCTGTGCCAGCAGCGCGTTCTGCCGAACGCGAAGCTCAGCCAATGCAGCGAAGTGCCCCGAAGTGCCCCAAAGGGTCAAGTTTTCCTCCAAGGCCGGGCTGTTTTCGCTGCCGCATCCGCAGTGCAACACTGACCTCCTGTGGCCGCTGCTCCTCTGCCCGCAGCAGCCCTTCCCTCCTCCCCGGCTGCTCCACGCTCACATTATTCCAGGCAAAACAGGCTGAGAAACTCGCCCTGTGCCCATCCCTGTGCTTGTGTTATCAACCAGAGAGAGGGTGAAGGAAAAGCCGCCTTTACTCCACTCCTGGCATCAGTCCCGGGGGAAAACCAACGTTTAGCTCACCAAACTAGACCCTTCAGTGGGCTAGAGACGTGTATTCCTAGAAAACAAGGCTTGTGCTGTGCAAAGTTCTTGGGAAATCACCTACACACAGGTGGATCCACCATCTGCAATGGCAGAGGGATTTCTGTTTTTTCTTGTGGCTGCCTAAACTAAAACAGAAGTGGCATCTTGTCTGTGTTGGAAGGAGGTCTCAGGAAAACAAGGATGTACAGCCATTCCCACAGATATCCCTTGGAGAAACAGAGTGGGAAGGCATGTTTGTTCAGGGGTTTACGACTGAAAAGGTGCTGAAACAAAATCCACACACAGTGTTTTCCCTTCCTACAAGCTTATGCTCTTACACGACAGGCAATATGGACATCTCTTCTGGGAGACAGAGGCAGATTGTCCAGGAGTTGCCACCTGAGAAATCCTGCCCTGCTCTGCAGCTCAGAGCCTACAGTAACCAGGAACCCCACACTACAGTCAAGTGCTTCTAGAAGGTCACCACAGCAAAGACTTTGAAAATCTAAGACCTATTAAAAAAAATTTGCAAGACAAGCACCTCAGTGCTCTGAGAGCCCAAGATGAGGAGGGCTCTGGGATCACCCTGCGGGAGGAGACAGACAGCTGATCCCTCTGGGAATTTCTCCATTCAGGACTATGCTAAGCCTGGCTACTGAACAAGTGGCTCAGGTACCCTCTGGGAGATGCTCAGCAGCACCCAGCTCTGTACTGCCTGGCTCCCAGGAGCCACACACGATCCCAAGAATCCCAGTCTGACTATCTACAGAGCCTACAATTGCCAGATATCACCAGTTTCAAATATGTTAGGTTTCTCTTTAAAACAGCCTGGCATTAAAAGACTTTTACACTGAACAGCAGCAACACATCCCTCACAGACAAACAGCTGCCTTCTAAATGCAACAAGAAATCAGCAGGGACCACCATGTCACACACAGTGAAATTATACCTGTTGGGTTCTCTGGGGGACCCCAAAACCTGTCAAAGACCTGAAGACATGGCTTGGAAGGTGCACAGAGGGTACACTCAGACAACAGCTGTAACTTACCACAGTGAGAGGATATTTTCTCTGTCATGCCAGCAGGAAGCAAGAGGGAACCAGGAACTCCTGCCCTTGCCAGAAGCTGTTAATCAGTTGGGTTTTGTCCCTGTACAGAGCAGTGGCTCCTGCTGAGCTGAGAATTATAAACCTACTTTTTCACTCCCACCTGCCCCCATCTTGCCCCTCATTTTAAACACTGGGTTGTAAATGATGCATAACCCTTCTGGGCCTTCTGCCTGGGCACAGAAACTTTCCTATATCAAGGGAATTGAAAACTAGGTTAAACATACTTGTCACTCCAGTAAGTTCCTTAAAGCAGATTCAAAAAACTTTTTTTTGGTCACTTCTCCTTAGAGTTTTGTGACAAGATTCCCTGCAAAGGCTGGAGGTGTTAGAGCTCAGCTGAAACACAGCAGAGGGGCTTGTGGCAGCCCATCCAGACAGCCACCTCCATGTGTTTAACAGGCTCCTTCTTCAACAGCTACCAGCCCTTCCAGAACTTACCAGCGAAAAGCCTTAAAATCACGTAAGAGATTAAACTGACAGTACACCTGAGTGTACACATTCCTTATCCTGAATGCCTGGCCCTTAACTGAGCATACTGTATCTTCATCACCTCTAAGGAAAGCTGGATGGCAATACTGATGTTGGGATATGAAGCATCCCGAAGTACCAAAGGTTACCACATGGGGCATCTCCTCTGCCAGCTCCATGAAATCACGGAATGGTTTGGGTTGGAAGGAAACTAAAAGTGTTCAGTGTCACCCCCCCTGCCATGGGCAGAGACACCTTCCTTTATCTCAAGTTGCTCCATGCCCCATCCAACCCGGCCTTGCACACTTCCAGGGATGGGTCAGCCACAGCTTCTCTGGGCACCCTGTGCCAGGGCCTGCCCATCTTCTGAGTAAAGAATTTCTTCCATATCTGTAACCTAAACCTTCTCTCTTTCAGTTTGAGCCCATTCCCCCTTGCCCTGTCACTCCAGTTCTGATGAAAACTCCCTCTCTCTCTTCCCTGTAGCCCCTTCAGACAATGGAAGCTGCTGTGAGGTCTCCACATAACCTTCTCTTCTCCAGAGTGAACGGTCCCAACCTTCCCAGCCTGTTTCTATAGGGTTCCACATCCTCCTGATGTTGGGGGCCCCAGAACTGTGCACAGTGTTCCAGGTGGAGCCTCACGAGAACTGAGTAGAGGGGGGACAACATTTATCCATGTTACTTAAAGACAAGGTAGAAGCATTCAGAAATTCTTTTCTTTTTTTTTTTTTTAGAAGGCACATGGTACACATGTCACTGATGCACAATTAACTGCATGTGTGCAGTGAGGAGACACTGGCAGGAGAAACGTGCGTCTAAAGGAAGAGAAAAGCGAAGAGACGCGGCGTGACATGTTATCATTAGGGAGTCATAATTTCCTTCCTGTAGTCATACAACAGCTGTCAGTAACATCTTGAACACAGACCATGTATTAGAATACCATAGCAAATGCCTTTTCAGACAAAAGAAATAGAGGGCATGTTAACTGGGTGAATAGCAGGAAGAATATTTTGACAGCTTGAATGCATTAACCTCCCCAGAGAACGCCCACAACCTTTGCTAGAACTTGGCTTGGTGACACCTTCCACAGGCTGAGTGGGGAGAGGGATCCAGCAGCAACACCTCAGGCACACCCGGGGCCATCAGCTACCCAGGGGCACCTTTGGGGCACTGAGGAGATACACTCACCCATAGGCACCTCTGGGGTTCATCTCTCCACCCTCACCCTCCCAGCTTTGCCCTTTAAGCTTGGATTCAGAAGGGCTAAAGTGGATGTTGGATGCAGCATGGGTGTCCTGTCTTGTGGAGAGAGGGAATGATGGCCCAGGCTGACCTTACACCTGGGGATATATCCTCTAGCCTTGCCTTCAGAAGGCATTTTTTACCTCCTTATGACTCTTAAACAACATGAGGTCGCTCCAAAGATGGTCTAATTGCCATTTCAAACCAGAACTAATTCAACTTAAGTAACCACATTCCTTACGGTTTCTGCCTCAGCTACTGAGAAAGCTCCACACCACCCTCCTCACCAGAAATCCACCTTCTCCTAGCAATAAGGTGGCAGCCAACACATTTTAAGGACACATTTTCCTCGCATGGATTAGGCCCTCAAGGGTTACTGTAATAAAGCCACGTCCATGCGCCTTGAGTGTTTGCCATAAGTAGTTTATCTAAGGCAGCCTGATCATTACAGCTTCCAGTGCAGCTTTTCCAGGAGCAGTGGTTCTCATTACAGTCAGGCTGCAGCAACTCATCAATCTTGGGCAAAAGATAATTAATCAGCACCCAGAGCCATTTTTGCAAATATAAAGCTTGGTTCAAACAGACCAAAATAAGAGGGGGTTGGAGGGGACCATGACAGAGCTGTTGGCACTTGCCAACTCCTCTTGATTGAACTTATTTTCACCTCCAGGTGAATACACAGGATGAGTTTTGTTAATTAAACCTGCCAGTCACCTCATTATGCGTTCAATTAAAAAAGCCTGGTGCCTTGATTTTATGCAGCTGGCAGGCTGTGCAGTGACAGGCCATGTTGTTATAGTGCACAGGTTCTAATGGGGAAAGGAGCTCCAAAATATTGCAAAGTGTGAGATTTGCTAATTGGACATCCTCTTGGTGTTTTGCCTTTATTTTTATTTTATTCATTTTTAATATTTTTGAGGCTATAATGGATGGATTGTTTATCAGACATACTGTGTGAAGTGGAGACAGAGAGAGTGGAAGAGCATGTTCATCTCATTTGGAAACCCAGAGAGATGCTCAGAATATTCATGACAGACTCTGGCAAGGTTAAGAGATGAGGAGAGTGGCACCTAGATGCCATGGTGATGAATGCTGTGTGAACAGATTAGACAGAGGCCTTGAAGCTTCTACAAAATTGTGAGGGTTTAATTTAGATGAAAGATAGCCTTTATTCCTAAGCATCACGCTGAGAGTTGGCAGGTCTGGATGCAGGTCCCGACTCTGCTACGAACTCCTTGCGTGACCTTGAATAAATCCCAGAGGGCTGTGCTTTAAAGGTATCTACAGTTACATCTTTCAAGTGGCAGCCTCAGCCACCTCTGTGTTCCTCAGCCATCCACCACTGACTGAAGGCTATCACTTCTGCTCTGCTATTTATATTCACCTCTGAGAAGAGACAATATTTCCTGTTATACACGGCAAGGAACCCTGTTCCAATGGATCTCCGATCTCAGGTGACAGGCAGAACGAAAACCGGGAGCCTTTGTGACAAAAGAATTTGTGATTCCACTTACCTCACACTGACATTCTTAAGTGTGCCTCCTGCTGGCCACAGATATGAGGAATGCCCTACAGCAGAGCTGACCCGTCTGTCAGGCTTGGAGGCAGAGAATTTAGGGTTTTTTCACTGTTTCTATTGTTTTCTGCAAGTTTGCAGCTTTCCACAGAGCTGAGACAAGAGATGTTCTACCCCAGTGCTGTATTAAGGTGTTAACCACATCCCTCCACCTCAGGCCACCCTCCAGCCCTTTTGAAAATTTGGGAACATTATTTAATGCACATGCCACCAATGGAAAGACCTTCACACACTGCCATTAGCACAGATTTCCTCTCTTTTGTTTGGGTTTTTTTTTATGATTGTGACTTTTCACATCTTGACTGCAGTTCTCCAGTGTGTAACTGGATATTTTGTGACTGATGAGGAATAAACCAGATATTCTAAATTACCCCTCTGTCCTAGAGTTGACTGTAAGTGTGAGGAACTGAACTTTGACCAAGGGGATCCCTTGAGTCTTGTATGTTTGATCAGACCATGAAACAGAGAGGGTGTTGTTATTATTATTGTAACCTTCTTTGCTATCTGGTTTCATCTCCCCTGCAGCTGCTGGAAACAGTGGCCCAGCTGCACAGAGGAGCAAAAAAGACACACCAAACACTTGGTAAATCTCAAGAGATAAATTGAGTGACCCGAGTCCCATTGTCCACCAATATGAGAGAGCTGGTCCAAATCCAGAATGACTGTTCCAGGCTCCAGCTAAATGCAAACGAAGAGTGAGGCCTCTCTTCCCTTGTGGATTTGTTTTTCTGTTAGCAGATGTGTTCCTATCATCAAGATTAGCAAAGCAATTTGGGGCTGGCAGGAGCTATTGCAGCTGGTCTGAAATTTTTATTACATTTTCATTGAGAAATACGAGTTGGTCAGAACTAAAAAAAAAAGGTTGTGAAGGATGTTGGGTCAGGTATTCTCTGTTGGGATCAAATCACAGGATGGATTATAGTCTCACAGAGACACTGAGCCCATCCTGCCAATGAACTTTGGACTGAGGCTGTTATTTGGAAAGGCCAGGTTGGACAGGGCTTGGAGCAACCTGGGCTAGTGGAAGGTGTCCTGCCTATTGCAGGGGGTGGAATGAGATGGAATTTAAGGTCCCTCCCAACCCAGACTATTCTGGGATTCTATGAAAATGCCACATTTAGGCCCAGATCCGTATTCTGACCCAGACTTGGACTGGAGCCTTTCACATTCCAGGTGAGAACTTGGCCCTCTGGGTCAGCAGCTGCTCTGCTCATGGAATATTTTTATTAACATGACCTAACACCAGAGGCCAGCAGCTACAGCTAAACTATGCTAAGACAAGACTAAACCTTATTTTCCTCTTCAAACTTCCAGTACAAGAAAACAGCCCTTGACTTCAGGGATTTTCGCACACAGCAGTTAAAACACACCAGGTTAAAACTAAACTTGCCACCCCAAAGGGAATTCAAAGAGAATGTAGAATAAAAATAACAGATATTCCAAAAGCAGTTGAAAAGGCTTTTCCCATCCTGTCAGTGTAGTCGCTGCTGTCCTCTATTCACATTCATTTGCAAGGATGAAATAGAAAAAGAAAATATCAGGTCTACAAGTAATTGCTTTCTTTCCCAACCAAGAAAACAGTAATAGCTTGCATTTTTATAGCTCCTTCCATCCTGAGATCTCCAAGAATTTTGCAATCCCTTATTATCACTTACAGCCACTGCTCTCAGCTCCCTGCAAGGCAGGTAACCGAGGTACAAAGGACCTTGTACATGCCTGGAGATGCACAGAAAACACATGGTACAAACAAGCACAGCCTTTGGACAACTAAAAGCTGAGCCCAGCGAACAGCAGGATGTGTCCAGGACCCTCTAAAGACCCAACACTTGTTTTGGTTCCCTCTCCTGTAGGCAACATTGGAAAATGCCACCCTTAGCACAGATCATGGGAGCATATTTTATATTCTCTAAGTTTTGTTCTTTCTCAGTTCTGAATACCCATGTCTGTAATTCCACATCCTCACATAGAAAATCTTGACATTTTGCAAGCTGCTGTTTTTGTAATAGATGTACCCTCTTCACTCACCAATTCTTCCAATAACTAATACTTGAGCTATTTCTGTGTGATAACTACCTCTCCCCGTGTATTTCCCACATACGATTGTTGCTCAGTCAGAAGGCAAAACAGTAACGAGGGACTGTGAGTTGCCTTAGATAAATTGAATTAAAATACTACAAACTCCAGGCTCAATACATTATGTACCCACTAGATGGGGCAAAAAAGCTATATTCTGAATAAAAAGAGCTCTCCAGGCGCTCCTTTCATGAGTTTCACCTGGCCCTGACTAGGGAGGTCTATTAGAAATGTGTAAGAATTATAGAGAAGCTTTTTCTAATCTCCCATGGGCCATCCAGACAGAACCTTGAGGTTGCTGAAACACTGGGATGGTCCTTTCTCAAAATCTTCCTAGAAAACACTTGTAGGATGAAGTTCAGGTACCAGGGAGGTTTACAGGCTGAAATCCCTTCAGCAATTACACTGTAATTCCAAACCCTACCATCCCAGACCAGTTCAGTACCTGGAAACCAAGTATTTACAGGCACATTCATCCCATGTCCCTCCTCTAAGCAATTCCTGCAGCAACTGAAGTGCACATTAGATCCCAGTACAGACCAAAATAATGCCAATAATTTGCTGTAACAACATACAAAAATGAGCTTTCTAATCTACACAGCCTCCACTCCACATCCAGAATTACCAGCTGATAAATTAAATTCTCCCACCTTAGAAGGTTTCTTTTCTTCTCTGTGCTTTAGGAGACCACAGGACAAGAAATGAACTAAAATGTGGCAAAGCACCACAAAAAAAACAACCAACCAAACAAAACTTCCACCTTCTGAAGCTGAGGAGATCCGGTCACCCAAAGGAACTGTTGTGCTCCTGGAGCCCCTTTGCCTCATCACCCAATTCCTGTTATACCCAACACCTGTGTGGGAGTTCCCCTTTGGCTTCGTGCCTTTGTCCCCATCCTACAGGGATTCATCCAACAGACTTCTTGAAAACACACCGAAAGAGCACAGAGAAGCCTGGTCGAGCACAAAAAAACCCAAATCAACTCACTATAATCCTGTGGAGCTGAAATGCAGCTGCTCCAGGCCAGAAGAACACAAAGGTTTGACCAGGGATAGGTTTAAGACAGGGACTAAGAATCTCCACTGGGAAATGGGCTGGGTGCTGACTCCCAGCCTGAACCAGAGCACAGGTGAGTGAAATCAGCTCATTTACTTTGCCTTGCCTGTGCTTTGGGTTTCTTATTTCCATGCTGAGAGCTGCTGTGCAGCCCTAAGGATGGGAAATCCATCACTCACAAGCCTCAACCCTTCCTCCACCACTACCAGACACCTCCAAGAGGCAGCATGTGGCTCATAATCCCATTGCAGCTAAACATACTAATGCAGTCCTATTAAAGGTCTCACATCAGGTCTGAAAACCTCATCTTCAGTCCCACATCACACGCTTGGCCAGGTGCTGGACCTCGATTCGTTTTTCCCCTACTCCTTGTTTCATAATAAATAATTGCCGTGCTTTCAAGGAGGAGGATAAATGAAAACAAGTCATTTGAGTTCTGCATTAAAATCAAGTTCACTCATCTCTGTTTACCTGACCTGCTGCAAACTTCCTTCCAAATCAGTACCTGAGAGCAGCAGGGGGCACACGAAAGAGCACTGAGAAAACCGACTTTGTACGGGGAGAACAGAAAGAAATTCCATATTTAAACGGCCATGAGAACTTTTGCCAAACAGCAACTGCATCTCACCACAGAGACAGATAAATTTCAGCAGAGCAACTCCCAGTCTTTTGAGGACAGGGCTGGAAAACATTTCAGTACAATATTCAGTGTTAAAAGTCCCTTTCAGCAGAGTTAAGTGAGAGAAGCTGATCCCAATTCATGCCTGCCTTCCTTATGGTGTCACATCCAGAGCTGAGGGAGGAAGACAGGCATCTGTCTGTATATGCTACAAGGATGTCTGCTCTTGTACACCCCATCTGCTACAAAACCATGTGTTTGGATGTGTTGGGGGTTTGAGATTTGTCAAAGAAGTACCCAAATATTGTGCAAAATGGAGTAAAAACTCGCAGCAATAAAGTAGAACTTCCATATATGCCATGGTAGAATCCTGCTTTGAAATATCTCTGTAGGAATACTGATGGTGTGAGTCTTGGACCTCCAGCAAAAAGCTTGGGAACAGCAAAAGCAGCAAAAAAGCCACTCTTAGTCACACTTTAAGTAGCTTCAACCTCCTTATTCATCCAAGTGAGAAATAATTGACTAGAGTCGCTGTAGTTCTGGAGTTTTCATGATTTTTCTTTACAGTAAAAATTAGAAACAAGGGCTGGAACACAACAGCTCATTAAAAACCTTGTCACTCCCTCTCTTGCCTAAAAAAAGTTAGATTTAATAGCTCTAGGACAGACCATGATGCTGCCATTGTTTACAGGCTGGTTTAAACTCCATGGATTGGAGTGCGAAAGGACAGGCAGGACCTCGCCCTCCTTGGATAAATCTCTGTTCCCTTACATGGACTTCTTGTTCATAAAAAAGGCCAGAATGTCACTCCCAAGGCAACCCCTTTTCTGCGACCTCAGCCACAGGGTTGGCAAACCAGCCAGAATTATCTCATGCTATTCAGTTCACAAAAACATTGGGGGAAATCAAAAATGGCATGGGGAACTATTCATTTATTCCAGAAACTCTTAGGAAAGGTGAAAATCCTCAGCATTGAGCAGGATGTGGGGCTCTTACAAGCTGAGGAAATCCAGTTTTAACAGCCAACACAAGAGGGAAGTGCAGCACCGAAATCCAGCCCTGGGCAGGGGAAGAGCAGCAGGTTTGGATCTGGCCCTCAAGGGCTGTGCTCACACCCTGGGCCACAGCAGCAGGAAGGAGATGGGACATTTCCCCCTTTCCCCATCCCATTGACTTTACTCCAAATCCATAAGCAAATGCTATCATTTAAACCCAAGCTTAAGCTTAATTGGATTGCATGAAACAACGTTTGGAATTATCCATGTTTGTTTCTTGTCTGAATCCAACTATTCCATCAGCTCCTCTTTGCCACAACGCCTCTAAAATGACAATCTGACTAGTCCCCAAAGCAGGAATCTGCATCCAGTCACTTGGAACTTTGTTTTCAGTATTTCAGAGGTTCATACAGGAAATCCTACCAGCTTTAATGGGGATAATGAGCTTTCAGGCTGTACTTTGAGTACAGCCACAACAATTCTCCATCTTAATGATGCTACGGAATGATTCAAAAACTCTTTGTCAAACAAAACCTTTTTGAAAAATATTTGGTTTTCAGTTATACAGAGGATTTCTGCAGGATGCCTTTGAATTGCCAGGAAACTCAAGGGAGAATTGTATTCCAGGAACTCTGCGAGTTCTCAGAGAAGGAAAGTCCCTCATGCTTCATTACCACAAAGGAGCACAACTGCAGTAGCACAGTCTGTCTGGACAGAGCAATGCTGGGGTGACAGATGCTCAGTCTGGTGCCACCAAGCCCTGCTGCCACCGCCCCCCTCCATGCCCTCCTTGGCTGGGTGTGCAGTGGCAGCCTCTGCACAGGCACCATCCCCTCCATCAAACAGCAACTCGGAGCTCAGCTGTGGGTGCCCAGGGGCTGTTCTTAGCTCCGTGGGACACCCCGGGTTCCTGCGGGGCCACGGGCTGTCTCCACAGGCCCCGGGGAAAGAGGAGTGCAGCTCAGGAGGAGGAAGCTCAGAGGGTTCCCCCAGACTCCGTGTTCTTGCAAATGAGATGTATACAGTGTGGAAATGTTCCCCGGAGTCAAACAGAACGAGAAACAGATGGGGAATGCTTTGCAAACAGGAACTCTTTTCTTCCCTTGTTTGCCTCCCTTGTTTTGTTTATCCCTCAAAATCCTAACAAGAAGCACAAGCAGGATAATACAACTGCAAGAGCTACTTCATACCAGCAGAGCCGCATAAACAGAGCTACAAGGCACTGGCCAAGCAACATATTTATTTTTAAGTGATGTGTTGAGTAAGGCATCGAGTCTTACCTTGGGCCCCAGCCCAGCAAATGCTGGTCCAGGGGCTTAATTTCATGGCAGGGAATACAATGAGTAAAGATAAACATGAACGTACACTTTTAGGACTGTGGTCTTAACCAGCAAATCTTAATTATTCTTTTTTTGCAGAAGGTTTATGCTCAGCATTATTAGTAGAGGTTAGAGATTTGACTGAGTGTGTTTAATTCACCACATCACTCAGATAAAGGCAGCTGAAATCCAAGCACCATGTAAATTTATGCTCCAAGTGTGAATGTAACATTGGAGTAAATGATTGCAAAGAGTTGCACGTGGAGCCACAGACGGTGGAATTTAATTTACAGAGAGCAGACTCTTTTAGCCATTCATCTAATGAAGATTTAAATATGAAATAAATTGCAGGCACTTCCAGCTGAAGCAGGATGCTGGATGATGTTCATTCATATTGAAATTACATCTTTAAGTTCCTCTCAAGCTACATAAATGTATCTATAACAGGCACACACGTACATGTAAAATAATCCTCTTTGCTAATAAAAAAAAAGTGTATTACTAAAGTGCTGTTTTCCAGACAAAATTTATATCATAAACTTTAAAAATTGGTCTGTTATGCATGTTTAGTGACTACATTAGAAATATTGGTTTTTTCTAGATTTTGGCTTGATTGCTGTTTTATTATTTCTATTTCAATGAACTTTGATTGATATTTTCAGTTTTGTTTGTAAGCACTTCATTCTCTTCTCCATTCAAAGGCTGTCATTGTACCCAAAGAGAGGAAAGTTAAACAGAAAAACTAACTAAAGAAAAATGAGAAAAGGAACCAAAGCAATCCTTAGCATCCCTCCTCTGATTTTAGTTGGTTACTCCCTGTCTTTGAAACTAAACAAAATCATCAATCTTTGTATTATTTCAAACAATTCTACAAAGGAATTAGGAAGATTTCAAGTGATCACAAACACCCCTGTCCCTTCCTTTTCAATATTCTATCAAACAACAGCATTTTTCTTGAAGGAATCTGACAAGGGCCCAGGAATGCAGCTGAACAAATCACCACCAAACTAATAATTGCAACCAAAGCAAAAGACAGAAAGAAAGGGCTTTGCAGAAAGGCTGCAGACTTTGCACAGCCTCCTGCAGATCAGCATGTTTTGCTGTGCGGGGGAGACGGGGAAATCCCAGCAGCTTTCTGTTGTATCACATTATTCCTTGGCTCATTCCCCAGCAAATAAATAATCATGGTAATAAACTGGAAGTGTAGCAGGAACAGACATGGAATGCAAGAGATAAGACAGACAAGGATCAAGATGTTTCTTGCACATGGGCTGGAAGTTGGGGACCTTTTAATGTTTTGTTTGCTCAATTGTTCTTCCACTAACAGAGACCAGGCTTAGAGAGAGCAGAACCAGCTAAATCCATTCCCAGGCACATCCAGCAAGAAAAACAGGAGTCCTTCCTCACACAGCATCCCCTATTGA
The DNA here is from genome assembly GCA_013396735.1 of Grallaria varia. Lineage (NCBI taxonomy): Eukaryota > Metazoa > Chordata > Aves > Passeriformes > Formicariidae > Grallaria > Grallaria varia. Next base: position 12,516 of record VWZG01005029.1, read on the forward strand.
CTTCTAACCAAAAATAGCTCTAAGCATGTTAAAATACATATGTTATTTTATTTTTCTTTCACTTGAAGGCTCAGCAAGCTGCACTGGACGTCATCTCCTGCCTTGGCATATTTGAAGGACACTTTGCCTCTTATTTCGCTCTACTCCACAGCTCCATGCCCAAATGAAAGGACTATGATATAAATTAAAGTGATTTTTTTGTTTAAATGAGGAAAATGCATTCCAAATCTAAAGGAAATCTGAGCTAGAAAAGCAAATTCTACCATGTCCATGGCTCCGTGCCCAGCTGCTCTCTAATGAAGCCCATGGTGCTGTACCCAGCATGAACCCACCCTGCAATTCCACATCTGCAGCAGAATATGGAGTTACAGCCCCAAGGCAATAAAAGCTGGAGATGGTTAAAAAATCCCTGGTCCTTCAGGAGTGCTCTGCAGCCCTAATAATTCTCCCAGAGCCCAAATCTCATGGCACAGGTTTGAGGTGAGGTAGATATGGTGAAGGGTGAGAAAGTCCTTTCACAGCCTCCTGGACAAAGTACAGGATCCTGCTCTACAAACCAGCTGCTTTCTCTATTTTTTAAACACTCTGGAGGGACGCAAATATTGCAGCAATGAGAGAAGAACCAGCTCATGTAAGTACCTTGGCAGATGGATGCTTAGCAAAGGAAGGAAAAAATCCCGGCGGGATGGGGACCACAAATAAATGCTCGTTCCAGCCCCATTATCCAGCCCAAACAGGTAAAATAGCTGGATAAAGGTGTTTTGGGCTTTAAGGAATGTTGTTCTTCCACTTTCACCAAGGCTCAGCAGCTGTTCCCAACAGGAGCAGTTACCAGTGGCATAGGAAGTGGGCTGAAGTTTGCTGTCTTTCGTCTCAGCTTTGTAAAAACTTGACTGATAATTTTGCCTCCATTTTCTTGCTGGTTTGAATCAAGTGTGAGGCAGCTGTTCATTTTTCTCCGTGGTAAATCACCGTTTCCTGACACTTGGTAACTCGGGAGACTGAAAAAAAAGAGAGGGGGGAAAAGTGCTGAGAGTGGACTCAGTTTTATTTTTAATTATTTAGCCCCTTCAGCTGCTCAGCTCCAAAGGCTGAGCGTTGACACCACTTCAACACGCAGGGAAATAGTTGGAGACTGGATTTGCCGAGGATGGATGAGGAATGAGGGGCTGTCGGCACCCCCCGCCCGGGTCTGAAGTTCCCGCGTGGAATTTCTGAGTGTGTAAAATGGCTGAAGCACGCAAATAATTGCACGATCGGGCTCAAAGCCTAGGAGACAGCGACCTTGCCTTCGCTGTTCCGCGGGGGCTCAGTGTTTGCCTGGCGGCGGCTCCTTTCCCTCCTGCCAGGAGCAGGGGGCGGCAGGGACAGCTCTGCCCTCGCTGCCCCCGGCCCAGGAGGGGCTCTGCTCCCTGCCCCGGTGCCTCCCTCCGGCCCCCGGGGCAACGCCACCGTTCAACTGCTCATAATTCAGCAGCAGAGTCTGGAACAAGGACTTCCTGAAGGCATCTGACCCCTTTTATAAAGGAGAGAAGTTGGGCAGGAGGAAAGCAAAGCCCCTGCTCCGTTTCCTGCTGTTGTCTGGTTATTTCAGAATATTTCCATTGTTAGAGGGCAAACCCTTTGCATGCCAACAAGGAGGGAGCATCAGGCTGGGAAGAGGGCTAAATTTGGCTCCAGTTCCTCAGGAGCCTGACCTCTTCCTATTGAAGTCGCTAACAACACTCCCACTCAGTGGCCAGCATCACACTTTTAAACACTCCCCTCTCAATTAATTCTGTGGTGCATTGAAGGAAGTGATAAAAATAATCCCCTCAGAATGCATTTTCCTGTAAGTTAAGGGATAATATTTTGAGTTCACTCAGGAAAACAGTAGAGGAGCACAGAGGGCACAGAGAAGGCCGTTGTTGCAGGAACTGGCACACTTTGGGCACCCAAAATCTGTTTCACTGACTCAAGAAAACAATGAGCAACAGTAAGTGAGAACACAGAGAAATATCCAGGATCAGGCCAACAACAGGAAGGCCATGAACATTTTTCTGTGAAAATCTGACAGTGTTTTAAATAAACTAAATATCACAGATTTCATACAGGCCCAATCCTTTCATAGATTTCCATTTTTTCACTAAAATTGTTAATTTGGGAGACCACAACACAGTTTTCTACATGTTTAATCTTTTTAAAATGTACTTTCTACCTCTACTCTCTTTCCTTTCCCTGTTTGCTCACTAAGACAGCTTTCATTTTCAGATTTCAATTAAAAAAAAAAAAAAAAAAAAAAGTGAGAGGAAGCTTTATTTCCAGGCACATATTTGCTTGTTGAGGGGAAAAAAAGGACTGCTTCTCAATGAAAGGGTTTCCATGTAAAGAAGCACAGCCAGATCAAACACAGAGGCCCTAAAGTTACAAGGACATGAGGTGGTCTCTTAGGAAAACCATTCCCAGCAATTCTGTAGCCAGTCTCACCTGTGGATTAGCAATTACACACAGCCTGGATGCGTAAAATCCTGTTTGTTCCACCCAGCCCGCAGGAACATGCAGCGTGGGAGGGGAGCAGAGCTCTGTCTCCCAAAGGCTCTTACCCTGGGAAGGGTAGTCCCTGTCCTGGGGCTGACGTGCTCTAAGGTGATGAATTCCAAGGGATGGCCCGGAGAGGTCTTAGAAGGATGCAGAAGCACAAGGAGGAGGTGGAAATTTTGGGGTGCAACTCTTTTGCCTCAATCTCCCTCCAGTTTAACCACAAGCAGGGGCCACTGGAGCTGTTGGACGGGTCCAGAGGAGGCCGTGAAGATGCTCTGAGGGCTGGAGCTGCTTTGCTGTGGAGCCAGACTGGGAGAGCTGGGGACGGGAGAAGGTTCCAGGGAGAACTGAGAGCCCCTTCCAGTGCCCAAGGGGGTCCAAGAGACAAGGGCCTGGAGTGACAGAACAAGTGGGGATGGCTTCATACTGAAAGGGGACAGGGTTAGATGGAATATTGGGAAGAAATTTGTCCCTGTGCGGGTGGGCATGCCCTGGCACAGGTTGCCCAGAGAAGCTGTGGCTGCCCCATCCCTGGAAGTGTCCACGACCAGGTTGGATGGGGCTTGGAGCAACCTGGGCTTTGGAAGGTGTCCCTGCCCATGGCAGGAGGTGGAATGACATGGGCTTTAGGGTCTCTTCCAACCCAAACTACTCTGTGATTTCCAAGCCAAACCATTCGGTGATTCCAAGTGTCTGACAGAGCCCCTGAAAGCCCCGACTTGCTCCATTTGCTTTTCCTCCTGTGCAGTTTGGCCGGCATCACACAGGGAGGTTTTCCTAAAACTCGTTTTAAAAATAATTTTAAATAATTTTTATTTACGTTTTCAAAAAATATAAATAAAAAAGTAAATAAACAGAACCCCAAATAACCGCGCGTTCATGTGCCTTTTTTTTTTTTTTTTTTTTTTTTTTAAAGGGACATTCATTTCC
>VWZG01005029.1:17329-46532 GCA_013396735.1 Grallaria varia
GGAGCAGGGGGATGCGGTCCCGGAGCAGGGGGATGCTCTCCCAGAGCAGGCGGATGCGGTCCCGGAGCAGGGGGATGCGGTCCCGGAGCAGGGGGATGCGGTCCCGGAGCAGGGGGATGCTCTCCCGGAGCAGGGGGATGCAGTCCCGGAGCAGGGGGATGCGGTCCCGGAGTGGCCCATGGATGCCCTGCGAGCCCAGGGATGCACCGGGTCATGTCCGAGGTGCCGCGGAGAGGCAGGTGCCGTCCCCGGTGCCATCCCCTCATGGCCGGGGAGTTTGGGATCGCCACGGAGGCGGTTTTTGCCCCCCTCATTGAAATCAGAGCCCATCGCTCCTGTGCCGTGACTATAAGGACTCCCGGACTCCACGGCTTTAGGTCGCTTACCCAGGAGATTTTCTTTGATCTGTGTAAAAGTCACCCGAAAAGGAACAGAGCAATAGAAGAAAATTTTACGTGCACCGTCTGAAGTAGTTCGGCATTTCTTGTCCAGTTTATGCCCTAGGGTAATCTCCCTGTATGTGCTTATGCTTTAAATTGATTAGGCAGCAACCTAATGATAACTCCATAATGAAGCAGAGTGGGAGTGGGAGCTCTAGGATGCAAGTGAAACGAACAGGGATTGGAATGGTTCCTTGAGCTCCCTAAGTTTTCAGGTTGTTGTTGATATCAGTTTTGCAGCCTGTCTTTGGGCAGTTGTTTTATAAATATATAGAGAGACACATGCATGTTTAAGGACATATGTTATCTGTGGATTCGTGGATCCACTAGCAGATACAGAGAATCTTTTTCTGTGTTTTCCATAGTCCTCCTTGCCTTCCTGAAGGCTCTCAGTGATCTATAGTTGTCTGTTGAGATCATCACACAGCATTTCTGTACAGTGAATGCAAATGCAGATCAGAGGAGACTGGTGACTTCATGCTCTGCTCGGTTGGAAAAGCAGATGTGAGTCTTTCCGAGTAGACAGAGAAAAAACACCAGCTTGATACTATGAATCACAAGAGTTATTACCTGCACAGCAGTACCATCAAGGCTGACAGGCAGCCCTGTTCTTACAGCACCAAGGAACTGTGTCCATGGGTCACGTTCTTGCCCCAGGAAACACTGACATTTGATAAAGATGCACTCAGAGCCTCGTCATTCAAGACAGAGAAGGTTAAACACAGAGAGTAAGTCAGAGAAAGGGGTAAAATACCCCTGACTGCAAGAACTACTTGTTCCAAATAGAACCAGCCGCACCAGTAAAGCTGCCATGATACTCAGTTCAGGATAATGGGGTATAACCCTTTTTGATAACCCAGCTCTATGCTGGGAGAGGGACCACTTTCCCATCTGAAGTAGCAATTAGTGCCCCTGTTCCAGCCTGCTGCAAATGCTACAAATAATTCATCATTAGAATTCTGACAGGAGGCAAAACGGAAATCAACATCTAAGTAGTGCCACCAAGGAACAGCAGAAAGGTTTGGAAGGGTGAGAGATAGGACTGTGTGGCCACAGGACGTTTCCTAAAGGTCATTGCTTCCCAGAAAATGCTTTTTAACTCAGAGAATATAAGTATGAATGAAAGAGAATACTGAGATGACAAGGAGGTAAACCCACCATCTCACTCTCAAATACAGCATTGAGAAGTAGCCTTAAAGCCCTTTCGAGTTTTCCCCCAAAACTTTCTCATCTCTGTTCTCTACCCCAAAGCCACAGTTACAGCAGGAGATGGGGAATTCAGCGAAGTTTCAGTTCTGTGCTTGTAGATCCTGCCTACAAACACAAGCCAGGCTGGTACTTAAAAGTGGTGACCATCTGTTTGGGTGACTTATGCAAAACAAAGCTCCAAGTTGTCAGACTCGTCTGTCAGGCATGTCACAAAATGCCATCGCTGTTGGCATCAGCGGCCTCCTGGCTTTTTGTTAGAGCTGGGGGGGGAATTGATTTGGGGCAGGGGACGACGGAGAGGACCACTGGAAAGTGATCAGAGACACAAGAGTTAGCTGGAGAGCACAGTTTTTAGGATTGGTATTGAGCCAGCACTGAGATCCTGGGGAGTACTCACATTGGCTAAATTTCAGCTTCTAATTCAGCTAGAGCAACTTCGTGTGTCTCACACCCCTGCTGAAGGACAGGTGAGCTTTTATCTCTTCCAAGCTGAAATAATTCATTATTTGATAGTATTTCTCCATGCCTAGAGTTTATAACAGCAATAAGGGCTCAGATGGCCAGGATGATCCTGGTCTTGCACTGCTGACAGGAGCTGAGGAGTTGTATGCTCCTTTTGTTTCCCTGGTTCTGTTACTTTGGGCAAGCCACTTCCACCCAATGCATGTTAAAATAATCAAAGGTGAAAGGCTAAATATGGTTTCCAAGTGTTGTTGCATTGTTAGTACAGACTAACTTAGTACAGGCTAACTCAGTTAAGGGCAGAAAATGGTGTCAGACCGGAACCAAGAGAGGTTGTCAGGTATCAAGTGGATCTTGTGTTCAGAGCAAGGTGTTGTTAAATAAGCCTGTCCTTGTCCATCCTGTATGTGGGTTATGGGGTACTGGGGACAAAGGATCCATCAAAGGGCATACCCATCCCCTCTCTAAAGCCTTTGTTAACACAGATCTGTCTGTCTGTCTGCCTTCTTCCCAGCAACGGCTCCAATTCATCGGGGCAACTCTAAATCACACCGTGATGCACAAACCACCTTTGGATGCTTTCACCTGTGCATGGTAACTGCTCAAACCACGGCAGTGTGTCATCCCTTTGAACTGCAGTTCTGTTTTGGTGGGTTTTGCCAGCACACAATCGTTATTTCTTTATTTTGCAATTAGCCCATTACATTATGTACTGTCTAGTCACACAGGAGGAAGCTGTCCCTACCCCAAGTAGTTTCTGATTTAAACAAAGAAAGATGGCAAAGGTGATGTTACAATTTCCATTTTGCAGTTTGGGCACCGCGACCCAAGGTTACATGAAATCCTAACCAGATCCCCAGTTCTTCAAGACCCTGAACACAACAGGCTTCCTTTGGAAAGAGATTTCACACAATTGTCATTTCCCAGTGCCCCCAAAAATACTGTTTATCATCTCATTATAGATCTCAGGTCAGCGGTTGCACCTGATTCTGATCTAACTGCAACTAAATACAACTGTTGTGTATAATCCTTATATATGTGTTGATACCAGGAGAAGAAAAATGTAGTTTACAGGTCATCAAAACCTCAGGGGGTCACTTTAAACAATTATGTTGGTACCAGCAATTTAAAAAACCTGTAACGTGTCTACAAAAGGCTAAACATAGGAAAATTTAGGGATGGACTACAGATCCTTTCAGATTGGATGAGGCCTTAGACCAAACTTAAATTATTGACACTTGCCCAGCCTTCGTGGTGCAGAATTCAACATGGCTCTAGTATGTGCAAGGTCAGTGATTCACATTTTTCAAAGTTTCATGTTAGCCTTTAAACTCCTCCAAAACATGCTCAGAATCAGAAAGGTAAAATTCCAGCATGAGAAGAAAAAAATAATCTTGCTTTCTTTGTTTTGATTCCACATGCATCTATGTGCACGAATTTGTAAATATATAGCATTTAAAATGTTACTTCAGTTTCATACAACTCTGAATTCAAGCCGCCGCCCCGAGATACTGTTTCAGAAGAGTTCCAGGGCTAGAAAAATGAAGATAATTCCCTGTCCACTGTCATTACTCAGGCTGGGTGAATCACTGTCCATAACCAGAACACTTCAATTAGAGGCGTCGTGCTTTTTCAGCCACTGTGCTCTCTGTGATAAGAGTAAAGGATAACACAGGTGGCAAAGCTTTCCAGAACTAAATGGATGTTCCTTCCCTCATCTCAGCCTGGAAAAGGGGAACTATCTCCTCCAGGCAAGTGTATAATACTGGTTTAATGTGAAATGCTGTGTTCCTGGGTGGATCTGCTGATACTGATCATAACTGCAAACATTTCCCCTCATAAAAATGGGATAGACAGAAATATTGTACCAAGACTGGACTTCATCACTTCCCCTATGCTGCACATTTCCTCCTCCTTTCCTCCCACAAAAGATCACCTGGGTTTAACTCTGTGTTCACAGCAGGGAGAGGAGTTAATTCCCCGGGGCCCTGAATAAAACCAAGCCACTCTGATTTGGATTTGCTTTCTCAGTGATTGTGAGAATTTAGGAGTATTAAGGGTTTCATTATTGTCAAAGGAAAGAAGCTCAGATCCAGTTTATAAACAGTAAAATCTTCTCTTGTGTTTTGAAAATGTTTTCTAGCCTGCTAAACTGTATTTTGCCTAGTAACAGACTTAGCAACATAGCAAGGCTGGAAGTTTCTCCTTCCTTCAGGCTTTGAGCTGGATTTGGGAAAATACGGCATGGGGAAAAAGAGTGTTGCAGATAATCTTTCCATTTTGAAGTGGTTTCTCTTCCTTCATGGCCTTGCCTTCAGGGTATTAGTTTTCTGGAAATACTCTTGGCTGAAATTAGTCCTATTACAGAGAACCAGCTCAAAATGCAGGCATGCCCCAAGTCCCACTTGAGCCCAAGCTTTAGAAGTGTTTTTATGAGATGTAGGGACTTGTGTTGGCCCAGGTGTGGAGGGAAACCCCATCCCAAGGGAGGAAGTTGATGGATAGAAATGTGTCTAGAAGCAACAACTTGGAAGGCTTCATTGGAAGTGGATTTCCAAGTTTTAACAGCACTGGAGGAAATGTTCAGCTGTAAGAGAAAATCCAGGTGTTGTGGCCACAGGGGCTTAGAGGAAAGGCTCCCCTGGTGCTCTGTGTCTGCCCAGCACTCAGGACAGTGAGTCTGGGGCTTGGGTGGATCATGTGAGAGTGACACTATCTAAGTAAACCCCTTCCATTTCCAGTACTACTCTAGGCCCATGGACAGATATAGGAGCGTCATAGGAAGAATCTGTGACCTGTTTACAAATAGTGAAAGAGGAAGAAGTTGCTGGAAGTGATAGGACAAGACCCTCTTTCCCTCCATGACCCTCCCTTTGCACATGCCTGGTCAATCTCTGACGTTACCCAGCTCTGCCCACGCTGGAGTGTAAAGGGTGAGAGTGTAACTCGAGCAAAAGTTTGAGCAATTCACTGCTCCAGTTGATGGATTGCAATTCCTGGGCTCAGCACGGAGGCCTCGGAACGATCCTGTACATCTGTGCTGGAAGGGATCCAACAGGTCTGCATGGAGCAGTGGGACTGGGAGAGTGCAATGGAGTTTGCAGCTGCCAGGAAGGTGCACTGGAGAAAGGCTGGAGCAGACATACATTGGGGGCAGAGTCCCATGGCTGCTCTGCACATGAATTTTTGAATTTTTTTTCATTGGCTTTATTGCAGATTTTTGCTGTGGGACCAAGAGATATCTACAGGATTTAGACTGTTCTATGCCAGTGGCTCCAATGTGTTTTGGGGCAGGGTGGGGGCATCTCCATCCTTACTTTAAAGATCTAAAGTGATAAACCATACAGGACTCTATTTCCACCGCATAGTCTGGAAACTGAAGCACAGAGAAGCTTAGATATATACATCAAATCTGTAGTTAGGCTGAGACTTGCACCTAATTCTGTAGAGTTTCAGTCCAATAGCTTAATAACAAGGCTGAGATGTCTGATCTAAGTAGAACAACTATTTCCATGACGTTGTACAAAATTTTCAAGTGGAGGGACATTTCTTACCAGAGGCAGAAGAAACCACTCCTGTGATAAAATCACACTCTGAAATTATAAGGGCAGCAGTAGTGCCCTGCATGAGCTGGGTGGCTCAGGATACTGGACACCTAATTCCTCATATCTGATGGCTGGGAGAAGTGCAACAATCAGATATTCAAGGCTGATATGAGCAAAGAAAATGCTTCTGACACAAAGAGTTTAAGGACAGAGCCTCTGACACAGGGATTGCTCCCAGGACAGCCAAGGTCAGGGAGTGGCTGCAGTGCTTGCTGGGTAAGTGCTGACTGGCCAGACAACAAGCTGTGTGTGTTCAGGGAGGAAGACAAACCTCAGCACCTCTCTAGTGCCTGCACACTCCAAGCTTCAGTGGGATCTCATATTCACATCTCCAAGTGCCACCACCATGTGCAGTGGCTTCCCAGGTCAGTGGCAAGTCAGCAGAAGGCAGCAATCCCTGGATTGCTGAGATGTGGTTTTCAGGGCTCTAACTTTGGCAGATACTGTACGAGATTACAGAAAGTTTCCCAGTCCCTGAGTATTTGCTTTGTTTTGGTATTAAAATTACATGGTGACAAGAAAACATTTGCTTGTGCTTCTGTCTCACTGATGATTTTTTTGTGTTGGAGCCAAGGTCCTGAACTTGATCCTACTCCCTGCGCTGGGAAGGAAGGGAGCTTCAGCAAGTGCACCCCAGACCTTGCATGTCACTGACAGACCCTGAAAAATGACTCTGTGCCGTCTGTGTCAAAACCCCAGGCAGTTAATAACTTGATCCTTAGCATGCAACTCCCTTTCAGGCTTCATATCAGTTTCAAGTGATACAGATACCAGTGTTATCTTTTCTGTCCCTTTTTCTCTTGCCTCACAGGCCTGATACCACTGTCAGGAGCCAAGTTAAATCTACTGGTGAGATTCTCAAGACAAAGACTCGCTAGAGAAACTCATGATTTCAGATGTCCTGACTGTTTGAATGGAGCCTTGTTTGCATTAAATGCTGATTATCCTTCCCCCTTGGAGACCTGGTGGCAGTGGCAGCACATGGGCCTTTTTCTGCAGAATTTCTGCCCCCTATAAAGCCCTCTGGAAGTTTATCCCTAAATTACTGCTACTGCTTTGCCATGGAGCTCATGGTCAAAGGATGCTGCCAGTCCTCAGGACCTCCTGGATAACTGCACTGACACAAGTTGAGGGAATTCCATCCTTTGAAAGATCATGAACCAGACTTGAAAAAAAAAACCCCTAAAAATTTAGTGCTTTTAAATGTCAAGTGCTAACCCTGCTGGCTCCTGATGACACTCATGTTCTTAAGTCACCTTTGAAAGCAAATCTTGGCCTCCCAGATCCTGCTCACACTTGAAAACGTTTCCCTAGGTTATAACTGGCACTCATAGTGGATTCCCAGCATGTGCTCTGCAATTGCAGAAAGAATAGAGATGTCCATGTGTGTGTCTGTGCTGCACTGGCTAATTATCCCCAACAAGCAAAGTCATCAAAAGAGCTGTAGTTCAGCAGCTGACAGCATTTTGGATTCCATCACCAAGCCTCTCTGCAGGCTGTGGGCAGTGCAATGGGGGGCACTGCCAGACCTGTGTTTTACTCCCCTCCTCTGTACACAGAGCCAAAAAGAGCAGACCTGGGCTTGGCTTGGCATTGTTCTGTCCCCACCGTGTTCTGCGCTGCCTGGCTGTGCACAAAGACTGAATCCAGAGGGCAGAGGAAAGTGAAGGGGAAAAAAAGCCCAGCAAGAAATACTAGAGTGGGTTGGGAGAATTGCTGAAGTCACCGTAACAGAGGAGCTGACAAGCCTCATAAACAGTGTTTTATACATCTTGTGCCTCCTGTCTGTGTTTGTAAGGTGCTGTCCCTTCAAAGACTCTCTCCTGTTTTTTCTTCTGAAGCTTTGGCTAGTCTCAGCAGCAAAAGATGCTGTCTAAGGTACTCCTGAATACCCACAACTCCAGGCACACAGCTGAGAGACCAACCTCACACACCTAGAGAGCAGAGCCCTTGCTCCTACACTCCCTGGGAAGCCTCAGCCTTCCCATTTTTCACAGATTCCCAAAAGAATAAAGATGGGCACAGTTGCACATGCAGGTGTGACAATATCTTGACAGGTATTGTCAGGACCTGAGTGGTTTCCTCACCCACCGCTGGTGTAAAATTTAAACAGAAAGCAAATAATCATGAACTGGAACGTGGAATTAGTGAGAGATGTGTTTGATGCCTTTGCTTTCCCCAGGCACCAAATTCCTGTCCTTGAGGCTGAATTCTCCTGTCATTGTCAGCAGGAGATCAGCGTGGAAATGCTGGAGAAAGGTTGTGCAGGTGGCTGAGCAAACCTTGGGATACTTCCCTTCTGTGTTAAAAATGCAGAGGCAAACCCAAAAATTGGGAACTCTGATAACACCCATAGCCTGACATGGAAAGAGGTTTTAACTGTGTTTCACTCACACAGAGCACCCCCCAGCTGTTACCAAGCACAAGGCAATGCTGCTTTTCTGCTTTCCTGTAGTGTTAGTGAGGCTCTGCACTTCATGGTAGTGCAGAATTAATCACTCCAGGCTGGTGACTGTGACATAATTGCCAGTGTAGAGGTGGGTGTGTTTCAGAGAGATTCTTCAACTCCTGATTTGTAAAAATGACTATTTTCTTTCTCCTCTGCTTAGTGAAACACAGTAAGTTCTTACACGGCGCAGCTCTCATTAATGGTCTGATTCAGCAGGGCCCTTGAGCACATGTTTGACTGGGTGAGTCCGAGATGTTCCAAACATTTCTCCCAAGTTAAATGGCCCTGGAAATACCTGACATAGACACGGTGGGGCTGTTTTTCTTCTAAGCTGTTCCCTGTTTTATTGAGAGCAACCAGTTTCGTAATGCAAATTTCAAGCCCTGAGTTTACACTGACATGAAACAGTAATACCATTTTCCTCTTGTTTGGCCCCAGTGAGCACAAGCCTGATTTTTGTGTACCACAGTCCTGTGCAAAGAGAAGAGGCAAACACCATCCCTGCTCTAGGAGCCAGAAAGAGCAAATTCCTCTGGGGAGAGGCTGTGAGGAAGCAGACAGGATCATCTCCTGCTCACAGGCACTGATCCCAGCATTGCCTTCAAAGTCCCTCACTCGCAGTTACCCGTAGTTACAGCGAGTTAGATTGCTGGGTGAAAATCACAGCTGCATGAGAATGGCACTGTTAGGAATAGCCCCTTCCAAATAAGTATCATTCCCATTGTACAGAAAAATTTAACTTGAGACAATACATGAAGTCGCTTGATGCCAGGGAGGACACCTTAATTAACATTTGCCATCCACTGGAGGAAAGGGCTCTCCAGAACTGCAGGCTATAAGTGGTGTCAATGATGTCCTGCTCCCTTATTCTACAGTTATATTGAATTTTTATTTCACAATCAATATTTCTTTCTGAGAGGAGCTGCCAAGTCCTAGTAAGTCTCAAATCACAATTTATTAGCCATGGATAAGCTGCAGTTGGTTCTCTCAGGCTCCATTCAAGAAAATCTCAGACTAACCAAGAATTAGATCTGGTTCATATTCACACTGTCCATGGGCAACAGAAACAAGCCTTGGAGTAAATGTAGCTTACAGCTGCACCTCAGAAAACACATTTATATTCCCTTTGCAGCCTCTGTATAACTGTATCATAAATGCATTTGTGTTCTGAGAGGCAAAGCCGTCCAGCAGGTAAATCAGCCCTGCACCATTTACTTTCTGGGAGTGATACTAATACACACCAGCTGAGCATCTTAACCAGAAAAAGCTTCCTTTAGAGCAGTGGAACTTTTATACCATTCTGAGCCTGAGCATAAGTAAGACTCAGAACCAAAGCCTCTGGGAGAAAAATATAAACCTCAGGTGTTTCTCACCTATTCACAGCACATTTATGTATTGGGGCTGCAGAGTATTTTATAAATAGTGACTCCAGCTCTGTGCCACAGCACAGCTACTCTCTACCTGAGCTGGTGCACATAATCAGGTTTTCCCAGGCAGCTCAGGTGCAGTTGGGTCCCTGGACACCCCGATTACTTGGGTCTGAAAGGTGTCAGCCAGGGCTGGGTGGAGGGTGAGTCAGGAAGGGTCCACAGAGACCCGAATGGCTCACAGGAGGCTCTGCTGTGATGGCACGGGACAGCTGATGCTGCTTCCCTCCAGGATCTCAGCAATTCCAGGGTCACTGCTCCAGGAGAATCTGTCATCCATCCTGTTTAACCATCTCTTCTCAGCCTCTGTCAGGAGGCGTGACTTACACGAGTAAAACCCTTCACACCAACCTGAAACCAACTGTGGGGGTTGTTTTTAAGTCTCACTTTGATTTGATAAGAGTAGTGCAGTTTGGAGGGGGATAATGACCCACTTCCCTGTGGTATTTCCTCTTTTCTCCCTAAGGTAAAATTTTCTACTTGCATGGGAAGATCAGCCTTTATGAGGACTCTGCATTTCATCATCCAGCTTCCCAAAAAAGCTCATCAGATGCTATCTCAGAGAGAGGATTTAACTCCCTAGGAAGACCCTGACTTTGGGGGTCAATTTATCTTTCCAGCTTCCTCCACTTCCTGCCCCAAAGCCACTGATCCTCCTTGAGATCAAAGCAGTCTCAGCCCTTGGGAATTCCATGGGGGGAGAGTGGCATGTCAGAAGTGCACAGTGTGCCTGGAGTTCTGTTTGATTCCCATATCCCTACCAACATTTGCCAGCAGTCATTGGCACAGGCTTTAACTCCTCTGGAAGTGCATCCCACGCAGAGGAACTTCTCCATCACCCTGTGATTTTAGCCTTGGCTGTGTCTTAGAAACTCGAGTGCCCAAAACCCGTGTCTTGCCAGGCTGGTTGTGTGAGTCAGGCTGACCCAGGGTGCTGGGCAGCCTGCTGGCATCCTTTTCATCTTCTGCTGGGAATCTCTGGTGACCAGCTTGCTGGTTTCAGTGCCTGTCCTTGGTGTTCACATAGGACCGTCTGCTGCAAAGTCAGCTTTCAAAGGGTAGGGCCAAGCCTGCCCAGAGAAAATGGGACAGCAGGAGGGAAAAAGTGAGTAGGTCTTTAAGGATGATGCAGGAACGTGTCATCCCCAGAGAACCTGAGGTCAGATTGGCATTTGGAGGCCGGTTCCTTGGGCCACAAACAGCTTCCAGGACAAGGTGCTGCCTTCTTTTGGCTCCAGGAGTACAGTAGCTCCCCGTCTCACAGGTGTTTTGGAGGACAAATGCATTAAAGGTGCAAGCTATGATAGTGATGGGATACAGGAGCTGTGTATGGACCAGAAAAAGGACACGGATAATTCCCCCTTTGATCAGATAAAGCCAACCCCTCTACCCCAAATATTCAATTATTCAAGATCGTACAAAGGCCCAAAGCAACTTTGTACCTTCTTCCTCTCCCTCACGATGCTTACTAAGAGCCAGTAATACCTAATTATGTGAAAATCTTAACCATGGTCTCAAAAATATAACTTAGCAGCACACGGGGGACAGTTGTATTGCTGGGGTTTGGGTTTATTCACTGAAAGAAACTATGAAACCTGAGGGCCTTGCAGTGTCTGGAAACCAAGCCCTTTTTGGAGTCCCAAATGGATTACCTGCAGTCAGCAGGCTCTTCGGAAACACTTGGCTCACTGATGCTCTGTGGCTCTGCAAATTAAGCAGCTCTCAATGAGCATGAAAGCATTTTAAGGGATTTGCCTTAGGACACAAAGACAGTCTCTTGCAGCACTGGGTTTGGAGCTCAGTAATTTAGATTTGCCATCAGGCCATAAATAACCCAAAAATGTGCTCTTAGGTGGCAGTTAGCTCCTGTTCCAGGCATCAAGCTCAACCTTCCACCTACTGAATGTTACTTCAATTTTGCTGCAGCATAACCCCAAGTCTTCTAGGACCTTTGATGTGACTCTCATTTCAGTAATAGACATGAAATTTTGTGGTTTCTTAGGTTGGGTGTAAGTGATGATAAGGAAGGAATCCTTTTTCCATGCTGCTTTATCTTCCCCATACTTGCAACACTTGTTTTGAGTGTCAGGAACATGCAGGCAGTTTATTTGTGGAATATCTTTCTAATCACAAAAGTATCTGAAGCAGTTGAACTATTTAGATGAGATTATGCGAATGGGATTGCATGTTGTGATTAGATAATTGTCCCTTTGCTTCAAGGTATGAATCAAAGCAGAGAGAAGTTTTTGGTTGGAATGAAAATTTCTGAAAAGTGGGGCTTTCTTGTTATTGTTGTTGGTGGGAAAACAATTGGAGAGTATTAGCAGCATCCCAGCAAGGCTTGGGAGTTGCTTCCACTGCTGAAGAGTATTTAAGGTACAACATCCACATGGCTTTTGAAGTTTAAGGCAGAAATAAGCTCTGCAGCAGCACATTAAGCAAGAGGGAAGGTCATCCTTTGAACAGCTCTGAGGAACCACACAGGTTTCCACAGGCTCTCCCCACCTTTGAGGAAGAAACCAGGATGAATTTCAGTGCCAATCTGGCAAGGGATTCAAACGTGCTGCTCAAGTTCAAACACGTGAGTAGTTCCTTTGGTCTGAGCTGAGATTACTCAGACGGGTAAATGCACAACCTTGAAACAATTTTGTTTTTCAGTATTGTAGTGCAAGGGTGGAGTCTGCTGATAGCCCTGTGCTGTTGTTCGTACCATTGCCTAACTGCCAGCCCACATTAGAGCTGCTCGATTTGGTTATCTGGATTAGTGTCTCTAATTTCATTTCCTCTTGGGCGTTCATCAAGGAGGGTTTATCTCTTCTGTCGGTGCATCCTGTTCATTCTGAAATGTGCCATTCCCCTCTGGCTCTGCTCACTGCTGTCCCCACTGCCCGTGTCCCTCAGCTCCCACTCGGAAGAGGATTTAAAGCACAGACGGTGCCCTGTAGCAGCTGTGACTGTTCTCCCTCCCACTGTGGGGTAAGGAAGGCACAGACATTTCTGGCAGCTTGCTTGGCCATCCGTAGGGTGGTAAGTGCTGTCACCATCCCGCTTCACAGACAGGCAAACTGCGAGTACAGAAGGATTCGGCGCTTCTGTTTTCAAACCTGGCTGTCAGTTTTGGGGGGCTGAACATGCAGAAGCAGCCAGCTGTGAGCGCTCACACATCCAGCCCCAGACGCAGCTCGCCACCATCTCTGAAAACCCTCGTGCAGCTGAAATGGAAACATCCGAAATCTGCACCTGCTCATGACAAACTGAGTCATTTATCCAAACTAGCAGTCCAGTCTGAACAGATAACCTGAGATGAGATATCTAACATAACCGACGAGTTCAGGAGTTGTTTTCAATGGTGGTTTGGGACTAGATTTTTAGAAGAATTTAGCCATCTAGACACACAATTCCATCACCTTCTGTTCAGTCTCAGTGATTCTTTCAGCGCTCTTGGCTGCTATCACAGCCAAGTTCTGCAGTTTCCTACCTGCCAGATTTTGCTGTATATCTGAAACGGCTCCACTCATACCTGTGATGTGACCTTGCATATAATTCAGAAGAAAAATAGGCTTACATTCTACCTGGTTCAGGTTAACCTTTTTTTACAATACTGCTGCTTAAGATCATCTGCCCACGCCAAGGAGGCAAGGGGATGTAACACAAGGGCTTTCTTTAAAGATGCAGATTGCATTATAGGAAATGAGAAGCAATAATCAAAGGAAGTTCTTCATTCTCATTATCAGTTCTCATCATCTCGTTTCTCACAGTAGAGCACTTCTGTATTTCCAGCACAGCCCCTCTCAATTCTCTTCATTAGGGACTGAGCCTGCCTGCTTCTCATCATCACAACCTCTGCACAGCCACAATCACCTTCCCCAAGCCAGCATGGATTTTTTGCCTGTACTTTTAAACAACTCATTTTCAAGCCCAGCAACAGATGCAGCTCCTTTCTCTCAGAAATCAATTGCCATCAAAGGTTTCCTTTGTCCAGCCTCATTCAGTGCACACTGGCTTGAAGAGGAATCATTCCCTTGAATTCAGCAGTCTTTGTAAGCAGTGACTTTCCTCCCTCACTTGTGTGCTGGTGATATCCAAGTCAACTCTAAACCCAGGACATGTGATTAGCCTGGCCAGCAAGGCTGGCATGGCTTCAGCTGGTCAGAAGACTAGGCTGAGAAGAGAAATACTTGCAATAACTGATGGCGATGAACCTTCTGTGCTGGTGGCTAAATGGGATCTATTGAGACATGCAGAGAAGGATGTTTAAGGTTCCTATTTAAGAAAACCCTGAGCACTTGTTTCCATCCTGTTTCGGGGAATGGGATGGACTGAGGTAGAGGAATATTTTGCTCTCTGCCTTGCTGTGCAAGCCAAGGCAGCCTGGCAGGGTGGTCATTTCTCCCCTTTACGTGTGTTCAAGACCCAGCCCTCCAGGTCTCTGAGGGCTCTGCTTTACTGACACTGGTCAGAGTTTGCAGAAAGCACTGCGTTAACTAGTGGGTTTGACTGCTAGGAGGTCTCTAAATCCCTGCGAGCACCCAGCTCTGTGCCACCCCACCACACCAGGGGACGCCTTTGCAGAGGTTCATCTCTGTGAGTGGTGTTTGGGGAAACAAGAAGAGCAGATATGGAGAAAGCCATAGGCATCATGACCCCCCCAGCACATCCCTCCCCACAGGGTGTTCAGCACCAGTGTAAACACGTAGCCAACCTTTCCTCCCATCACTTCCCAGCCTTTCCTCCCATCACTTCCCAGCCATGCTCCACCAGCAGCTTTTGAACATATTTTTCCCTTCTGAGGTTCTCCACTTTGCAGAATCCTGAATTCCCATGATGTGATAGCTCCCAGCAAAGCAGCCCTGAACACATCCCAGAGACACGGCCCCTGGCTCCCACTCCATCCTTCCCTCTCCCAGGAGCATGCCAGATGCAACTGTTCTTGCTCTGGGAAGGAAACAAAGGTCAGAAATGTGGGGCTGTAAATCTGCCAGCAGTGGCTATTTCTGGCTGCAGAAACACGCTCTGGTGACAGGTGATTTTGGGGGCCCACCTTAGGTGAAAAGAAATGCTGAAATACAGGATTTTTATGTCTTCCTCTCCCTATCGATGACACATTCAAAGGAGAGAAATAATAATTTCCCCCCTCCCTGAACTGTGCAAGTTTTAAAACTGCCATGACTTTTCATAAGTCACAGTGTTCTGGTTTCTTGCCCCTGGAGCACTTCTGACTTTTGTGTGTCTCCGTAATCTTTACAAGCCATAACAGAGGCAGAGAGTATCTAGAAGATAGTGGAGGTCCCTTCCTGCAGCCAAATACATGGGTTTGCTCCCTGCAGTTTGTCTCCTGTGTATTTCTGAGTCTGGGAAGGGAAAAGAAAAAAGCTTCTTCCGTCTCTGCAGCCCTTCTGCAACTATCCAGCTCACCCAAATGGAGGTAATTGCAAATCTCTTTAAATACAACATATATATAATGCTGAAAATCACCAAGATTCCTTACGGCTGTAAAAATACCCAGCAATATACCTATTTGCTGTATATATACAGGCATGTGCACACATTTATATGCACATACGCAAGCATATGTTCTGACAGTGCATACATTGAAGTATGCAGGGTATGGACGGCCGAAGTTAGGCAGCCATTTGTGGTCACTTTGTGGTTTGCTTTCTTCTGTATTTTTATTCTCCCTCTCTACAATACAAGCAAAACGATCAGAATTAGCAGCAGAAGCCAGGAGAGCTTGTTGCTTTGGGAAAGAGCCTGAAGGCTGATGACAGACATCACTTAATAAACTGAAGGACACATCCCCAGCACCCAGGAACTGCTGCAGAAGGTCTGTGGAGTGAAATGGTTCAGACACAAAGTATGTGTGAGGGCTGACACTGAAAACCTGTCCTACAACATATTTCTTCAGGTGAGGTTTGTCTTCCTGACCCACACTCGCAGGAACTTGATGCCTGATTCATAAAATCTTACATTTGCACAACACTACTGTTTCACCTCTGTTTGCAGGTTGTGGCCTGGATTAACAGCAGGTTCTTGTCAGACAATATGTGAATCAGGGCTTAAAAAGAACAGGACGCTCAGCGAATGCCCCTCAGAGCCTCCTGGAGACGAGGAGTGTGTCTCTGTTGCCTTGCAAGGCCCTTTGTGTGTGTTCACCTCCGAGGTTCACAGCACTTCATGGCTGAGCACACACAGGATGTGAGCCAGTGCTTTCAGGAAATGAATGGGCTCCATTCTGCCCACGTTTGCACGGTGACAAACGAGCAGCCCAAATCCCCTGCTGCCAGCAGGGCTCTGCCACCGTCACCACACCAAGCTCAGCCAGCAGTCCTGCCCTGCCCTGGTACCCAGCATGTCAGGAATCAGCCATCCAGACTACAAGGAATAGCAGCTTGTCCTTCCCCTGATGTGCGCACATGAAATTACAGGACTTGCACAGTCCTTCAGATAAAAGGTTAATTTAGCTTTTGTTCTTAGTGCTCAGGAACTTTCCTGAGCCAAACTTTGCATTTGGCCCCAAATACTTGAAAGCCACCATTAAGCCAATTCTAATTGAAAATCCCTTTTCTGAGTGGATTTATACTTTAGTCACAATACGTTGTGCCAGTAATTTCCACCACTCAGTGCATCATCTTAAAAGTACTCAAATGTGTTTGCTTATGTTTTTAGGCACAGAACATGTTAACTCCATTAATCTCAGATCTCAGGTTGTTGGAATAGCCACCTAAACCAACTCCAGAGGATGCCCAAGGCTCCTAAGCTTTTATTTTAGGTGGCATTTTAAACACATCTAGAAGCATCCAAACCTGACTTTATCAGGCAAGATTCAGCAGAAAGGACTGAGTTTTACTGGTAAAAAAAGAGTCAAACACCCGCCTTTCCTCTCTCCCCAAAGATCCCTAAGCCTTCTATTCCTCAGCCACTCATGTGGGTGCTTCTTGTATGTTTTTTTAAAACAGAGAGACCTGGGAAAAAGCACAGACATGCCTTAAACTCTTTTAAATGCACTGGGCAGAACTTAGTTATTATTAATCTTAGTGTAAGTTTTGACAGCACAGCAAGTAATGGATGAGATAGATTTTAATCCTGGCCTTCAATGGGTTTTAAGAGATCTGCAGTTCATCTGGGCGAGGCATCTGCTTGCTGGAACCCCATCAAGTACATGCTGAGGGCATGAGCAGCTTAGAGATTTCAGAGACAATTCTACAAAGACACATAAAAACAGTGGGAGCCTAGTCCTGACTTGTAATCAAATTGTAGCCTGTAAAGTTTAGAAGAGTCCAATCTTGCTGATTTTTGAAGGAAAAGAGGAAAACTGAGGTTACAAGACAAGGGCCCAGGCAATTAGAGGTTGGTGGGTATTATTTAGCTTCATTCCCTTTTAGTGGGAAGCCAAAGGCCTTCAGTAGAAGTGGGAAAACCCTCTTCTCCCTTTTAGATTAAAAAAAAAAAAAGAGCTTAAAGTTTCAGTGTGAGAATTCTGTCTGCTCAGTATTCCCCTTTTCTCCATCCCGCAGCTGTGGCTGTGGAACACTTCACTGTTACAGGGTTCTGAACTCAGCCCAGGTAGAACACCCCAGAAATCAGGCAGCAGTAACAGGAGCAAGCCATTATCAGGCAAAGCAGTCACGTGTCTCTGCTCTGAGCTGGCTCTGGCATGAACAGAACTATAAACCAGTTTACAGAAGCATGTAAAAATGTGATATAAGCAAATCCCAGCGCTTAATTCCTTTGATTCTAAGCTGAGCTTATTATTGGATGGATGATAACAGTTAATGAAGGTGGAGGGGAAACGATACAGGAATAGTTGGAAGCAAAGTCTGCCCCTTTATCCTGAAGAAAGTAGCCCCATGTGGGCTTCCATCTGCCCAGCCAAGGAGCTGGAAGAAGCTCAGAGCCAGCCCTGCAGTTAATGCAGCCTCCAACCTGAACAGGAGCCAAAGTGGGAAATCTGGGATCCCTGCCATTCCATTTCCTCCGACCTGAATGGGAAGGTCACAGCCTCTGCATCTCAGATGTGACTAAGAGCATTAAACAGCTGGGCTATCTGTTGGTAGCAGAAAAAGGTGTCACTATATCTGCTGTGTGGGTGGGAAGACTCCTTGCTCCTAGTGAATGTCTCTTTTGTTTATTCATTCGTCCCAACACTTGATAACAGAGCTGGTTCTAAAAGCTGTGGCTTGTCCCTGGCACAGGTGAGCCGTGAGATCCTGCTATGACCATGACTGACTCCAGGCCACCTGCACTTCCACCCTTTCTTTCTTCAGAACAGATCAATTGCAAGAGGATTTTCCCTGACCAAGAAAAAAAGATGAGGAGAGGCCAAAAGGTTCAGGGACAATTGCAGGGCTACAAAGATAAGGATTCTACCCAGATGGTGGGTCTGCTTGGAGCAGGTGCAGAGCTGACAGGAGGTTCAGCTGCTGATGGCATGGAAAAAGCTGCACAAACAGGTCACATGGTCATTTTGGGGCAAAGGTGAAAGTCACGTGAATGACCAAATATTGGGCAGTTTTACAACCGCTGCCTTCCCCCCATCCCCAGTCACACATCCTGCACATCTTTGTGCGTGTAATTCTCAGTATTGGCCATATAAAGCCCCTCTACCAATTGTCAGGAGTGATTCCGCTGACATAATACAGTTTTTTATACAAAACCCTCAGAGAATTTTACATTACTGCATGACAGGGGTGCCAGGGAAGCACCTTGAGTGTGAAGAATGGGGTGTCTGGTGTGAAAGCTGCTTTCCAGGCGCAGGAGTTGCCCCCCAAGCCTGTCCCTGACCGTGCTACAAGCTCCTGGTGCAAGATTTGCTTTCAATTACGTGCAGCACCTCGAGCCAGTATGGATTTACCTCCTTGGTGGCTTGTTGAGCAGCTGGACCCCCGTGAAAGGGGAAAATCCAAACTAACAGTGCAGAAAGCACCCTGCTTTTGGAGTGGCAAGCTTAGTAAAACAAGGGCCGAGACCTACTCAGCACATCTGACCTGCTCCCTCCTTGATCTAGGAGGTCTCAAGGATGGGGAACAGTTTATTCCTTGCTCTGTTTAAGCTGTGAGGACTCCAGGGCAGGGTCGGTGTCTTACCCTCGGAACAAACAGCAGCTCTGAGCCTGGAGGGAGTCAGAGGATCTCTCAGCCTGTGTATTTTAGCAAGCCTGGGCAGCCTTAAATTGACAGAATATATGAGAAAGTGTAGTAAACAACCCTGGTTATGCTGTTTCTTTGAGAGAGGTTGGGGGGATGTGTTTGATTTTTAAATTTCTTTACCCCCTAGTCACATGATAGTCTCTTGACTATTGGGTTGTGCCATGTTACAGTGAAAATGGGTGGTTTGTTCCTGTGAAAATAGATGGAGATTTGGAAGAAACAACACCCTCTTAGTTACGAGCAGATTTAACATCCCTGCAAAGCTGCCATCTGCCACCAAGAAAGGGAAATTAAAGCAGGATGCTGAGATGCAGGCAGCTGCCAGGGCTTGACTGCCTTCTTGCTTTCTGCTTTGTTCTAGGCAAGCACCAGCCCAAAAAGAAAGCTGCCACACACTTTAAGTGTTGTGCCATTAAAAGAGCATTTCTAGAACTTCTTGAAAATGAGAAACTGTTGGGTTTGTTTGAGGTTTGTGTTTGTCATTGATAATTGTCAGCCTTGGGGCTATGATTAGCTTTTCTGTTCCCTGTATTTATACCCAGGAAAATGGTGCTTTAGAGATGAGAATTTTCCCTGTTAGCAAAGTGGTTGTGCCACGTGCTGTGTGCTCTTCCAAGGCTCAGGTGAAGGCAAAACTGACAGTCCCTTCCCGTCATCCCCCCTGGCAGCACAGGAAGGAGTTCTCGGAGTATTTACTATCCAGCTACACGAAGGAAACACTCCCAGGGCAGGACTCCCCAGATGCCAACCCCAGGTCCAGATCACAAGACTGAGGGGGATTATATTCCTATGGGGTCATCCTCAACATATCCCAGCCCACAGCCAAGGGCAGTGCCTTCTGCACAGTCAGAGAAACATGGAATGGTTTGTGTTGGAAAGGGAAAATGATGTCAGAAATGCAAGCAGAAGTTCTCTCCCTTCTCTGAGATGTGCTGTCCATGCCAAGCTGTGATCACAGAAATCACCAAATAACCTTCTTGGCTCATTTAGCTCTTTTTCTCTCTCCCAGATGAGTCAACAAGGTGTGGTTTTATCAGCTCACCTGCCTGTTTGCCAGGTCAAAATGACTGGAGCCCATTAAAACAAACCCACATTCAGGAATATTCCTCTGCTGATAAAACCAGATTAATTCTACAAATGTACTAATATGCTAAGCACATGAAAATTAGAATTTCCTGGATGTAGCTTGGCCAAACTTGTCAAGGCAAAGGTCTTTACAGAAAAGGACAGACAATTTCAGAAACATAAACTATTCACATATTAATAATATCCATAACACGACTCAGTCAGATGCTTTCATCTCTAATGATCATGAAATTTTACTGTATACACTTCCTTTTATTCTTCTTTTCTAAATGATGTCCCCAACATTCTACCATTAAATTTCTACCTAACTTTTTGCCCTGAAGTCCTTGAATATATTATTATCTACAAAAAGACAATGCCTGAGGCAACAAACAATAGGAGCAGAAGGAAGATGAGATATATTTTTCCTTCTAATACTCAGCGAGCGGGACAGGAGAATGAGCTTGTTCCTTTTTCTCTCACTGAATGACCTTTTTCTAAGTTGAGCTGCTGAACCCATTCCTGCTGTGGTTTTCTCTCTTAATAAGGGTGTTGGCAACCTGAGGCAGCAGCCTGTAGTTTAATCCACTGAGTGCTGTGAAATATTCTGAAATTCTCAGAAAACTGGATGCAAGAGCGATGCTTCCTTTCAAATTATGGGAAATTCAAATGCATTCCTAAGTGAAACGCTGTCCCTTTAAGTCATTAAATATGTAAGTGCAATACAGACAACTTAAATGAATTATTTAAAGTTATTTCTAGTTGCGTGTGGGAGGTGAGTGGGCGATGAAGTTGATACTTAGTGGTTAGAGCAGCCTTTAGCCTTTACATCTCTCCCCGCTTTTGCACAAGCACTTTTTTGGGTCTTCTTAACTCCTTTGTCTGATACGACAATTGGGCTGGTTTTGATCGAAGTTGGGCACCTTGGAAATGCCAGTTTGTGACAGTACAAAAGCTGGTGAGATGATGAGAGCCCAGGAAGGACTCCTCACACTTCAGGCAGCTTCTCAGACTCCTGGCTTGCATACTTTTGATTTAAGTATTAAACCAGATCATTTCCACAGGATCCTAAAGGTTTTTTTCTTCACGAAGCTTCATCTGTCTACAACCAAACCTCAAAAAACATTCCTAAACCTGAATTACAGCCCTGTGAATGTTCCATATTGAACCCAAATTTCATTGCCCATGTCCCTCCCCATCCATCATACCTCCCATCACTGCAGTGCCCGGGTATAAACCTTCCCACTGCACGAGAGGGAGAAAATCTCATAAACCTCAGCAGTGACTTGGCCTTTTTGCCACACTCCTTTACCTCCTATTTCCTCTTCTAAAAATCGTTGGGAATTAAAATAAATAGGAAGGTTTCTTACCAGACAATCAGGCTTTTTTCAAACTGAAAGGGGAAATTTAGGTTAGATATTAGGAAGGATTTCTTCCCTGTGAGGGTGGGCAGGCCCTGGCACAGGGTGCCTGGAGAAGCTGTGGCTGCCCCTAAATCCCTGGAAGTGTCCAAGGCCAGGTTGGACGGGGCTTGGAGCAACCTGGGACAGTGGAAGGTGTCCCTGCCCATGGCAGGGGGTAGGACTGGATGATCTTCAAGGTCCCTTCCAACCCAAACCATTCGATGACTTTTAAGCAAACCAACCCAAGATTTTAATTTCACCAGTGAATGCAGTATGAGTAGGATTTTGTTTCAGAGAGAATCAGGCAAACAGCAATGCTAGGAGATGGAAGGCAATGAGAGTCTGGAAAAATGACCAAACTGATCAGAAACGTTCCAACAAGATTGAAAAATACAGTTGCAGTTGATTAAGATCTGGATTGAGAAGGAACTGAGACTCATGCACCAGGAACAGACACATCACGGTCACGCACTTGAAAGCTGAATATATCATTCCTGTAAATGACCCTTCATGTGTCTTTGTTGATGAGTTGCCTCCTTCAAACCTAAAATGAGCCTGGCATACATTTTGTGCCTTTGTCCCCCATCTGCTGATTATGGGGAACCATCCAAGGTGACCACAATCAGATTTTGTTGACTCATTACAAAAAACGCTCACTGTTTTAAAAGCAGTTTCTCAAGTTAATAAGAAAGTCTGTTGAAGTTTGGAAAATAAATGTGTTTTTAAGGCGCTCTAGCTTAGACACAGCAAATATAAATGAAGCAGCTTCATCCATCCTCACAGACCTTTATAGACCACAGTAAAAAGGAAGAAAATTCTGGTTCCTCACAACTAGTTATGATATTTGCATTAATAATGCATGTGCTAGTAGAACCAAAAAAACCTCCCTCTGACATCAAGGTCACAAGCTACTGAGCACTGTGCATAGATATCTTGATGCTCTTTGCTAATAGAAAAAACCATCCACCTAAGACTTGGAGAAGTAATGACATGGGAGTGCAGAAAGGGCATGAAAGATGGGAAAGTGCAGGAGGAATTGGCTGCATCCTTATCCTATACAGGGTGGGAGTTTGCCTGGCAGGACTGCACCTTGTCCGCCCACAGAGCTTCCCAAAAAGACAGAAAACTTGTTAGTCTTTTCACATGTGACACTATTTATTTCCCTCTGGAAGTCACTAACCCCACTGAGCTCCATTCCAGCATGGACATTACAGATGAGCTCTGACTTAGGAATCCTTTCAGGGATGGGGTTTGCAGAAGTGAAGCAATTCAGATCTTGGCAAAGCAATGTGATTTTCATTTGGGAAGCACTCACTTCAGAGTGCCTGTAAAAATCCCATCTGAGGTGCTCCAGGGAGAGAAGAACCTTCAAAGGCTTTGTTGTGCTGGGGTACCTGCATGGGAGAGCTGTCGGCAAAGGGAGGAAATGCAGAGCAAAGCTGCAGAGAGAGGGTGACAGCAATGAAATGCACGTTGTCAGAGTGACCGGGCTGTGGATCTCTTGCCCTGCATGGAGCATCACATGCTGGGGCAGAGCCTGGGACGTGGGACTGGTCCCCCAGAGCTGTCACTCGTGAGTGAACACGGCTCCTTGGTGGCACTTGGTGCTGAAGCTCTCCAAGGACACTGGCTCCAAACCCTGCTTTCAATCCATGGGGAAAAAAAAAACACAAAAAAACCAGACAGCGGGGAATGCAATTAAGGTTGCCTCGTGAAGCTCATAAAAGCTAATGTATGAAAATGAGCAAAGACAAATTACAGGGGAGCATTAGGAAGAACATTTCTAATCGTGAGGTCGGCTGGCCCTGTTCCTTCAGCCTCTGAATGCTGGGCTGGAGAAAGGAAGGAAACAATTCTGTGCTGTGGGGGAGATGGGCAGGATGAGTAATATGAAAACTCCTTAATGCACTTTTTCAGCCTTTCTCTAGGAATCCAGCCCCAGTTTCTGGCACTTATCTGTGAACCTGTGTCCTTCAGTAATTAAAATCTTCTTCTGTTGTTTTGGCCAAGCTGTTTTCTCTCTACTCATTGAATGTTTTCCCAGCATAGGACATTAAAAATCTTCACTGGGTCAGGGGAAGAGCATATCTCAGTCACTGCTGGAATTGGTCTCCAACTCATATTATCATGTTTGGATCTTCTTTTTGATTTGTTTTCAGAGCTTGGCTGTGACTTGAGCTTGAATTGCAGAAATACCATGTGAACACACTGAAAAGCCCCAGCATCTCATTGTCAATATTTCCTGCCATGACAAGTCAGATATTCTGCCTATTCCGACCTTCTTTCCAGGCTTGTGTGATTCTTGTAGTTTAGTCCAAGGAAGGAAATCTGAGAAACTATCACTTGGCATCTTATCTCCAGCCTTTGGGTGTTTAGGATCACCCACCAGATTCTTGTTTTTTTCCCTATGCATGTTTCCCAGGCTGTAAAATGGGAATATCCCATTAGTAATCCAGCAAAAACCAGCAACCCTTTCCATGGGAATGTAACTGTGGGAATGGGGGGATTTGTCACCAATGTACCAGTAATTGAAGCTGTTTGAGGGTTCATTCCTGCCTCAGTGGGGAATGTGAGATGAAGATGAACATGCATGTACATTTTTATTCTGTATCTCAAATCTTCCAAGGCAGCTGCAGGGCAGAGGGATGGACAAACAGTGGCATTATTCTGGACTCTGTGTGTGAGTACATCTCACACACTCATGCACAGGGAAAAAAATCACAAGATGGTGGTTAAATAAGCCTTTGTGCAATTTTTATCTATGATTTTCCACTATGAGTCACCACAATTTACATGTTATCTAACACTGAGAGTCCTGGGTTTAGCTTACGTTCTGTTCTAGTCAGCGGGAAAAATCATCTTGAGGCTTATCCAGCCTGCCTGGGAGAGGTTCCTGTGGACTGAAGGAGTTAATGATTTGCTGGAATAACTGTCAGCAGACAATTGTGTTATAAAGAGCAGCAGTTACCAAAATACATCTTAGCCTGCAGCACAGCAGAACAATGCAGCCATTGTGCTGCAACCCCCGAACTTGGCACCCAGAGACGCTGGAGAGGGAATCATATTTTGTTGGTTACGGAAGTGATGGAATCCATTGAAAGGTTATTGTTTGACTCCTTTTGAAGCAAATCCCAGCCCCTTTGTGAAGGGTGTTTGCAATCTTTGGGTCAAAGGCAGAAAGGACTTTGTGCAGTGGTGTTACCTTTCTTCTACCAGAGAGAGCCTGGAGGGTAATAAAATCAACCTGCCTCCAGGTGACCCTGCGGAAACCCCTGCCCAACCCATTACAAAGGCAAGGAAATACTCAATAGAAAAGTATCAGAACTTTCTATTTTCATCAAAAAAACCCGTTTCCTAAAAATAAATCCAAGTTGGAAACTTTCATCTCTTTTCAACAATGACAAAAAAAATTGCACATTTGGTTTGCAAACATAGACAGGGGAAAAGTTGATTTTTCAGGATGCATAGAGTGCTTAATCCTCCTGGAATTGGACAAGATCTGTTACAGATTTGGCTTTTATCCAGGCCCCCATGGCTTGATGTAGAACTCCTTGGTGTCTTGCCCTGGTGGGCTCAGATCCCATTTTACACCTTGCTTTGGCCACAGGCAAGGTAAGAGCCTGCCTGGGTCCCATGGCTGGTGCAGGAGGCAAAAAGCTTAAAAAAACCCTCAAGGAAGACTTTTCTACATGAATAATGTCTGAAGTAATTCAAGCCGCCTTGATTTGAGAGGAGGAAAACAAAGGGAACTGTAACAGAGTGAGCAGATTTTCAAATGGCAGCAGATTGCCCCTAAAAATGCACTGGCACGTATCCCTGTTGATGGGAGGGATACAGAAAATTAGCCACATCCTTACCATAAGCTGCCATATATTTTTATTACTTTGGGGAACTGCCACAAAGTTTGAGAGTTGAAGTTGCTGACCCTGTTTTTCTCCCCATCCTGTACCAACTCCAGCAGAGGACTCGGGGCTTATGACTAAGGACAGAAGTTCATGAGACTGGCTTAAAGACAGATTTAATTACCAGAACATTAAAACTTATTTTTTTCATCAAAATCTCTAAGGATTTAGGATGGACTTAAGTTATTTTCTTAAGCTTTTATCCCCACACAGGGAGGATATGGATTGACATTGCCTTTTTTAATGAAACTCATTGATTCTGAAATAATCACTTGGTACTAGGAGCTGTGCCATTAAAACAAAACAAACAAACAAAAAAGAAATAAAATTACAGCATTGAGGTACTCTAATAATACAAATATGAAATGGCTTTTAGAATTTTTCAAGGGTTATTATGTCCTCAACACTCTGCTGATTTTTAAAAGTGCATAATTTCATTTGAGTCACTTCCCTTATGAATTACGTACTTAAAAACCTGCTGATGTTTTGCCTCCAATACTTAGAAAAACACCCCATTTTAGACTTTTTTTTTTCTGCCCCCTACTGTATCTCAATTTTACTTGCATAGATACTTTCGGGCAATAATTTCTTCTTATTTTTAACCTCAGGAGCAGCACAGATGAACTCAGTTATAATTATCTATTACGTACAATGCAGAGCCGTCTTAAATCTTCAGTCCTTGTAGTTGTTTTGCAACAGAAGGTTTATTTTCCCTGATTTTACTTAACTTCAGGCTTGGTATTACTAATTTTAACTAAGTTCAGTGAGGAGCTGTGGCATTTCATGTTTTGTGGGATCTTGTCCAAAATACCTACACCTTTAATTAGAAATATTAAAGCCAAAGAAATTTGTAAGCCACTGGGATTTTCTTTGGCAGATTTTACAAGAAATCTGTGGTAACCTAAAGAATAACAGCAACAGCGAGAAACCTCACTACCTCTATTTTGGGCACAGGGTAAAATGCACCCAGAAATAAATAGATTTGTCAACATCAACCAGCAGAAGAGAACCAGATCTGGCCCGAGATGTCGCTGCTCAAGCCCCCTCATGGCTTTAATAGTCACGTTTGCCCCTGAGTTTTGCTTTGTCTTCCCGTTCTGCAATGAGGAAGCTCCTCCATTAGGGAAAAAAAAAAGCTACTTGAATTTCTTTTCCACCCCTATTCCATCCGTCCTTCTGGGTACCACAGAGAACTGAGATTTCATGATTTGCAGTGGCAATTCATGAGATCTTGTTGATAGGAGGAATGACCAAACAATAGAGGTTCTGTGTCCAGGTAAGCATCATCCCAGAGACAAAAAGCAGGAAAACTCAGAGAAGCATAAATGCATTTCTATCCAGAACAGTCTCCAAAAAGAATACTTTGTACAGTTTTATTATTGTTGTTTTGTTTTTTCTCAGAAGCATCAGCAGTTCCTTAGGCATGTAATTTATAGGAGGCTGAAATCTAAATTATGCATCAAAAAAGGAGAGATGCAACTTCAGGGTAATAATGCATTTCAAAAATAACTTCAAATGCCTAGTTCAGAGCAGCAGCCTATGGCTGGAAACGAGTGCCCAGTCAGCAAAGGCAGCAGAAAAGTAAAAATTAGTCTTCCTTACATTAAAAACCCCAGTAGAGACCTTTTTATTTAAATCTGACGGCAGCAGAGTTGGATCCTGGAACCCTGAATCTACTTGGGGGACTTTTCCAGCAGAAATACACTAAATAAAATATTAAAATAAAGCAGGAACTATCTGAAATTATATTTCATACTGAAAAGAATTCTGTTTAACAGACACACCACTGTAATACAGCCCAGGGTTGATGTTTGTACAAACACAAGTCCCTTGAGAAGTCTGTGATGATGCCTTTTCATCCTCCTTGAGCTGTTCTGCACCAGCCTACAGCAGGATATAACTTCCTACTGATTTTCACTGAACCTGGAGATGGCTGGGCCTTTATTAATAGTTTTTATCGGGCTTTTTACCAGGGATATTTAGTTTAGAGGATAAAGAAATTGTGAGTCACACTTCACGGCTTAAGGTAAAAGATCCTCCCCTTTGAGAGTGTAGAGACCACAGTGTGAATAGTTTATCCCTCACAACTGATTTTTTTTCTGCTTCATATACTAATTAGAAGGTCTTGGCCTGTTATTTTTGTCATGTTGCTGCAGAAGGAGCCAGAGATGATGTCACACTGATGTCACACGTGGCGGGAGCTTACGGTGCCGGGGGAATTCAGAGTCTAAATATACAGAGAAAAGGACAGAGAGAGGAAAAGAGAGGGCGAGAGTGCTGTCACAGAACCTGCCATGCCCGGAGGTGGTGCCTGTGGTCACCTCACTCCTTTGCCAGGCAATGGGGAGGAACAGGCACTCCGAGCCAGTGAGTCACCCGGCCTCTGAAATCCTGCCCACGGGCACCCTGAAGTGCCTCCAGTGAGCGTAGGACAAGCCCAGATGCTGGTCTGTGTTTCAAAGGAGCAATGCCACCACAGGATTCATTTACTCCACTGAAACTACCCACCAAGTGAGCAACGGGCGCCATTGCTGCTGGTTCTCCCCCTCAACCTTCCCCCAAGGCAGAAGGCTGTCCCTGCTGTGTCAGGAGGTTCTTTGGCTGTCCACATTTACGGCCACGAAGGAAGAGATTCGACCTGAACCTCCACTCAAAGGGGCAGATCCAACCTTGAATTCCACCAGGCAAAACGAAGGTGGAGAAATCCGGGCACAACGGACCGAGAGCCGCCCAAACGGGATGGTACAAACCCCTCTTTGCTTTTGTCTTCCTGTCCCCCACTAACAGCTGGCACCCCAAATACGAGCCAGATTCAGCTCCTGGGGACCCAGATGGAGTCACTCCAGATGTGCTGTGACTCCAGCCCAGTTCCTGGGGATTCCTGCCAGGGGAGCTGTGAGGAGCACATCCTCTCCAGCTCCCTTCACACCGCCTGTGAGAGGACAAGTGTGAAACACTTGTTTGGGAGGTGACAAAGCCCTGTGCTCACAGGTGGCTGCCTTATGCCTCTTGGCAGACTGAAAGAACCCCCCTTTTTGTTTTTGGGCGTGCTGGATGCAGAAAAACAGCAACAGGGAAAGCAATGACTCTGAGAAATGACCTTGGATGTGCAGTTCCTTCTCTCTCAGCCTGCAGTTTCTCATGCGGGCTGTGCTGCAAATGAAGGCCTTGCCTACCACAGGGAGCACATTTTTATCCTTCACCAGTGTCAGGGCTCCAGTGAGGTGTCAGGACCAGGGCTGGAAGGGAGGATAAATTTTTCTCTTCCTTATTTAATGGAGTTTCTCATTTTCCTCCTGTGGGCAGGTTTCCTGCTCTGAGGGAATGCAGTCCTATTGAAATACTACCTGAGTATGCGATCACAATGTCAGGAGATGCAACAATAATCACTGATTAAAAAGAAGAATGAGAAGAGTAAGAGCTGGTGGCAGGATTGCTAAATGCTGATCAGCACTGCAAGACAGCCTTTGATTTTTTTAATTAATTATACATTCCCTCTTACTTTGTGCTGCTGTAGATTTAATTGGACTCCTTATTTTTAGGCAAGAGGAAGATAGGATACAGCTTTCAGAAGCTCAGATCCAGCCTAATTCTGCCTCTTTCAATACCACTGGGAGCAAAATCAGGCTAAAGCTGAGCTCTTCTGAAAGCCTCCCTGGTCTCCATGCAGTTTAGCACAGTGCACGTGTCCCTCTCTTGCAGGACAGAGTAATTCCTACACAGGAACACGTGCAGAGCTGGGCTTAGCATCCAGAAACATCTCAAAGCCTGAATCCAGGGAGGAGTCAGTGCTGTGCGTAGAACATGGTGCCAAGAGCTGTTTGGTTCAGCCTCACTCCATGCAGTTGCTTTGCCCCCAGCTGCACCAGGAGTCGTGTGTTGCCACAGGGACATGGGGAGACAGAAGAGGCCCTGCATTCGCATTTCATGGAGCCTTCTTATCTCTGCTTCCCTAGGGTGTTGGGTGAAATTGCTGTGAGGGACAGGCAAAGCAGGGCTGTGGAGGGAGGAGGGAAGGGCTGTGCAGTCTCCTGTGTCTGTACTCACATTAAACAGCAGCTGCTGGGAGTGCAGGGTCCTGCAGAGCTGCCCTGG
>VWZG01005029.1:46589-114642 GCA_013396735.1 Grallaria varia
GACCTGCCCCTTCTAAACCCATGCTGGCTGGGTGTGATCCCTTGTCCATCCTGAAGGTGCTGTGTGATTGCACTCAGGATGATCTGCTCCATAACCCTGCCAGGCACTGAGGTCAGGCTGACCGGCCTATAGTTGCCAGGGTCAGCCTTGCAGCCCTTTTTGTGGATTGGGGTGACATTCGCCAATTTCCAATCATATGGGACCTCCCCAGTGAGCCAAGACTGCTGGAAGATGGAGCCTTCTTATCTCTGCTTCCCTAGGGTGTTGGGTGAAATTGCTGTGAGGGACAGGCAAAGCAGGGCTGTGGAGGGAGGAGGGAAGGGCTGTGCAGTCTCCTGTGTCTGTACTCACATTAAACAGCAGCTGCTGGGAGTGCAGGGTCCTGCAGAGCTGCCCCTGGCAGGCTTTACCTGCCATATTGATTGAATTTCTCAAAGCCCCAACTCCTGTACCAGCCACACATTCTGCTCTTTTGGCTTCCCTAGGGTAGTCATTCCTACAAAATTTTCCCAACATCCCTGCAACTGTGGCAGTATCAAAGTGCTTGTGGTGAGGTGGTTTCTGCACTCTCAGATCTGAGCCCTTGTTCTCGCTGTCTGCACAACAGCCCTGATGCATCTACAGCACAAAGATGTGTAGAGCATGTTTGTAGTGCCTTTGAACCTGTCCTGGCTTTGAACAGCCAGCTCTGGGAATGCCAGAGCAACTCACAAAGCCTTGTTTTGTGCACATCTGTCTGGTGGTTGATGCTTGTCTTTTGACTGCAGCACGTTTCAGGGCTTGCTTCTGTGAGGATCCTCTGATGGCTACTAAAGAGTAAGCTCACCTCACAATCTTTTCCAGATGGTGCAGTCTTAAAGCTAGCCAAAAATCTATTTTTATTCTTTTTATTTTCTGTTATACAGAAGCTGCAAGATGTGAAATAATCCTTGATAGCTCTCCACCTCTGTCACACTGGGTTTAAATACACCAGTAAGATCAGAAGTTGCTGTAGGAGGTTGGTGAGACCCACAGATGCAGCACAGTCCTACAAGACACAGCTGGTTTGAGAGTCAGACTAAAGGAAAGCCTCACTGCAAAGAAAAGCTTGAAGGGTCTTCCTGCGATACCCTCAACTCCTTCATCTTAAAATTTTGTATTTTCTATTTTTGAGTTAGTCTGAGGGTCTCTCATCCTGCCTTATGGTGATGCCGAGCCTGGCCCTGGCTGCAGACCAGGCAATACTGGGCAGGGATAAAAGCAGGGCACCAATTATTCTCCTTTCTTGCCTACTTTTCACAAAGCAGCTCTTAAATATCTACCAAGACGGAAGCTCACATCAGTCTGGCCACTCTACCAGAGCCACAGGAGCCTGAAGAACAAACTAGGCTGTAAAAACCAAGAGGACTTTACAACCAGCCCTTACCCACACTAAGCACCTATCAATTAATTTAATTTATAGCTCGTTCTTATTCCATCTTCCAAGATCCCACTCTGACAGGTCTTACTGTAAGAACAGCTGTTACTTTGCAGTACCAGCACTGCAAGGTATTATTCCTGGGTACCACTTGCTAATGCTGCCTAGCTGGAAGTGTCACGGGATCAGTGACTTCCATCCCAGGACAGGCTCCCTCATCAGCATGATGGAAAGAAAGGCTGCAGTATTACCTCCACTCCTTCTGCACAGATGAAAAGAAAAAATGCAGTTCATAGGATGCTTGCAAGATACCAGACACACATGAAAAACAGAAGATGGGGATCAGTTGTAATAGATTTTCATCAAGAATAATTTTAGAAACACACCCCCACAGCAGCACTTACACTCAGTGCGGGGGAGAGCTACACTGTGGAAATGAGGTGATGCTCGTGTGTGTGTGTGTCTGTCTGTTTAACAATACCTGCCTGAAAAGATCAGTCTGGATAACAAGGTCTTCAAGGCGATCATCCAAGACCTGGCCTCCTACACAATCCTGCCGATAGGATGGGGAGTGTCTCCACATGGGAGATGCTGCTGGTGAAGTGCTAAGATGAGGTGTTAGCTATGCTTGGTTACTGGTGAGAGAAAAATCATGGGAAAATGCACTTCACACTCAGCTTGTCTCATCTGAGAGTCCTTATGGTCAAAAGTCTTAACTAAAGACTTAACTAAAGCCCCAAATTTAGGTACCCAACCAGTCACGAAACATCAGTAGGCATTTTGGCCAAGCATGTGAACAGAGGATCAGGGTTCAGGCCAGGCTGTGTCTCTGATCCTCACACACACACACACACACACACAAAGCCTTTCTCAGGCAAAAGGGGCGGCAATTATCTCCTTCCTTATTCCCACTCCATTGCTCCCACCTTTTAGGTGTCAGAAATTAAAATGACAGTGGTGAGAGAAGAGGAAGGAATAAGACTCAACTAGACCATGGGAGCCACATCCCATTGATTCTGGATCTGGAAATACAGGGCTGGAGTTGAGCACCTTTCTGGTCAGAGCTGGCAGGATTTCAGCAGTGCTTAACCCCTGGGAATTCCCATCCCCTGTGGTCAGATGAGACCCTGTGCTGAGCACTGTTTAAGACTTGTGTTTACTCGGGTGCCTCAGAAGAGTGTGGAATGATTGAGGGATCCTGCTGAGCTGGTATTTTGTCTGTACTGTGGTTGTGCCCTGTTGAGGTTTCTGGTATGCTTTGTGCCAGATGCTGTAGGTGCTGTGGCTGCAGAAGCATTTTACAAGTTGAACAGACACCCCGGAGCACAGTAAAGTGAAGTTATTCCTCCCCAAACATGAGGATAAGCACTGAGTAACCAGTGCATCCTGACACCTGCTAGGTTTGTGAGGCCTTAATTAAAGGAAAATCCCATGGGGAGGAGCAGCATTGTGCAGGTGCTGAGGGTTGTGACAGACTTTGCTCAGGTAATGCTGCTTTGGGGGCTTTTTGTGAGCAAATACACCAGCAAGTACACATCCCTTTTTTACAATTCTGCATCAAATCCCCAGATTTTCAGAGAGCTGAACAAAGTTCCTTTTTATCACGTCAAACACTTGTTTTAAAGTCCTTAGAAATTCTGCTGGAAGAATAGACCCAAAGCCTTGATTTGCAATAACCTTTCAGAACATGCTTTGCATAAGAGCAGCTGGCATGTGCTTATGCCTCACTGAAGTCTGTAAGTACGTGCTTGAAGTTAAATAGATGCAGAAGTACTCTTTGGTGTAGAGATAATTACTAAACCCAAGTCTCGTTAAAATCTTCCTATTTCTTTTTTTGTAATTAACTTACATATTTTGCAGGAATATGATCAGATACAGGAATAAAGACTCCACAGTTAGAGCTGACAGGCCATAACAAAATCAGGGAAGTAGGCAATGAAATATTCCCAGTCTGTTGTAAAGTTTTCTCATTACATTCTTAGATCCTTCTTTATCTCATTGTTTCTCAGTTTATCACAATTCTTCATTTCCTGTTCCCTTTTAGACTTCAAACATTTATTTTTAATGTGGCTTTTTTTAACCCTTCCCTAGTAAGGATTTAAACCTTTTGGAATCTCTTGGCTAGACCAAACGTACAAACTCCAGGTTACTGAGCCAGACAGTACAAGGTCATTTTTAATATATAATCTGGTATTAGATTTTAAAGTCTGGCCATGACTTTATGACTTATCATTGTTATAACAGCTATATCGTTGTTATGAAAAAATAAAAGTATTTTTTTAACTTCCATCACTTGAGGCTTCTGTCACTTGTGTCACCCAAGGACCACAAAGTGGTCTGAAATACAGACACCCACATTGAAATTCAGACCAGAGCTCACTTGTTTTCTCTTTCCTCTAATGGAAACTGTGACATTAGCTTTAGCTGACTGCTTTAACCACACACTTGAGAATTTCTGAGGCTAGAGACTGAGAACTGAGCGTGTTTTCTTACCCCAAAATGGAGCTTCTGGTACTGTGGAACTCCCAACCCCAAGACTGTTCGGAGGAGTGTTTTAGCCTTGAGTCAGTGGCAGATGTGCCTCATCATCTGCTCCTTAACCTGCCTTTGCCCCTTTTCCTGCAGCACTTTGGGGTTCTTGTCCAGGCTACCCATATGAATATTGATATAAGGAATATGACAAGAAACACCAAGCCAGGAATACTTATTTGGAATATTGTGAAAAATGTGTATTACTTAAAACATGAAGGCTTCAAAGATATCCTGAACAGAGCTGTCTAGAGCAGGAGACTATTTTGAGTCTCTCTTTCTGCCTTTAACCCAGCTATTTCAACACCCCACCCTTCTTCCTTCCACCTTCCTTAATTTCTTAGACTTCCTTCTTGTTGCTTTGCGTGAGTCTATTTTGTGTGTGAGATTGTGGTTAACTCCTCCCTGGGCATCTACTTCCCATTTTCCATCTCGGAGGTTTGCTTTTTCAGCAAAGTTGTGAGTCCATTAGCACATACAGCCTGTGAGATTCCTTGTGATAGAGACAGACTGCCCATAAAGAAGAGAAAATCACTACTTGAAAAGAAGAAAAGGGTTCAGAATGAAAACAGGCTCTTCGAAATGCAGGATATAGGCAAAAATGGACTAGTGCAGAGAATACCAAACTAAGCTTTTGAGTTCAGCTGTAAGGACACGGTGTCTTAAGTCACCTGCAAACATAAGATATTTCCTTCCTCCACTAGATGGAAAGGGACTGAAACATTGAATGGATTTATGGAAGAAAATCCTCCCTGTGAAGGTAGTGGGGCTGGGATGGAATTCCCAAAGAAGTGGCTGCCCTATCCCTGGAAGTGTCCAAGGCCAGGTTGGGCAGGGCTTGGAGCAACCTGGGACAGTGGAAGGTGTCCCTGCCCATAGCAGGGGGTGGGACTGGATGATCTTCAAGGTCCCTTCCAACCCAAACCATTCTGGGATTTGGCTCTGCAGGATCCGACCTGACAAAGCTTTGAGCAAAACTCTGGGGGTGCCTGTGGTTGGTACAATTCAAATCTCATCGCTCTCAAGCAGAGCAAGTTCAGACAAACAAACTCTCCCTCTAAGGATGTGCATGAAATGAAGAGCTGGACTCTGAGCTGGAAGGAAGTTTGCAGCACAAATTTCATCACAAGATCCCAACCAAGCAGCTCAATGCTTTGTTTTCAGGCTTGAGCTGCACCACGTTGACTTTGGTCTGTGTTACCTCTACCCTCTTCCTCTGTCAGGCTGGAAGAACTTCCCCCTCGCTCTGGGGTTTGCTCTGACCCTGGAGAACAAGCCATCTCTCCACTGGCAGTCAAGAGGAGCTAGAAGGCTCCTATTAACAGGAGCAACACATCAAAACGCACTGAGAATTAGTGCCAGAACGTGAGGGCCTTGGGCTGAAGTTGCTGGTACAGCCCAGTGTCACCAACTTCACACAACAGCAACTTTCTGGCAAATTGTGCAACTGCACCGCCCCCAAACTTCCTGTTTTGAAACCCCAAGAAGCTGGAAAATGTTAACACTGACTCTTTAAAGTGCTAGTTGGGGGTTTCCTTTTTCTTTTTTCTTCCTAAAGATCTACACGATACTAAAAAAATTCAGTGTACAAAGGAGTAAAGTGGGGCTGCCTTAAGGACTGGGGGCAGAAAAGCAGCACATGTGTCCGCAGGGAGCTCAGAGCCAGGCGGGCACAGCATCCATGACCTGTGTGCCATCAGGCAGCTCGTGGCTCTCCCTGAATTAGGGGGCGTGGGGTGTGCTCCATCCCTGTGGCTCTCAGTTTTTGGGCAGCAGGCCCTGGTGCTGCCAGCTGGAGCTGTGCTGGGCACTGCAGACCCGCAGACGAGCCGTGCCACACGAGATGACAGATGGAGAGGCAGGTGCTCATGGAGCGGCAGCGGCACAAGCGCACCTCCTGGGGTCCCACCACCTGGCCCTGCTGCCCACTCCTGTGGCAGGTCCACCCTGCCCAAAGCCCTCCCGTGAGAGAAAGAGTGGTAAGGTAGCAAGAACACAGCTGCAGCAAACCTCTGCCCCATCTCGGCTCGTCCCTGCACAGACAGAAGAGCAGTTCCAAAGAAGAAAGTGCTGGGTTTGTCTCGAACGATGCAAGGGACTTATTTCCAATCAGCTGACAACTGCTTCCTTCTCTGGCTATCACTGAGCCTCCAGATGGTACATTTGAGGGTACTTAAACCTCTAACTTGGCTCCTCATGAAGACATTGTCTTCCTGGTGAGCTAAAAATGTATTCATGGTGTTGGGATGGAGGCTCCTGAAATCGGGGGGATTCTGCAGCATTCTGGCTGTGTTCAAATCAGGTATATGAAGGGGACAAGCTGCACGTGCTCCAGTTATAACCACCTTCTAGTTGAATTTATTTATATTAGCTACATTGGACTGTGCTGCTAATGGCCAGAATTGTGCAAACCCTTTAACAGCAGCAGTTGCTTAACCCTGACCTTATTTTCCAGTGCTTGCCCTGCATCACAATTTTGAAGCTTTCTGAACCAGCCAGCTGAGGTGCTGCCAACTTTTATGGTTTTATTAGGGAATTGTGAGACATCGTTTTCTTAAATTTCCAGCCTCAAGACTCCTGTTATTTTCAGACACTGCTGCTCTTTGTTTGAGCAATACATTTCTAGATTAGGACATGGGGGGAAAAGCTTAAGGAGGTGACATAGAAAGCCAGACAATAAATGTAATCAAAAGCCAAAATTAAAAAGAAAACCACTATCATAATTATAAGCAATACTAAAGGTTTTCTGAAGCGGAAAATAAAAGGACAGAGGAATTTTGATGGTGTGTGACCAATTCAAATCAGCCCAAATACCTGCACCTCATTCCTCCCCCATCCCACAGGCACACGAAGTGACATCTAAGGACTTGGACATCTAAGCCCATGCCTCATAAAAAGTTGTGTTGATATTGTTCTAAGGAAAATAATATCCTGCTTCCTCTTTAAACTGTGTATTGCTTTAAAAATGTTAAATGGCTGCTACATTCCTGCCTTTATCCCAGACACTTTTTGAGTCTGTACTTCCCTCCCCTTTTGCTTTACCAAGCTGGCTGAGCAGAGGATTAGGGGAATGACTTAGTGCACATGTGCAAAAGAAGAGGGGAAAAATCTGCCTTCAAAATCTTACATAACTGTGAGAAACAAACACATAAACAAGAGGCACACACCCAGGCCCTCACTCTTTGCACTTAAAAAACATCATCATCATTTTGTGGCTGGACTGCAGTTTGCCCGCTGGACTGTGCTCTGAATAAATAAATATTTAAATGATGGAGACCAGGAATACATAGCAGCATGTTTCCCAAACGACTGCATTTCCCATTTCTCTCTCCTTCCTGTCACCAGAGCCTGGGATGCAGTAGCTGGGAATAAGCTTGGGAAGGGGGAGGAAGGGAACCCCCAGCCCACTGTCAGGCACCTTCCACAAGCATTGAGGTGACCTCCAGGGCACAGCAAAGCCCCTGTGGCCATTGCCCCAGCCCCCTCAGAAAGTTCCTGTATTTCAGGCAAGACCTGGGTCTTCCCATGGCTGGGATCTGCTTGGAGACCCAACCTAAGCTGGGGATGTGGTACAGAAGGGGCTGTTCCAAAGGGGTTCTGGGTGTCGAGCGAGGGGCTCCGGCTTTGTGGGGACTGGGGCTGCAATGGGAGCTCTTGGTCAAACACGAGAAGCGTTTTGTGCGTCCATCACCAAGCATGAGAACAACAGGAGGGTAAGGTAAGGATCAAGGCAAAGCTCAGTGAAGAGAGAAAATTAATTATTCTGCCACACACATATCAGAACCATTTGTCTCACAAAAACACACAGAATCTGGGGTTTTTTTCCTTAAACTGCAGAAAACGACCATACCCAACCCCCTGCCCTAAACAGGAATTGGATCCCTAGTGATATTTTCCTGTGCTGTCCCTATTTATAGAAGGAAGGTCACCCAAATAAGAACAGAAACAGTATCATATGATTTTTTTGGTGACCAACTGAATTCTGCGTATTGAGAATTCAGAAGAGCACAACCCACATGGAAAACCACCTCATTGTGGCCACTTTTGTGTGAAGGGCAACTAAGGAATGTGTGAGACAGCTCTTTGGAATTTGGGTATCCTTCCCTGATCAAGTTATTAGATGGGCAGAAATTTTGCTTGTAAAACTCCTCTTCAACATGAGATTGCTTATTGCAAGCCTAAAATAGACATTATTGTACCAATAATGGTATAAACAATTGAAAACTACAAAACTTCAGGTATCTGTGAGGGGCATTCGATGGGCAATTTGAAAACAAACATGCACACAAAGAATGTGGGAATTTTACTGTTTGTGAAGAATTTAGAACAGCTTCCCTGTAGGCATTGCTATAAAGCAGGATTTGAAATCAGGACCTGCCACACCAAGACTGAGTTTGACATGTAAACTAAGGGGAGTTAAATGTTGAGTTTCTGGCCTGTACCTGCACTGACACACGTGCTTCACATCTCAAAAATAACTATTTTTTTCTCATTCCCTGGAGCCAGCCAGCATTTTTCTTTCTATTCTTTTACCATAAACCAGCAGAAATGGGAAAAAGTCAGGCTTTAACTAGATGCGTATATCTATTGGAATGTATGTTTACATAAATACATATTCCATATGCACAAACAAAAAAGGTGTCCATTTTAGATTCCTAAGAAAAATGCTGTTTGACAGCATAGTCCTTTTAAACTCATTTGACATCAATTATGAACTGTAATTCCTATCTTATCATGTCAGGCAGGCCTTTAAACAGAACCTGGGGAGGAGAGCCAAGTATTCCATCATGTTTAATGCCATTTCCAAAAAAAAACCCCTGTATTTACACAGCTAAATATTTTATGGGCCAGAGATTCAGGGCTACTTGAAATTATGAATTCGTCCCTCTGAGGGGTTTTGTTCGTGGGTAAGAAGTTTGTCTGGGCTTGAGAACGAAAGCGAAGGCTTAGTCATTGCCTTTCTCTCAGAGGCTGCCTCCATCCTTCTACTGCTCTTCCATGCATCCCTTGGTGCCTCTGTGGGTCTGAGGTACAAATGCTGGCATTTTGTCCTGCCTCTGAGAGCAGCAGGTCACAGCACAGCAGGGTCCTCCTTGAAGACAGAAAGCTCAGCTCGGCCCATGGAAGGATTTGAGTCTCTGCTTAGTAAAGAAAAGAGGAGCCCAAGGAAATCCCTGCTGTGGGTACTGACCCTCCAAAGTTTGCATGCTTTTTTAGTGACAAATATAATGCAGATAAATCTTTCTAAATAATACCCCCCAGCCCTTGCTCTTGCACTGTTTGCATTAACTTTCCCACATGGTATTTCATTGCCACTGGCAGCCACACACACCTTTCTTTTTCAAACTGGGCTTGAATGAAGCTGAGCACTTTTTAAACTGGGTTTGAGTAAAGCTGAGCACTTTTTACAGTGATGGACTAGAATCAGAAAGCCAAGCACTCACCAGAGGAAGGATTTCTCTGTGGTGCTTCTGAGACTGAAGGTTCTCTTTATGGTTAATGCATCATTCCCCATTACAGTAATTTCCACTGAAGTAAATGGAATTTGGCCATTAGACTTTATGTTTATTGATATATATTTCCTAGCTGAATTGACATTCCCCTGTGCCCTTTTTTTTTCTCTCTACCCTGAAATTCCAGGAAGCAAAAAATCCTTCAAGAGTAAGCAGTTAAGTTCTGTAGCACACAGAGCTCTGTGCTCTCCCATTAAGTGGCCTGGGGTTAAAACAGACACCACTTACACATAAATATGTAAAGCAGGACAGCAGCACCAATTCTGCTGGAATGTCTTGGGCAAAGGGCTCAGCTGCTTAGCAGGGATGTGCTTCCCAGCAATGTTTTGATCCTTTTTAACCAGTCACCTTTCCTTGTGACTTGACAGTGAAGACTATCACAGGGAGGCTGAAGAGACAAATACATCTAATTCTTCATGGTGGCTAAAATACTGCTGTGCATTTGGAAGACACTGCTATGAGGATTTTCTTGGCCCTTCCCTAAGGTCTCCATTACCAGCCCTGCAGCTGAACAGAGCATCTCCCTTGTGGTCTGTTCCAAATAGTGATTACACGTTGCTGTGTGCTGTTAAATGATTTCCCTGCACTTCATCTCAGAGGCAGTAGAAGTCAGGAGATGAAGGAATTGGGTGGTTTGAGGGACTAGTAATGCTGCACAAAGCTTTTCATAGCCCACCTGAATCCAGCTGCCATTTTTGCATGACCAGAAGTGGTTATTGTGGGATGCCATTTGGTAGATTCTGAAAAATAAATTATTTTCTAACTTTTTCTTTTTTTCTGGTTCATCTGAGTCACAAATCCACTTTTTACCACCTGCTGCCATGCTACAGCCAACACTTGCTACTCAGCATTAGTAAATCCAAGCCCCTCATCACCTAATTAAGTGACCTGAATTTTCTCAGGAGCTGAGTACATCTTGCAGCTCCCACTGCCCTCAG
Source organism: Grallaria varia (assembly GCA_013396735.1). Lineage (NCBI taxonomy): Eukaryota > Metazoa > Chordata > Aves > Passeriformes > Formicariidae > Grallaria > Grallaria varia. Next base: position 56,966 of record VWZG01005029.1, read on the forward strand.
CAGTTGTGAAAGTCAGGCCATTTCTGTATAAGCTGCGACTGGTTTTGAGGACTCAACTTATGAAAAGTTGATCTTGGCCAGGGAGCTGGAGGATGAGACTGCTCCAGGTTCTGGCTGCAGGGGAGAGTGTTTGGCAGGGATGCAGAGACTGTCAGGCATTGTCACCATTCCCTGCACTAAATTAAAAAAAGGGGGGGGAAAAAAAATCTCTTTGTTTCAGGTCCTGGGGTAAAAATACACTTTGTCTTTTGGTTGCTTTATGCAGTATTTCTTCCTCTCGCTGAAAATTAAATTGAAAAAGGAGTTTATTGGCCCTGTGGACGAGAGAGGCAACTTAGGAAATCAAACATCTGTGGGTCCAGCCTGATATTCTCTAATGCCCTTTGGGGTTCCCAAGCACTGTAGGAGCCTGCAGTTTAGTCCAGCAGAGCTCTGCTGTGTGGTTTGTTCCAAGGAAATATCAGTTCATGCAGAGAACAAGTCAAGGGTGGGTGGCAGAACTGTCCTTCTGGATTTTGCATGGCTTCTCCAGGAATCCGTGCTGAGGTCTGGGGAGGAGAAATCCTGGGGGAGAACCTACTTGGCAACAGGAGTTTCTGCTCATTGCAAAGCCAGGGCTTTGATGGGAGGGCAGTTGGAATTCACTGCCTCAGATGCAACAGACACAGTTCAGATGGATGGTTTGGACAGTCACATTTCCTCGTGTTTTAAAGACCAGAAACAACCCAGGCAAGTGAGGGGGGTGAACTGAACAAAGGCAACCCAACAGAAATGGGTGATGAAACCAGAGCAGGGAAAACACCCAGCTCGAGGAGCAGCTTCCCTGAGAGGTTCCCAACCCCTGCAAGAGCCGGGAAAAGCTTTTTGCTCTTTTGCTCTTGCCCAAGCTACTTTTCAAAGCAAAGCAGTGGCTGTTTTGCATAGCACATCTGAGCCAGGCCAGGCCAGGGGAAGGTCAGCAAGATGAACACACCAACCCACACAAGATCCATCTCTCCAAAGGCAGGTGCTGGGACCAGCACTCCGCTCATCTCAGCTGAACTCTGGCAGATAAGGGCAGCAAAAGCCTGCAGGAGGAAGTATTTTCATAATCACACATTTGCAACACAACCCTTTTTTTCCCCAGCATTATTTTTCTGCCTTCCTCTTGCTCTCAAAATGAGCAAAAAATATGTATATTCAAGGGGTGGAAAAAGCAAGGGCAGAGCTGAAATACAGCTGAGTCAACAACACATGTCTACGAGTTGGTGGGTAACATTGCATTAATATCCTCCATTGTCATCAGAGTGCTTTGGAAAGCTACTGCTGCCGACACAAAGGGTGACGAGCACAGTCACGCACTACAGCAAGCTAAAACAAGTGCTGGAGGGTCCCAGCTGCCCCCATCCCAGACCCACCAGCACTCTGCCCTTCTTCTCTTAAGTAAGAAACCTTGAAATGACCTGTTCATGGGGAATTTTGCCCTTATCCAACTGAAAGCCTGTCATCTGCCCCATCACACTGTTTCTATCCTTTTCTACCTCCTTCACTCCTACTTTTGCTCAGTATTTCTGCCATATGGATTCTGGGTGAATTCCTCCTTCTGGCTGTCACTAGTTGAGAGCTCAGAGCTGAGCTGACCCACAGCTGCATTTCACTGCTGATGTTGAGCATTTGGCAAACACAATGCCTGTCTACGAATTAAGCAGCACTGAGCTGGTCTGTTTGCAGCTGGAAAACTTGCTGAACAAGAGACCTGGCTTTTCCCAGCTGGAGTGAAAAGGGATTTAGAGGTATCCTGAAAGGAAAAAAAAAAAGCAAAGCAGTTCTTTCTGTGTAGCAAGGACTGAAGGGAACTATTCTAACCTGGAAAAGCTCTGGTTTGTGCCCTCTCGTGGCAGTTGAATTTGTCTTGTCCTCAGTGCAACATCTGCACTTTCAGACCCAAACCTTTGGGTTTTTGTGGTGAAATGACCAGCAAAGAGGTCACTGAATGCCACTGTCTGGTGCTTCACTGTCCATAAAATGTGGGGAAGCAGGGCAAAGCCCCCTAAGCTCCAGATCTCATCCTTTGCCCAGTCTGAATGATGTTGCTCTTTAAACAGTTTGCAGTGATTTAGCAGGTAGCCCATCCAAAAGAAAAAAAAAAGCCCCAGGGTTGAGAGAATTGGTCTGGGAAGGGTATCCCACAGGTTTCCAAGCACTGTTACAGCCTTTATACAGCAAGAAGGTCTAAGGAGTATCTGTGACAGGAGCCATATAACCCAGCAGCACTAAAATACTCTATTTTGCTCTCTCTTCAGACAAAAAGCACTGGCATCAACAGGTGGAAGAAGTGTTCAAGCAGCATGCGACTGGTTGGTATGAATAAATGTTGAAAAGTAAAAAAAAAAGATTAGTGAATTTAAGATTTTAACCATTAGAATGGGGTATGTAAATCAGGGGAATTATCTGAAAAGCACCTGCAGAATTTGTGCAACCGCTATTTAAGTGCTGTAAATAAGCAATCCAGAAACAAGCCTTGTCAGAGAGTCTGTGATCTCAAGTAAAAGCAAAAAGAGATGAGAGAAAGAAACCCCCACTATCTGCAGCTGACCAGAGAGCTGAGAGCTGCCTTTTCAAAGAGGTTGAGCAATTTCCAGTGCTCTCCTCCCTGTGTTTTGCACACTGAAAGGCAGAAAGGCAGAAGCAGTGACCCGGGTTGGATCTTCAGAGCGTCAGCCTGAAACTAAACCCCAATTTTCTGTGTTCCTGAGCAGTGCTAATGGGCTGCACGTGAGACAGTGCAGCTCTGCCTGACCTGCCAGAGATGGTTTTTCCCATAAAGGAAGAACAAATGGGAGCGAGGACAAGGGGAAGCTGGTTTTGCTGGGAAGAAAACATGTCATTATCTGACAATCTGACAGTTGTTTCTGGCTCCCAGGCTCTTCTCCCACGTGGGCGACCCCTTCCTCGACGACCCCCTGCCCCGGGAGTACGTGCTGTACCTGCGCCCCACGGGCCCCCTGGCTCAGAAGCTTTCGGACTTCTGGCAGCAGTCGAAGCAGATTTGTGGGAAGAACAAAGCCCACAACATTTTCCCCCATATCACCCTTTGCCAGTTCTTCATGGTAAAGCACAGCTCCTCTGTCTCTCGCTGCATGAATTCCCCAGGCTGGAGCCTCGCATGCCCCGTTTGCGGGGGGAGCGGGGTGGGTTTGCCTGATGCCTGGGCTTCTCAAGGAGTTAATTGGGTTTGAAGTTGTTGTTTTCAGGGAAGAGAGCGTCAGAAGACCAAATTCTCATCATCTCAAGCCATCATTAAGGGGGGGAAATTGGAAAGGTTACCTGGGGATAGCTGATGCCGCTTTGAGGACAAGGGAGGGGCAGGGGATTTCTAAACACAGACTTCTCTGTGCCCCTGCGCTTTTTCTCGCTGCACTGTAGCCAAGGTAGAGCACTGACAAACGTGTGTGCCGTGTCCTGCTTCCCTGGCAGTGTGAGGACAGCAAGGTGGATGCTCTCACAGAAGCTCTGCAGGCCACCGTTATGCGCTGGAAATGCAAATTCCCTGCCCCTCTGCCTCTGGAGCTCTACACGTCCTCCAACTTCATCGGCCTTTTTGTCAAGGAGGAGAGTGCTGAGGTGCTCAAGAAGTTTGCTGCAGACTTTGCTGCAGAGGCGGCTTCTAAAGCAGGTGAGTGGCTGTGCTGGAGCTGCAAAGGGCTCATAGCTCAGGCATTTTTAAAAACCAGTTTTGATGCTGTGAAGAAAATGGAGCTTGTAAAGCCAATACCTGATTTTTAAGTGAAAACTAAAAGCCTTGAGGGGAACACCCCACCGGGTGCTTTGGGTTTCAGTGCTTTTCAGTTGAAAGATCACCTCACGCTTAATCTCAAGTGTTATCTCCTGAAAGGGAAGTTGACATTTGGTGGTTCCTTAACCTTTCACATCTGATGCTCTGTCTGCTGAGCATTTCCTGCTCTGCTCCCTCAAGCCAGTGCCACAAAGCTTTTCTTGACCATTTCAAGGCCAGTTTGTTTTCTCACCACATCTCTGAGATGTAAAGAGGACCCTCTGAGAAGACCCCACGTGCCCTGGCAAGCAGGTTTTCAAAGCTCGGTACTGACACGTCTGGCTCCGTTGCCTGGTCCTCTGCTGCTTCTGGAGGGAGAAGTAGGCAGAGCACCCTGTGCTCCCATGGGCTCCACTGCTGAGCAGGCTGTTTGGGTGCCCTCCAGTGACCTCCAAACTCAGCAGGCAGGACAGCATGGGAGCCCTGGCACTGCACCCTGACTAATCCTCCCACGCTCCATCCCCGGGGAGCGCAGCCTGCACTAGTCACAGCACAACTGGTTTAGTCTTTCACTGAAGTCACAGGCTTATTCTAGAGTTTAAATGCATCAAGGTATGGCAAATCCTGCATCCCTGGAGTGTCTCCCTGCTAGACAGGCGCCCCAAAACCATGGAGACCAGCTGCCAGTCTCTGTTCCTGGTTCAGGGCAGAGATCCAGGCATTTGGGAGGTTCACCACACACCTCTGAAGTTAATTGCTTTCACCCAGCTATGAGCTAGAATTTTCCTTCCCTTTACAAGAGGAGGAAATGTTATCTTTTAAAACGCACATTTTGGAAGGCAGTGACAGGACCAGAAACATTGGGCAGGTCCAAGAATGCTGCAGCCACATGAGAGCAGAACAAATGTTCCCCAGATACCCCCTCCAAACCTGCAGAGTCAGGGGGCAATTCTTACCCCAAAAAAACATCAGTCCAGAGGAAGGAAGTACCCATGGCTTCCAGCAAGCTTCTGCCCCCACACTGCTTCAGCTCACACCAAATGGGTTCTTTCTTAGAGGAAGGCCGTTGCTGCATTGCAGCCCCCACAGCTTGGTCATGTTATCACATTAAAGTCTCTGGGCCTCTTTCAGAACTTTTTTTTTTTTGCCAAACAACAACAACAAAAAGATGGATGAGCCTGCAAAGCTACCCCTGCCTGGCACTTGGAGCCAAATCTCTGAATAGCTGCAATTTTGACTGAATAATCAGTCAAATTTAATTGCTGTTTTCGGTTGAATAAACAGGAATAAATTACACGTAAACAATGTATCCTGTGATTTCCCTGCCTATGGAAATACTCCCAGTTTTTCACACACTTTCACCTTTCTGCTTCCTGGAATCTTTTCCAAATGCAGGTTCTTTTTTTCTGCAGCATCATTCTGCATCATTATTTTATCAATGTCTGTTTCCACAATTTGGGAATACCTCACCCTCAGTGGCTAAACTGGTAATCCAAGTAATGCCCAGGGAAAAGATTTAATCAACTTGCATGAACCTGTAAATTCCATCAATTTGTAATTGCAGGTGTAGCAGAGAGAACAAAAGGGGAGAGTAAGACTTATGCTTTTTAACTGGCTTATTTTAGAAAGATCATCAGCTGCTCACAAAAGCCTACCAGTTATCTAGAAAAGTGTCTTTTTTGGGCAGCCTGTTCAGAATTGCACTAACTTAGCACACCATCACCCATTGTTTGGCAGTTAGGTGGGGAAGCCTCGTCTCTCACCCTGGTTTGGCTCAGGCCTGAATTAACCCACAGAGCTCTAACAACTTGATCCAAGGGGCAATGCAGAGAACTCATATATGACTTCCCTGGAGCCTTTTCAAACTGCCCTACAGTTCATTCCCCTTGAATGTCTTTAAACCCCAATTTCCTGTTAGAGGCAATAGTGGCTCTCACACCTTTCAAGTGCCACTGATGTGACAGTCCCTGGTTGTCTCCCCACATCTTCTCTTGCAGATGTTCACGTGGAGCCCCACAAGAAGCAGCTCCACGTGACACTGGCCTATCACTTCCAGACCAGCCACCTGCCCACGCTGGAGAAGCTGGCACAGAACATCGATGTCAAGCTGGGCTGCGACTGGGTGGCTGCAATATTCTCCCGAGACATTCGCTTCATTAACCATGAGGTAAAGCTTTGGAGCTTGTTTCAGTCCAAAGAAGCACAAACCAAACAAACCAGTCATCTTAATGAACAGACCTTATTGCCTTTTGTTCTTGTCTTTTTACTCATGCTGTCCAGACTTGCTATTTCACTCACGTCATTCCTTGCTTCTTGCAGGAACAGTGTCCTGCTGGATTAATTAATTCTAACACTCATTCTCCTCTAAGCTCAACATAAGCTGGTCTGATCTCTCCAGAACCAGACCAACGTTTTAACCTGACCAGTATCCAGTTCTACTGTATAGTCTTGACTTTATTATTAAGCACAGTGTTAAGTTTCATCATGTAAGAAACATCTACCCTCACATATTTCAATTACTCATATGGACTCTATAACCGCAGTATTTAAGTCTCTTAAATAATTTCCTTAATTTTATTTTCCACATAATATACAGAAAAAAATACTAATTCTATTTCATAGACTGGCCTCTTGGACATGGAGAAACCACATATGAGATTCATCTCGCCTCACTGTAAATACCCAGGTTAGGTCTGCAGTCCAAGGTTGGTGCAGGGAAACAGGCACCTCCAGACATCTGACCCATCTGAGAGGTCTATCTCAGGATGAGCTGAATCAGTGTCTGGAGGAGGGAACCCCCAGAAGGTGCTTGCCCAGGCATTTAACAAACCTCCTAAGTTTGGTGTGATTAACCCCACTAAGGTGCATTGTCCAGAACCAGACACACAAACCCTCTGGCAGAGCGGAAAAAAAGCTATTTTAGCCACACGAATGCCAAGGCTTCTGGAGAGCTGCCATCTCTCTGACCCAGCCCAGGCTGTGCTTCCTTGTGGGACAGGCTCCATTCCTGTCCAGGGAGTCCTTGTGTCCTTCAGAAGCTTCACACAATCAATGCTGTTGCTGATGGCCAAGGGAGTTGCTGATGAAAACCAGCTCCCATCTTTGCATATCTCGCTTCAGGCAGCCATGTGTGAAAGTCTGGGCCTGGTGGTATCAGGTGACAGTGACTAGTTTCCACCTTCCTTTGCAGATACCACGCATAGTTTGGAAGGATTGGTGAGGGCTGACACCATCAGGAAGTCAGAGCTGCTCAGCATATGAGCATTTGTCTTATTTTCTGCAATGCTGCTATTGCAGAATTTATTCCTGACCAGGGACAAGAATACTTGTTTCCCTTACAAATGGCGGACTGTTGTAGCCATTTCCAAAGAAATTTAATGATAGACCTTTGATACATGTAGATTCCTCATGCTCAAGTGAAAATTACAGAATTATACTCGCTCATCTTTCCCCCACCTTTTAACTGAATCCTGTTCATGTTAGGAAATACAAAGACAACAATTCCCAGCATTTCCCATCACCCATGTCTTTTCCTATGCATTCTCATGAACAGCTTTGAGAGCAGCAGGTCACAGATTCAAACCTATTGCACTCCCAACAGTGCCTCTGCCCTGCCTTCAAAAGCAGCAGCAACAAGAGCTGTTCCCTCAGATCAAACACGAGTAGGTAAATCAAAGGTGGTCACTGACCACGAGAGCTCTCTGAATTCCAGGTCCCAACAAGAATTCAGTTCCATTTTTACCATGGTGTTTAGATTTAAGCACACTCATGATTTTGCTCACTTTAAAAAGGAAAAAGTCGTCCCTCCCTTTTCCTCCTGGTTATCAAAGATGCAACAGGAATCCTCCTGGTTATCAAAGATGCAACAGGAATCAAAGAGGGAAGAAGGAGTAAATACCTAGTAAAGCTTTCGGACAGTAAGGAGGGGGAAGCAGCAGGAATTCCCTAAAGGAAAGCTTTCCTGGATAAAGCACCAAATACTACACTACAAGGAGAGCTGTTCATACCTTGCTAAGTTTAAAGATCTGTGCCCCACTCTGCCAAAGGTTCCCTTCCATTAACAATCCTCTCATTCATTTGTGCTTCTGTTTCTCCCCCAGACTCTGCAAGTGATCTACCCCTACACCCCCCAGAATGACGATGAACTGGAGCTGGTCCCAGGGGATTTCATTTTCATGTCCCCAGTGGAACAAACCAGTACAAGTGAGGGCTGGATTTATGGCATTTCCCTTGCAACTGGCTGTTCTGGGCTACTGCCTGAAAACTACATCACCAAGGCTGATGAATGTGGGACCTGGGTATTCCATGGGTAGGTAAAAAACTGCTCAGTCCACTTCCCATGGCTGTAAAAAGGGGCTCAGCAGCTGGGATTTCACTTGGGTAAGTGAGGAGTCTCCCAGGGCTGCTAAGGAAGTGGCACACAAATCCCTGTCTCATAAGCCAAGAAGAGCAGATGCTACACCCCTGGGCATGGGATTAGAGGACAAGGTGACTTTTTCAGCTAAGATGTTACAGCAACTTTTTATTACTCCCAGGATCACTACTGGGTATCAGGGCTGGCGCAGATGGCAGCTGTAGGCACTGGTGACTGGCAGAGCAGGAACAGGGCACTCAGGGCTCCCAAGGGCCTTCCAGTTGTGACTACCACCCACCACCTCCCTTCTGCAAACCAGCTCAGCCCCGAGTCCTCCCCAGCCCAGAGCCCCACCAGGCAGGGACAGGCACAGGCTGAGAGCCTCACAGACCAAGGTCTGGGAACTGCTAGTCTGTCAACTGTTTCCAAGGAAACAGCCTGTTGAGATGGAATCTGTCTCTTCATGTATGTAGATCACCTAGCAAGGTGCTCTCTAGGCAGCATTAAAATAAAAGTAGTAATGAAATAACATTACGACAGGAATCATCGCCAGTTGCTGAAGACTGCAGTAATGTCCTTAGTGCAGCCTGAGCACACAAAGCATTCCCAAAGCCAATATCTTTCTGTTTCTGGCAGGTCCTACTCAATTTTGAATACTACATCTTCCCCATCCCTTCAAGGCTTCACTGATGGAGCTCTGGAGAGAAGACAACAGGAAGACCAAGGACCTGGGGATGCTGGACCACTCACCATCATCTGCCAGAATGTGCAGGTAGGGACCCACACATCCCTAAATCACACACAGCTTTAGGGACAAGCTTCCAGCTACTGGGTTTGCCCCCAGAAATTATCCCCTGGCCTCTTTTCACCACCTGCAGCAGCAGTTACAAGTTAAGAGTTCTCTTTAAAGAGTGATGTGATTAACCACAGGCATTGAAAACATTGTTGTCCCCAAAGTGGCTCTTAAGAGAGGGTGGCAGGGCCCACCCTCTGCTCCCTTCAGCAGTTTTATATCAGCATAAATGTACCAGTATTCTAAAATTTATGAAGAGTTTTATAAATTCATAAAAACTTTAGATACGGAAGACTAACCCCTTGCACTTGGCCAGATAATGCTGTAATTTCCCTTGCAGCCTCTGAGGATCACCAGCCAGGCAGGGCCTCAGAAACGCTGCCTGTTCGTCTGCAGACACGGCGAGAGGATGGATGTGGTTTTTGGGAAGTACTGGTTGTCCCAGTGTTTTGATGCCAAAGGTGAGTCAGCTCCAGTGGGTCTCCCAGGTTTGGGTGGAGGGAGGAGAGCAGTGTCTGCCTGGGGCAAAGCTTAGATAGAAGCTGTGGTTCCCTATCCAAACTGATGCAGGGCCGCAGTCAGAAGCAGAAACACAAGCCTGGGAGGAAACACTATGTTTGCTAATATTTGGGAAACTGTTGCAGGAATGATTACACTGTTGTTACATAGCCATGAACAAATGTAGTCATGGTATTAGTAAACAGTGTTCAGTGAAAACATTTGCTACCATCAGGAAAATATTTTTTACATATTTGACTGGCTGTCAGTCCTAAAGGAAAATAAGCCCACTACAGGTACAGTTCAGAGTGGCTTTTAGGACATAAACTGGCGTTTTCAACCCAGTAATATGCTTGAGTTTCAGACTATAGTTTACAAACTATAACTTCAGGCTCTGTTAACATTAGTGCTGATGAGAAACTTGTCAAAAACAAGTCTTTTTTTATATTCAAAACATACCAATATCTTGTAGCCAAAGAATGATTTCACAACTCCTTTCTACCTTAGGTCTGAAGAGCTCTGACATTTCAGTCTCCTGTAAAAGTGTAACATTCAGGGTTTCTTTTGTTGTGGGCTAGAAATTATTTCCCCATGGGGAAAATTGTCCTAGAGATAGCTTTAAAAATATTAGCAACATTCTCTGCTGGTCTTTACTTTGTGAGATCCCTCATGGTTTTACATGGGGAAAACTGCTCACGAGCCAGGTCTGGGCAGCACCTGCAAGATGCTGGTGCTGAAGAGGGCAGAAGAAGGTGGGATGCTTCTGGCCCTCTCAGAAGGAGGAATTCCAGTTTGTAACCTTTGCCTCCCAGGAAGGTACATGCGCAGTAACCTGAATATGCCTCACAGTTTACCTCAGAGAAGTGGTGGATTCAGGGATTACGAGAAGGACGCGCCCATCACCGTGCTGGGCTGTACACAGGCAAGGCTTGTTGGTAAGTCCTCCTCAGAAAACAGCCTTAAGCTGAAGGAGCAGAGGTTTAGATGGGATATTGGGAAGAAATTCTCCCCTGGGAGGGTGGGCAGGCCCTGGCACAGGGGGCCCAGAGCAGCTGTGGCTGCCCCTGGATCCCTGGGAGTGTCCAAGGCCAGGCTGGACGGGGCTTGGAGCATCCTGGGCTGGTGGAAGGTGCCCCTGCCCATGGCAGGGGGTGGCACTGGATGAGCTTTGAGGTCCTGTCCAACCCAGACCATTTCATGATTCTGTGAGGAGCTTGCCCAGGGAGCTTTGCTATCTTCCTCCCACACAGCCTGCCAATAAAGGCAATAAAAAAGGAATTGGGTACCCTGAACAAATGGGATTTTGACATTTCAAGAAGCCTTACAAAGTCACTTCACCTTCCCCAGCAATTTCCCTTTTTCAAAGGAAACCTTTTCTCCTTCAGCTGAGTAAAAGGCAAAGCAGAAAATCTAGGACACTGGCTGAAATAGGAGCAATCAAAAGGGTGGCTGCATTTGGGAGACACTGTGACTGCCAGTGATGAGGAGAAATGCAGCAGTATGACAGTCACCTCATGCAAAGTATGCTTCTTCCTTGACTTTCGCAATCCTCAGTTTGCCTCACCAATACACTTTTACAGTCCAAATCATTTCCAGCATTCTCCCACTCCGCCCCCCATCCTTGTCCTGACTTCTGAGCCTGTTATAGACAGCAAATTCCTTGTAGCCAAAGAGCACATCCTGAGTTCTGTGATTAGAGGAGTCCAGCCCCTTAAAGACATGAGCCTCCATCCTTAGCATTTTCTCAAATTCAAATCCTTCAGAGCGCTTTGCTTTGGTCACATCCAAACTAGGGCAGCTAAAATTACACTCGCTTCTTCAAACAAAAATAAATCCCTGTGCAGCAGCAGGATGCTCAGACTCCACACAGCACTGGGGTTTGCAAGATGCACATGCCAGAAGGGCAGTCTGGGAGCAGCCAGAGCACACTTGGCTGGTGGCACTGAAGGGCTCCCAAGACACAACTGCAGCTGTGGCAGCACCGCATGACCTTGATGGTGCTAAAGTCGTAATTCCTCTGGTGGTTAAAGCCAGTGAGCAGCTTCCCCATGATGGAGGGATGGAAGATGTGCCTCTCCTTCTAAATTACTCCACTCCTCTCAAGAGATTTACACATCTTGATGTGGTTACAGCCCAGAGAGTCAAGGTTAACAATCCCTTCATGCTCCCACTCTTTTGTCCTGCCTCTTCAAACAGAGCAAAAAATGTAACTCTTGCTTCCTACAAGTGTGTGCAGGTCTCTGTTTTCCTTTGGTTCCTTTAGGCGCTGCAAAAATACTAACAACCCAGTGGAGCTGATTCTTATCTCATTTTCAGTGATCTTCCACTTGTGTAATGAAATGGTAATTTATACTAGCAAAGAGTCGAGCCAATTGAATTAAGTCCGGTTTGGGTTTTGTTGAATCACTCTGATTTATGGCTTAGAAGTGAAATTAAATCCAAGCCCTCTACAATTTTTCTCAGCACAGTGGTTGTTTTTTGGGTGGACTCAAGAGAGGCAGGTCCTGAGCAGCTCCTTGCTGGGTGCCTGGTGCCCTGCACGTTTTTGTCAGTGTTGCAGTGCCATTTGTCTGGTTTTATTCACAGGTATTAAAACTTTATTGCAGGTGAAGCTTTGCTAGAAACTAATACCATTGTAGACTACATCTACAGCTCCCCATCCCTGCGGTGTGTACAGACAGCACACAACATCCTGAAAGGTAAGAACCCACAAAACGCTCCCCACCTCCTGGATAAAACACTGACAAAGGCATGAGAGCCCCAAGAGAATGGGAATTCAGGGTGAGGATTATCTCCAGGGGAATATATTTTACATTGGCACAACACTGTGCATAAAGAACCCTTTTTTAATTGCACAGAGCTGCCAGCCAGAGGTTTACATTACCTGGCATGTCCTATGGTAAGTACATCTATTAAATATTTTATCTTCCATACCTAGTACTAATCAACTGACCAGTTAGAAAAGCAATTAATTAACAATCAAACTGAAGTGTTAAAGCTGCAAAGTCTTGCTGCCACCCTCCCCAGCTACTTCCATTAATCCCTGGCCTCCTTTCTCCCTTTTCCAGGTATGCAACAGGAGAACAACCTGAAAATCCGAATAGAGCCAGGCTTGTTCGAATGGACCAAGTGGGTCTCTGGGAACACACTACCTGCCTGGATACCCCCTGTGGATTTAGCTGCAGCTACTCTAAGCGTTGATACAACCTACAGGTAGCAGAAAGTGGGGGGAAGAGGGTCTTTTACATTTGGGCAGAGACTGGAAGAGCTGCTGAGGCTCCCAAATAAACCCAGAGCAGGCTCAAGGCTGCTGTTCTGAGCATGACTGAAAATGGCTTATTACAAACCAAGTTGGTCCCATCACTGGCAAAGTCCAGCTGTATGGCTGATCACGGAGATCCTCTTTGCAGTACTCCTTTTGGCCTGGGAACTTTTCAGATTTCCAGGGAACCCTCAGAGGATTTTTGTTTTAACCCTTTTCCTAAAACTCAGAAGCTTGGGCTCAACTAACACACCAAGATGTTCCACCTCAGTGGGCATGGTGACAAATATTTTGCACCAGGGTTTTTGTACTTTATGGTATCACTTGAAATGCTGGTGTTGCCCAGTGTCCCATTGCACCTCTGTGTTTAAAAACCCCCAAAGTTCTTTAAAATTCCAAAAAAGTCTTAATTCCAAAGTGGAATAAGCAATTGAAACATTAAAAAGAAAAAAGAAAATGTAAAGAAAAAACCCTCTGATTTTTCTTCATAACTAATTATACCATAAGCCACTTCCACCATAAACCACTTGTGCTGTATCATTCCAGTCTGCAGCTAAAATTCCAAGGTATTTAAATAGAATTCCTTACACTGTATTTATCCCTGGAAGGGCCTCACATGGCTGACACTCAGCAGAGCTGCTGGATGGCAGGAGAGTCTCTGTCTCAGAAAACAGGCTTTCTGGGAAAACTGTAATGATCCTGGGAAGACCAAAGTGAATATTCTGAGCATGAGGAAAGAGCGTGTTCTTGGGTGCTCAACTTAGGTGGGGGACAGGAGATGGCTCTGTCTCCTCTCACAAGAGTAACTCCAGCAGCTGGATCAGCTCACTGGGTGAAGGGCCTTGTCCTGTTGTCCCTTCCCACGCCCTGACTTTGTGGGGGTGGATGAGCCCTGAAATCCACTAACAAAGGACAGAGAACCACAGAATGCTTCGGGTTGAAAGCTCATCCTGTCCCACCCCCTGCCATGGGCAGGGACACCTTCCACCAGCCCAGGTTTCTCCAAGCCCCATCCAACATGGCCTGGGACACTTCCAGGGATGGGAATCACAGCTTCCATGGGCAACCTGTGCCAGGGCCTGTCCACCCTCACAGTAAGGAACATTTCCCATGAATATGCCTAAATAAACACAAAGGAGCATCTCTACTGCTGCCACTGCAGGAGGAACATGAGCACACACCCAGCTGTCCTGGGCTGCCTTCACTAAGTGGGTCATTTTCCCAGTTGTCTCCAAGCTGGAACCATACACATCTAATTCTTGAAGTTTAAAGGTAATCATAGTGGTCCTGACACAAGCTGCAGTTCAGGGGATCTGGGGAAGGAGAAGAGTTGAAGAACAGGTGCTTTGAGATGAATCATAACTGGCATTTAGAACTTTATTGCTTCTTCCAATTTACTCTGTGTGTTTTTCTGCTCACAGACCTCATATTCCTGTCAGCAAGTTAGTGGTTTCTGAGTCTTATGATACCTACATAAGTAGAAGCTACCAAGTAACAAAGGAAATCATCAGTGAATGTAAAGGCAAAGGTAAGTGCCGCAGAGGGGGTGAAAAACAAGCCAGGCTACCTGGGATATGAAGACCAGTATTCCCAACCAGTCTTTCCCTCCTAAGGAGAGGAATTCCCATACCTGAATCTCTCATCCCTCTCCCAGAGACACTGGAAACTCCTGCAAGTGTCAGAATTATGAGGTCAGATATACTCAGCTTACAAGAAAGGTCCATACATTTAAATAGCAAAGTATTTTCGGAATTCCTCTCTAACCCAGTTGTTGCTCAAGGGCTATTTGCACTCTGCTGTTTCTTCCCAGCATCTTCCCTCCCCTATCTGAGCTTCTCCTCAGAAATATATTCCCCATAAACACCTTAGAATATTTTTCTAATATTGAAATAAAACGTTTCTAGTTGTTGTTTTTCATTCACAACAGAAATAGGATGTTTCTAAGTTCTGGTGGTTTTACTCATTTCATGTCACTGATCTGTCTCTAAGCTTTGATTTTAATAGTTTGCACGCAGACTTCAATAGCACAATGGGGCTTTGTCTTGGAAATAGAAATGTAAAGCCATCACTGTGGAAAAGTGTTTGTTGTAAGAGGAATTAACGTTTATGTAGGCAAAAAGCATCTGCTTCACAAGACAGCTGAAATCTCACTGGAATTCTTGCTTTCTTCAGAATGCATTTAAAAATTAAGTAGTGCTGAGTTAATAATTACCTTAAAATTGAGAAATGCTCTAAATACATTAATAAGTCACATTTTCCCCCCCGATACACAGTTTGATATGTTGTTACACGATAAACCCCTTTTGAGGATTTGAAATGACCTGCTTGAGCTTGGGCACCAGTACCTACATTTGGCTTCATCTCCCTCCTCAGCCTGCCCTTCTCACTTTATTTCAGGAAATAACATCCTGATAGTGGCCCACGCATCCTCACTGGAAGCCTGTACCTGCCAGCTCCAAGGGTTGTCACCACAGAATTCCAAGGACTTCGTACAGATGGTCCGAAAGGTAATTCCCACCAAGGGGCAAAGCTCTGGCTTTGTAGAGAGACAAGCAACTTGCAGTCTGCTTTACCAGAGGACCCTTTGCTCTGCCCATCACCAGGTTTCACTCATTTCAGGAGGCAGGAGAGCAAAGAAGGTTGTTTGGAGAGGACTTTGTCTCGCTCACTGTCAGAGGAAAGGACTGAAAATTAGAATGGATTTTTTTCTGCCTTCACTCTTTCCTCGAGCCCTGGCCAGGCAGAGGGCACTGCCCACTGGGATGTTCAGAGCTCCCCTGCAGGATCCCCATTTCCCTCCACGCTGGGCTGGGCTGGTTTGGGAACCATGCCAGCCAACATCTTTAGTTGGAACTTGCCTATATTTAAACCCAGACACAAGAGTATAATTGGTCTGTCCCAGAGTTTTGCAGACATATAGGTGCCCAATCTGCCTGTCACACCCGAGCCCTACAACCACCTTGTGAAAAAGGACTTAAGGGAGAGGGAAAGAGAGAAGAAGGTGAAATGATTCAGTAGCACAGCAGGACTTCAACCCTTAGGACAGCTCAGCTCAATGTTTGCTTATTGCCTCTATTTCAATCTCTCTTCCCACAGATTCCATACTTGGGGTTTTGTTCCTGTGAAGAACTGGGAGATACGGGTGTTTGGCAGCTTACAGACCCTCCCATCCTCCCTCTCACACATGGACCAACAGGAGGCTTTAACTGGAGAGAAACGTTACTACAGGAATAGACAAAGCCAGCCCAGCAAGGAAAACCCATTGCCTTTCTAAGCGTTGGAGAATGTCTCTTCTTTCTTGTGTTTTATTGACAGTGGAAAAATAGTCACCCTATGTTCAGTGGGTCACACAAGCAGCTGTTCTGGCATATCTCACACAGCCACAGTCACACAAAGAGTCTCATCCATAACTAGAATACAAAAGGGACTGATTTGAGGGGGGAAAAAATATTAAAATACAGGTTGAAGCTCTTGCACAGCACAGAGTCTGTGCTGAGCCAGGTTTTCCCACCTTGGGGGGAGCTCTGATGATACTTTCACTGCCACCTGCACCACATTAGAAGCAGAGCTGAAAAAACCAGTACACTTAAATTTAGGAACAACATGCTTTGGCCTATTAAGATACTACTTATCCACTGGGGGAAGGATTGGGATTCTGGGAGAGGGGGAGAAGGAGAGCTTCGGTCTTTAAAATCTTTGGAATTACAAGAGGGGTCTTCTTGGTGCAAGAGCCTTCAGGATGCCAATCCCAGCTGCATCACAGGAAAATGCAAAATACACCACAGTGGGTCATTCATGCTATAAAATGGCATCAGAGCAGGGTGGGGTTTTTTTGTTTGTTTCTTTGTTTTTTTTGTGTTTATTAGAATTACGTAAGTCATCAGCCTTGGATGAAAATGTTGCTGCAAACACTTGTCTGGGTTTCATCAGTGTAGGCTCACTGTTAGAAGGTACTTAAAAATACATTTAAGTGGGATGAAAGATTTAGGCAGAGTCCTTTCTTGCTTTGGGCCATAAGTCTGAGTATTCCCAGAAGCAGAAATATTAAGAATAGTTGGGGGGGGTGGGGGGGAGAAGGGACCTTAAATCTCATCTCGTTCCACCCCCTGCCATGGGCAGGGACACCTTCCACTAGACCCAGTTGCTCCAACATCCAATCTGGCCTTGGACACTTCCAGGGCTGGAGCATCAACAATTTCACTGGGCAACAAAGAGTAAAAACAACATAATAAAATAGCATCAAAGGCACATTCAGATGTACCAGAAAGATATTCCAGCATCCTTCTGTCCAGCTTCGCCTCTGCAGAAAGTTTTAGAGTCCTCATCTGAAATGTGTGAACAGCACAGATGTCCATACTGGCCAAATTCGAGGTAGGTTTACTATTCACAGAAAGATCAGGTTTGGGTTGTGCTGATCTATTTTAGCCTATCCAGCCTTCGGCAGGACTGCTCTCACCTCCACGAGGACACAACCAAATTGCCCTTCCAGCAGCCAGAAAAAACAAGGAGCCACAAACTGCAACTCCTTCTTTCTAAATGAGGCAAAACCAGGATGTAACAGATCCAAAGGGGCTTTGCTCAGGTTGTCTCTGGGATTGAGCTTGCCAGGGAGAGCACAGCAGATTCTGTCTGTATTTCCAGTCAGCAGAGAGCTCATCCTGTGCAATATCCTGCACCCTGTCACCATTCCTAGGGATATTCTGGGATTTCTACCTTTCTGACTGTGTAACACACCCTGGGAAGTGCATTATTGTAGCAGAGATGCAACTGCCAAGTCAGGGAGAGAATGAGGAGCTGACAGAACAAACTGCTTCCACTCAGGTTACTTTTCAATTGTAATTTAAACTTTTTGGCATCCTGAAGAGCACTTCTGGCTTGTTTTCCTCCATGCTTGAAAACTAAATAGTTGACAATCGCACCAAAGCCGATTTGGTTCCTGATGTGCAATTCTCCACCTTGCTTTTTGTTTCATGCCGGGGGCCAGTAAGACAGAAGTTGGGATGATAAATAGTATTCTATTTATTATCTGTACAAAGCAGGGGAGGCTGCTCAGGTTCTGCAGCAGTCAAATGACATTACAAGGAGTTTCTTTAGGCAAGAGCATGAAACAATACACAATCTGAATAGTCCACTAGCTGCTCTTTGCATATAGTAATGCAGAATGTTCTGTTTGAGAAGGTAGGTGTTAAAATACTCTCTTCTAAAAAAAAAAATATATTTTTGGATGTTTGGGAAAGTATTTTGACAATTGTAATCTTGTCTTGAATCCTGTGTCAAGAAAGAAAAAAATCTTCTAGCATTTTGATTTCTCTTTGGGGTCTTGCATTGTCTTATGTTGATAAGGCTTATTTGGGGGGTTGGGGGTGGGGAGGAGAGTAAAAATTTATTCCTTTGAAATTTTTAATTGAGAAGTAAGAATACAAAACAATTGCTGCTTCACATTCACTCCATTGCTGCTCATTAATGTGTATTTAAGTCACTCCAACCTTTTGTCCTAAAACATTAGACTTGATCTATCTCAAGTCATTTCCCCACCTTCAACTGTGAGCTACTTCAGGTTATAGGAAGCAAATACCAGTTCCCAGATTTTTCCTTTTTGCCATAATTAATAAAGCTGTAAATCTGACAAGAATAAGTTATTAATTCAGTATTTTGATGAATTACAACTTATGGGTTGGGTTAGAAAAAATAGAAGAGTTGAATTGATGTTGTAAACTGAAATCAGGCTTGCTTGTTTATGCAGACTGAGGATCCAGACAGTAATAACTTTTAAAAAGTAGTTATTTCCCTTTTCACTCAGGCTGAACAGTTTTCAGGAGGAAGCTGGCTGAGGGCAGGAGCCTCCTTCTCCCCTCTATTACATTTTCATGTCAACCTTAATATGAGAGTGATAGTTTTTATCACTAAGGAATGGGTTTGGTTTGTGGTTTGGCCTGTGTCTTAAAAAAAAATAGCCTAAGCATACAGAAAATTATTTTTGAGTTAAAAACACACATGAAATTATGGTGGGGGCAGACATGCTTGAAATGGTGAATCAATTAAGAAATAAATTTAATTAAGCAGTAGGTGTTATTGGCTGCAAGCACCCTAAATTGGTACCTGCTGCTCACCACTTCCTCAATTCCGTGTTCCCTTGGGAACATTCGTGGCCTGTACATGCTTCATGACAGAAAAAACACAGCCACTTCCTTTATAACTTCCCATTAAAATGTATTTCCTATGTGACATCTCTTCAAACTTGATGTTATCAATGGATACTTTTTTTTGTTTCATTTTAAACCTTTTGTATCATTCTGTTTATTACATTTTTTTAGTGTGAGCTGATTGTATTTATTTGAAAAAAAAAAATGTTTGCTGTTTAAAAAAACCCCAATAATTGTATTGCCAAAAATAGCTGTGATTACCTGTGACATATGTATTTTTTTATTTTGGGAGGTGGGGAGGGTGGTTGGTTTTAATCTCAGTTTGAAGTGCTAACAACTGTTAAAACAACCACTGCATTTTAATTTGCTTCTGACATTAAATGGATTTCTCAGAAGTTGGACAAAAACGTCTCACAGATAATTTAATAAAGATGCGAAACACCCTTCCTATTTCAATTTTCCTCTCGACTGTGTTGGAATTTGAGCTACATTTTTCTTCCCTGCGCTGCCGGTGAAATGCATCCCTTTGACAGCAGGTGGCACAAAACCATCTCGAGTGTGGTTTTCCATGCACGGGGATGGAGTTTTCCCTCTGGGTGGGAGTCTCACTTTCTTGCTGTCTCCCCCCCCACCGAGTTACTTTACATGTGAAACTGGAAGCACAACTTTTAAACCCAAAGCAATGCTTACTTTTATACCAACTTCTTTTTTTTAATCTAGATTTTTTTAATCCAGCAGTTTTATCAGCCAGAGTGACTCTTTCCTTTCAAACCAACTGCATTAATTCATGACCTGCAACTCTGTTTCCCAGTAAAATTGATTATATTATGATTAACATAGAAGCCATAACTTTTATAAATCAAATACACACTAACAGAATGATGCCCTTCCCTGCAGTGAAAGTTTAATGGAAACAGTTTCTAATAAATTAGAAGTCAAACCAATAATGCATCTATAATTAACCATTTTGGCCACTTCCCTCAGGCTCACATCCTGCAAGTGCCCATGGTTTTTAAACCATAACTCCTATTTTATTAAAATCAGTTAATTTTGACAGTAATAGTCATTTGCACTAAATTTTGGGCACTTGCAAAGAAGGACAAGAAGATGATCTGTCAAAATGTTTTTGGAAATCAATATACATAGCTACATCACAAAACATGGATAAATCTAGTCATCACAGACCCAGAGGACACAGGTTTTCCAAGTCTCAGATCACTCCTGAAATAATCAGACTTTCAAGGGGGATACAGGAAACCCAGATTGTGCCACATGTCCCCTGGGATGTGCTTGCTGTCCCTGTCCCTCCACCCCATGCTCAGCAAACCTTCAACAACCACCTCACCAAAGCTCTGCCCTCCCTGGAGAGCCACAAACCACAGGCACCAAATTGCCTTTCTCTTGTCACTGGTTCCACAGATCTCAGCAAGCAGAGCCAGCAAACCTCCTGGGACAAGGGCAGAGTGACACAAGGGCATTTTTTTCCCCAGGGATTTAAACCCACACAGCTGGGTTTTGAAGCAGCCTTGCTTGCAGAAGCTCTGCCTTCCTGGTGCCTCCCCCTTTGGGGCATTAGCTCCTGGCCATGGTGCAGCTGTAGCATCACTGGCCCCTGGTTCTCTCCACCTTTACCTGCTCCCCCAGCGCATCTCTCCCCTTGTCCCCCGCATGGAGGAGGCAGAGCTGGAGGGGGTGTGAGCTGAAATCCCCCCATCCTGTCACCCACCACTTTCGTTTTTGGGACCTGTGAGGTCACAGATTTCTCAGCAGTCACCAACACATGGGAAATGTGAGGGGGGCAGAGGAGAGTGGAACAGCAGTGGGAAGGCCAGGGGGAGAGACCCCAGCAGTGATGAAGTCATGGTAAACCTGCTCCCCCCGTGCTGAAAAGGGACCTGCTGCTGCTCGGCAGCCCCAGCAGAGAGAGGAAGCCAACACTCACCGCCTGCACCCACAGCACAGCATGACTGTCACCAGGGTGCTGCACGCCGTGGCTCTGCTCCTCATGCAAGGTAAGGCTTGTGCATTATCTAACCCCATGTCCCCTCTGCACCCAGTCCAGCTGCAGAGCTCTATCCCCAGAGTGCCAGCACATCGGGTACAAGGCAGCTTTGCTGTTGTTTTCTGGTTGATAATGAGATATTGTCACCCCATTCCCAAAGCCCCCGGGACTGAATCCCTGCTGACTCCTAAAGACAGGATCTATGAGACCAAGTCACCTCCTGGCAGCTGGTGGGATGCCTGGGATTGCAAGGCACTTCAGTAACAAGATTCTCCCTTAAATTTGGGGAGTGGATCACTGCTTACCTTCCATGGCTTGGATATCTGTGTATGCACTGTGTAAAGAGAGGCTGATAGAAGTCAGAATAACTTAGAAAGCACTTGCAAAGGACTTTGAAAAAGGACTTTAATGCTCAGCGTCCTTACTCCTGCTAGAGGATGTAGCCAATACCTACTTTGCTAGTCTCCTGTCTCAGACAGGAGAGTGTGAGAGATTCACATTTGACTGTGTCAAACAGGGAAAGACTTAAGGAAGACAGGAGCAAGACTGATCCATGCTCAGGATTCTTGCAGGCTCCACTCCTGCCCTTTGCAGGAGCAATGCGTGCATGGTGCCAGTACTGGCTGGAGCAATAGTCCCTCTCCCTTCTTACCACAGAAACCACAGCAGGGCTATTGCTGGCACTTTGCTGGTGCCCTCAGCAACTTCCATTCAGAGTGCAACCCCTCTCCCCACCATCTCTATCTGCTGATAACCACTGTCTGCCTCAGGCAGCAGAATTAACTCACGCTCTGCTCACAGGTCAGCAGCCACAGGTCACAAATAACTCCTCGAGCGGGGTGTCTGTGTGGACCAGTTCAAAGATAACCCTGCAGAGATGCTCTGGGTGCACAGCTCAGTGCACTTCCTGATGGCTCTCAGAAAAGTAACCACAGGCATGAACCATTCTGCTCAGGGCAGCCTGCAATTTCTAGCAAGAAATTGTTGCAGTTGCAGATATATCACTGTACTTGATGCCAGGCTGGTTTTTCTAAGTGGTATCCACACGGTATGAGAACCAGTCCCCTGGAGCTGGCACAGGAGCATCTCCCACACCCCAGAGACTAAAGAGCACAGCCAGGCCAAACTGCCCCTGTGCAGGAAAGATTTGACCTGTGAGTCATGGGTTGAACAAAGCCATGGTCTCCCATGGAAATTACAGAGAGGTTCTGTTTTACAAAGGCAAGCAGCACCCCCATTTCTTGCTAAGTCTTGCTGTTCTCACCTCCAAAGGTGTGATTTTAAAGACCCCACATTGCTGGTAGTGACAGGAAATCACCATGATGAAAAAAATGCCAAAGGCTCCCGTGGAAAACCACAGACAACCCCCCCCTGCAGCTCAAACAACATTGCACCTCCTTCCACATCTTCACAAGGGCCCAAATCCCCCAGGGAAACTGTCTTACAGGGAGACAAGTCCTTCCTCTGCTTCTAGTGGCAAAATAACAGTCGCAGCAACAATGCTCTAAAAACTCCTTCATGTCTGGTATATTTAAAATTTTCAAGAACAAGAAAAGTTTTCCCAAATCCCAGAAAGATTCATTTCCCCAAACTGCAGTGCTTATATGTACAGTAGGAACTTGCAGCAAGCAGCTACCTGGAAAATGAAATCAAAACACAAAAAAGGAACAAAAAGCAAAACTCTCTCACGGCCTATTTACTTAACTCCAACCCAGGCACTGCTCTTAGTAATTTCTCCAGGGCTTGCTTTTTTCTGGAGAAGGTAATTCATTCCAGGTCATCAAATATTTTCACAAAATATATATCTTAGAATGTCTGGAGAGAAAAAGCATTTTACTGCCTATCTGTAAAATGAACTAAGAGAATGAAATTTCATTTCATTAACCTGTGCCAGGCCAGGTTTGTGGATCTCATCTTGGCAAGAAGTTTCAGAGCAGTTGCAGTATTATGATTTCTGAATCAAAAAGCCTCATTTTTCAGAGATGCTGAAAAAAATCATTCATTGCTCAGTCTCACACACTTGCAAATCAGGTTCAACATCTCAGTGGAATATAGAATCACAGAATGGTTTGGGTTGGAAGGGATCTTAAAGATCATGGAGTTCCAATAATGGACTAAGGCAAATTAATGTTTGTTTTAACATACAGGGAAAAATTGTATTAAACAGGTATACCATCAATTCTTTAATGGTTAATAACATTTAATAACTAAATCTGATTGTGCTGATCACAAACTTTTTGTACAAGTCCCCAGTGACCTCTCTAACAATTGTGACTTATTTATAGCAGTACAATCATATTGGTAAGTTTCCTACTGCAGAAAAACCATTGTAAAAAGGAAAGTCGCTGTATTTCTGTGTGCCAAATGTTGTTGCTTTCCTTCGTGTCACATTTTAATAGGTGTTTTTTCCCCCTGGCTGTGGGGCAGGGGGGTTTGCAGGGGCTGGCAGCAAAATGGTGGCTCTGAAGGAAGGAGAGGACCTGCAGCTCCGCTGCCCCCTCGGCAGTAACAGCAGCGATGCTCTGCAGTGGTTAAACCCTCACGGGTTCACCATTTTTCTGAATGCCCAGAAGGGTAAGTGTGAAAACCCACTGGGGCATTTGCACTGGGACTGACGGTCACGCGGGCGGGCTGTTCCACCCACTGCCCAGCCACTCGAGGGGCTCTGACATGCAGCCCCTTTGGCAGGAGGGTGATGAAATGGAGCCCCCCTGAAGGGTGCTCCGGCACTGGAGTTGTTGATAAGGATCTGTGGCTCCCACCAGCACCCAGAGAGCAGCACCAAACCCACTCCTGCCCCCCAAGAGAGACAGCAGGAGAGGTGCCTAAGAGCCTGGGTGCTCTCCTGCTCAGCAGGGAATTGGATGGAGTGCATCAAGAGGAAGCTTTTAGAAACAAGCAGTGTAAGATGTGCTGACAAAGCCGAAGCTACAATTACTGCATTCCCTTCCACACTGTACACCTCACTTCTCTCTGTCCTTCTCTCTCCTTCTCTCAGTCCAAACTCCAAGCTGAGAACTGCCTTGGCCTTCCCCGTTTGCACAGTATCCAGACAGCATTCTTCATTAAATCCTTTAGGTTTTAATGACAATCACTGACCTTTATCCAAACTGAGCACCCAACACCCATTAAAACTGTCCAGGTCCTCTTAGGTTGCTCTGGGAATCAGACACACGGTGTTGCCACCCACACCAAACCAGCCCACTGATATTTCCCCTTAAATATTGCCAGTATTTCCTTACAGAAAATGTAATGAGTAACTGTTGTTCCTATTTACTCAGTTTCAAGAGCAAGTGGGATGGGTGTTCATTAGCAATTTGTAGTGACTCACCCCAGTATGGATTCAGAACTGTTTCCCGGGGAATCCAGCGTCCCAAGTTCAGCACTCTCAGTATAAAGCATACAAAACAAGAGGTGCAAATTGCATCAACAACAACCCTGTGCCGAGCCCCTGACAGCTAAACCATCAGGGAAATGGGGCTACTGCAGACCACCCTGTGCTGCTGGGACACCAGGCTCCCAAAATCCATGGCAGGGGTTCCTTCCCCCTGTCGCAGTCTATTAGTCTGATCATGTACCTGCAAATTCAAGGAGAAATCTCTCTCCATCAGGTATCTCTATTTTTGACATACATCTGAACTCCCAGTATTTGACACCACAGAGGTAGGCAAAAGCAGCAAAAATCCCTTTATTTACGCAAGCGCTCTATGTCCACAAAGCCTCTCTTTCTATGCAATTTTGCACCAAGACACTTGATTCTGTCCATATTCAGTTTTAAACATCTCCATCTTTTAAGCATTTTTCCTTTTGATGCTTGACTTCTTCTGAGCTGACACAGCAATTTAATGAGGGTAAGGAAAGGCGATATCCATGAGTAGCTGCATCAGCAGATTCTAACCCAAGGGAAGAAAACTTTTACCACCTAAAGATTCCACCCATAATTTCAACATCCACAATTACCCTTCAATAAGACACATGATACAGCACCCACACAGACAAGAGTTTGCAAAGCATTTGGATCCTGGATAAGTCAGGCACACCAAATATTCTGCTTTTGCAGAACAAAAGAAAACAGTCCTCATTACAGGAGAAACCACACCAGAGCCTGCACATGAAAGTTTTCATTTTTCATTCTCAGTCACCACTGGGACCTCTGTCACATTGCTTCTCCAATAAACCACTTTGAGAATCAGTTCCCTCTAGTCTCACTGTAATCACAAATATGACAAGCCTTACATCATGGTGATCTCAATCACTTAATATTTAATCACCTCCATAAATTGCTGTGATTTTTTCCCAGCTCTGTATTTTTACAAAACCTCAGCTGAAAAAAATAATTAACCATAAAGAGATAGATTTTGGGGTCTTTTGCTCTCTGTGACTGGTGCACACCCACAGTTTCAGTTCAATTCAAGGACAAAGTTACACTTCTGCACTGCAATTGCAGGAAAAGTCTATGAACTTGGCCTTACCCTGAGGGCTCCTCTCAGTCATCTGGCAGGAGGAATGAAATAAAGACTAGAAAGTCAAGCGAGAGGAAAGGGTCTGTGCAGCAGAGTAGAGATATCCTAGGAAACTGTTTCATTAAAAGCTGCTTCCTTACAACAAGTGTTGATGAATTTAAAAAATTTAATAATGAAAACTACCTTCATTCATTACTGCTTTGATTATCTGCCTTCCTCTTATGTACCAACATATGTGGCATGCTGGGTTTTATTTTGCTTACAGTTTTAAGAGACCAGAGGTACAGACTCATCCATTACTCCAAGGATGAATTATCTATCCAGCTGTCCAATGTCACAGTGCACGATGAAGGCTCCTACAAATGTTTCTACTACAGCACACCATTCAAAAACAAGACTCAGACTGTTGAGATATTAGGTAAGTTCCTTCACCTGCTTGTTCCAGAGGAGCAGGACAACAGAGCCAGCTACTCAAGTCCAGACCTGCAGTGTTACATGGAATTTTATGGTGCTCAACACATCATTCTGGTTTCAGCTCAGCCCCCCAGCAATGCTCTGTGTGCAGCCATTTATGACGCTGAATAGAAAGATACCCTATAACTGATTCTAAATCTTCCTGCTGCAGCTGCTCCTTCTAATCCAGTCCTGGAAGTATCTCAAGACACAGAAAGAGGGGTTTCACTGTCTTGCTACAGCCAAGGATGTAAACCCCAGCCCCACATCACCTGGCTGTTGGACAACGGGATAGAACTCCCAGGTAAGCACTCAAAGACCAAGATCGATCACTAACAATTCCCTCTTATCAGCCTTGGGCAGTTTAAAAAACACTGGAGGGTGAAACACCTTCTGCATTACAGCAGCTGCATCTACCACTCATCCCTGCTCCTTTGGTACAACTTGGTGCAGGTTTAGAGGCTGACCAGCACTAAATTCCAGTGTGCAAGGGAGAAGCTCATCTGCTTTGCTCACATCCAACACAGAACAGCAACACTTGGCACCACAATCCCCTAAAACCAGGGAGTGAAATTTCACTGGAATAAAATGAACCCCAAACCCTGGGGGCACAGTTTTCAGAGCCCCAGTGTAGAGCCCATTAACAAATTCATTGGTACTATTTCTGTGCTGTAACCAGCAGACAGCTTTCCCTCAGCCTTGCTGGGCAGCTCACACACAGCAACACCTTTTCTTCTCATTTCACTTGTGCACTACAGAAATAGCTGCTATTCTAGTACTATAAATAGCACTAGTCTAATAGTCACTACCTTATTAGCTCCAGTGCACAACTATATCAAAGTGTGAGAAACACACTCACTGATGCAAATGTATTTTCTTTCACACATTAACAAGCTCTTACTCATATTTTGCATCATCAAGCAACCTATTCAAAGCTTAGCCTGTAATCTCCCCTGACCCCAAGATGTTTTCTTGAGTCTTAGTCAAAACCTCCCAAAACAACAGAGAAATGTGCTGACCTGAATATAGATAGAAATCAGGAGTAAATAAGAAAGTCCAGGCTACCAGATACACAGGTATTAGTGTAAATAAGGTGCTCTGGGTGGAAAAGCAGGTTCTAAAATCCTGTATCTATTTGGGAAGAGCTCGGCTGTGTGTAAGTGTAAAGGCTCAGGAAATACCAGCTACGAAGTTATGAAAAGCTCAGAGAAGCAGAACATCATCTCTAAGTTTTTATATACATTTTTCTAAACCAGAGGTTGACTCAAACCTGAAACAACCGCATTTCTGGCCTGATATACTGAATTATTTGTAGTATCACAACACATAGCTCAGATATTAAACACCTCCACAAATCAAACAATATATTTCACCACTTACTTTAAAAAGTGTGCTCTTCCTTCTTGAAGACTTGCGGTAACTCTCCTTTCCTCCCCTCCCTTACTGCAAATATTTATACTAATCAGAAAATAACTAATAAATCTTAATTACCAGCATCACCTGACTTCCATCAGGGCTCAGCAGGGGCAAACCAGCTGTAATAACTGAGCTGTTGCTGACAAAAGATTGTTTCCTTCCTAGCAAAACCACTCTGAAATCCTTTTGATTTCTTACATGACCCTGCTGGGGATGGAAAAGAGGGTTGAGAAATACTGGTCTGTGGGACACAGTGAGTTATCTGCAGAGGCTGATTTGGAAACAAGGAATTTCTTTCATTTAAGGGTGACAGATCAAGGGAAAGTATCAGAATCTCTATGTTATGAGCAGGTAGTAGAAATTATTGTGCCACCATGGACTCTTAAGGGAAACATCTGAAACACTCTCCTGTGCTGCTGTTCCAAGCTCTGCCACCCTCCATGGGAAGAAGCTCTTCCGCATGCTGAGGTGCAATTTGTTGTGTTTAGTTTATGGCCATTGATCCTTGTCCTGTCACTGGGCACCACTGAAAGGAGTTTGGGAACATCCTCTGACCCCCCTTGCGCTGAGACTGTCCCACACAAAGCAATTTATTGTGTCAGGTAAGGACCAAAACTGCCAGTGGGTGTGTGGACATTTCCCCACAGATGGTGTGTGAGGAATTTCCCCGTGTGAGTCACGACATGAGCAGAGGTCTGGGTTGAGCACAGGAGGTGCAGAGAGCTCTGCACTTAAACAGCTGGGAGCAAGAAAACCCGACCTCTCTGCCTTTGGCCTCCCCTGAAATGCACAGCAAACCACTTGTGCACAGTGATCAGATGCTGCTCTAGCACAGCAGAATAAAGCAGATTGGCCCTGGAAGCGTTTTCATTAAATTGCTCTTGACTAGAAAGCACTGAAATGTTTTCTTCCACTGGGTGTGTAGGTGACACCAAGCACAAGCTGGGAGCTGATGGGAAGAAATGGAACACAACCAGCACACTGACAGTGCTCTCCTATGGGCCCAATGCAACAGCCACCTGCATCCTTCGCCACCCAGCACTGAGGGAAGAGAAGCTGATGGCATCTTTCCACTTCCAGGACCTCCCCAGGATGGGTACTACAGGCTCCTTCCTATTTTACTGCTCTAGGTGGTCAAAAATGCACAGATACGCTTGAAAAGCTGAGCCCCAGAGTCTGCTGCCCTGTGTGTGGAATCTGTTGTTAAATGAGAAGGCTCCCTGAGGCAACAAGAGTCTGGAGTTCTTCCTCAGGGTCAGATCTGAACAGCAGCATGGCCTCTGCTAAAGCTACCCACAGAATAGTCTTTCACTTTCATTTTGTTCCTCATTTCCTAGCAATAAATATATTCAGAGTACAGGAAAGCAGAGGGTGGGAGGGTAGGACTGTTACTGTAAACCCAGGTCAAGCAGAGAACCCAAACAGCCCAGATCATGGAGCACATGGGGCAGGTTTTGATTTTCAAGGATTATTTCAGTGGCAAAGCATGTCATCTGATTTTTGTTGTGTTCGGGGGGGTTTCCTTCAGGCGCCAAACAACAAACCATCCCTCCTATAGCACCAGAAGGTCCAGCAGGGACCAGCCCTCCTGAAGCACCAGAGGGTCCAGCAGGGACCAGCTCAGTGCCAACACCAACCCAGCAAAGCCTCACAGCACATCTCACATCCAGTTGTAAGTTTGGTTTCTCTTACACGAATTTACCCGACCAATGTGGAAATGCTGCAAGAACAGCGTTACATCCTGTGTTCCAAAGAACTGTGTAACATAAACCCTGGCATTTCTTGCTTGTTTCCTCAGTTTCCCAGCCATGTGAGTAGCCAGAGCCTTTCTTCTTAGATGCAGAAGGGTGATGGTATCCAGCCTGGGATCCTCTGGATAGGTTGCACTAGATGGCACTGTGCAACAACACTTCGTCTGTGCATGCACCAGGCTGCGCTTACTGAACTATTTGCAGCAGAATCAAGAGCCTCACTGCCCAAATAAGCTGGCCAAACCCCACCAAGAGTTTTGTGCCTGCTTAGCATGAGAGGCCCTGCAGTGAAAAATCGATTGCTGCTTTAGAAATACACGAACTCTTTGTTTATATGTGTTTAAAAATGCTACATTGGTGATTACAAACATCACAGAGCAGCCACATCCTGATAAACAATTCCTACATGTGTTGATAAACACACATGGAAAGGGAGCTTGAATCTTTTAAGATGGAGCTGGAACTAGATGGTCTTTAAGGCCCTTCCAGCCCAATCCATTCTGTGATTCTGTGGCTTCCACGGGGTGTGCTTACATACCTGAGAAGGAGAAAAATCTCTCCTGCAAGCAAAGTTTTGGTACATCATCATCATCATTTTAGCTTTACTGATCAAAGTTAATTATACAAAGATATATTGTCTGTGTCCATAAGAAAGTCAGAGCTCATCTCTCTGTCTGTGCAGGGCCCAAAGGAACATCAGCTGCATCAGGAGATGAAGAACTGGGAAGTTCATCAAGTTATGATGACCTCAATGGTACGAGATGACACCATCAGACATGGGGGTGGTGGCAAAGGACAGGGATTCTCACGCTGTGACTGCACCACTGTGGGCTCTGAAGACACTAAAGGAGCACGCAAGGATATGAATACCAAAATATCTCCTTGAAGGAGAAGGATATACACTCCTTCCTGGTTTTTCCAGCAAGAGAAGCAAACTGATGGACAGGGGAAAAAAACCAAAATGACCAAAGAACGAAAGTTCAGCTTTGTTTTAGTTTGGCTGTAAATGGGAAGCCATGAGTTCAACAATGTGTAACAGACTGAGGATTTCCTGTTCCTAAAGTTTGGGTGATCTTCAGTTTAAAAGAAAATGTGGCATTAGGAGAGTGAGCACAGACCTCTGAAGCAGGGGAAGTCCCGGGTCTTTCCAAGCTGCCGGGGAAATATGAATTTCTTGAGTATCCCTATGCTCTTCAGAGAAATACAGTTCTGCTTTCTTTTCCTCCAGGGACTGAAATAGCCTTCAAAGGAAATGTCACAGAAGAGGCACTTCCCAGGACAGAAGCCCCACTGCCACATGAAAATGCTACTGTGATTTCCATCTTCACCATCGGTATGAACTCATTAATGAGCTTCCAAACAAGCAATGAGCTTTCTGACACCAAGCTAGTTCTCTCTGACCACATCTCCCCCTCCAAGTCTTTTGTCAGTGCACCAAGGTAATGCTGGCTTGTAATTTTGGGAGGAGACCACAGAAACACAACCATTTGTATCATCTAGGAAAAAAGCTACATTTTGCTGTTTGTTGTGCCAAAGCACAACTCCACTGATTTCAGTCAGTTTTTATTATTCATATATGGAAAAAATTGACCTCACGTCCCAAAATGCAGTCAAATAAGGTGACTTCTGCTCTTCCACAGTGTTCATCTGGCCTGGTCCAGGTTATTATATCTTTCTTGTCTTAGTTACCAGAGGCTCACAGGACATTTAACAACACAGACATCCACCTGCCTTTGTTACAGAGCAAGATCCGAAGTCCAAAGACATCCTAAAGAAGGAGAAGAATCTCTTGCTGCCAATCCTGGTGGCTGTCCTGATTTTTGTGCTGCTCATCATTGTCGTGCTTTTTATGATGAAGCTGAAAAAAGCTCATGGAATGTGGAAGAGAGGTGGGTGATGGCCCTGGCTAAGCAATGTGCTGACCATGAAATTGTTGTGTTAAGCCTCTCTCTGAGCTGGTCAGGCTGATTGAACCCCCATTCCATAACTAGTCCCTCAGCATTTTCATGCTCAAGGCTGAGAGTGAGAAAGAGTCATGGAAAAATCTCATTATCTTAATTACATTTGTTTTCTGCGCAGAAAATGATGTTTCAGAGCAGACACTGGAGAGTTATAAATCCAGATCTAATGAAGACAGTCCAGGCCAGGAGAAGAATGGACAAGGTAAAAAGATTCAAGCAACATAAAATAATTCTTGTTGGGGCATTGCTGAAGATTATAATAATAATTATATAAATAACACATGTGTATTTCTGTTTCAGTTGTCAATCAAAAGCCCAACGTTCAATATGTAACAGAAGGATATGGGGAAACCATCCAGAAGAATCCAGGAGACAAAACCATTGCAATAAGTGAAAAAAGGTTTGCATGTGGAAAGGAAACAGATGTCTAGTGATGGGAAACCTGTGCAAGGTGCAGAAAACCCCCTGTTGCTTCATCTTAAAGCTTTCAGGTCTCACAATTTCCAGGAGCAGAAGCACCAACAGCTGCTCTCCATCCAAAAGCCAACTGGGACTGCTCTTGTTAAACAGCAGCACAGGTAAATGGGACTGGTGCTCCTGGAAACCTGTCAGCAGTGGACTCATTGACCTGCAATCCTCAGGGGATTTAATTACCCACTGCCAGAAACAGAGCTCGTCAGTGCCAGCTCGGGTCCCATCAGCAATTAGAGTGCTCTGAAGGTATCCAGGTCTCCATGAAGATACTCATGTACTGCTTCAGCCACCTTCCCAGAGACCATGGCACTGAGTGGGAAATCCTGGGGCTGTAAAGCAACTGTGGCTTGGGTGACCCCCTCTCTCTTACCCCCCAAACCCGTACTGAACTAGCAGAAAGGCATCCTGGTGCCCCAAGTGAAAAACAAAAGGTTTTTCCCCTTCTCTAGGACTTCTGCCTCAGTTTCCCACCTGTCCAAGCATAACACCCCTCCCTGCTATGCACAGCAGCAGCAGTCACAGCCTCCCATATCCCCTAAACTTCCAGGGGTGTTACAAAGAAGAGGGATGTCCTTTGAGATCCCTCCCAACCCAACCCAACCCATTTGATGATTTTATGATTCTGTGAGCATGAAGAGGGTGCAGGATGTTACACACGGGACTCCCAAACGCAGGAATGAAGGCACCTTCCTGCCAGCAGCCGAGTCGGGAGGTTCACCAAGACTTTACACCTGCAGAGCTTTGCCACAGCATCACCTTTTGTGTTGCAGGAAGGAAAAACTGAATCCCTAAAATAAATGACGTGTATATGGCAACCAAAAGCTCTATTTTTGTCGTTCGAAGTTATTTCTTACTAGAAAAATGCTGCAAACTGGGTTTGAATACCGAGTGAGACAAATAGCCCTGCGGAACCCGCGGGGAAATGAAAATAATCCCATTTTTCGGGGGAAAGCATCTTCTCCCGGGCGCTCCCACAGTCCCCGCCCGGGGGGGGAGCGCTCGGTACGCGCCGCCGGCGTCCCCGCGGTCACCGCGGCAACGGGACGGGACGGGGCCGCAACGGCCGGGAGCGGCAGCGGCAACGGGAGCGGCAACGGGAACGGCAACGGCAGCGGGAGCGGCAACGGGAACGGCAACGGCAGCGGGAGCGGCAACGGGAACGGCCACGGCAACGGGAACGGGAGCGGCAACGGGAACGGCAGCGGCAACGGGAACGGGAGCGGCAACGGGAACGGGAGCGGGAGCGGGAACGGGAGCGGCAACGGCAACGGCAACGGCAACGGCAACGGCAACGGGAGCGGGAGCGGGAACGGGAGCGGGAGCGGGAACGGGAACGGGAACGAGAGCGGGAGCGGCAACGGGAACGGGAACGGGAACGGGAACGGGAACGGGAACGGGAACGAGAGCGGGAACGGGAACGAGCCAGGAAGTGAGAGGGAATGGCAGCGGGAGGGATGGGAGAGGGGACCGGGACTGGGAGGGAATGGCAGGGATGGGAGAGGGGACCGGGACAGGGAGGGAATGATCCCACCGGTATTTCACCTTCCCAGCCCACCCCAAGCTTTGCTCTCCGGGCTGCGGGTGCTCAGTGATGGGAGCAGCGGTCACAGGGGTCTCCCCAGGTGTCAGGGGACCAGCAGTGCTCACCCTGAAAAATTAGGAATTATTTATCGCCAACGCAGTAAAATGACACTCACCCAGGCTGGTCCCACGTATGTGCTGTGTCTAATGCACATTTCATCACAATACAGCCTTTTCCCTCCTTCCCAGACACTTTATCTTGCAAGTGACTGGTGGTGCAAATGACTTACAAACACTTCAATCAAATGTAAAGAAACTCTCATCCTGATTTAGGAAGTGTTACAGTTCTTTTCACCATGGTCCCTGTCACACTTGCTGATTTTATTATTTTTATTTATATTTTCAAGATGGTATAAAGTTGAATAAAGAGAACATAAAAATTTTGGTTTAATTTGCAAAAGTTAACTGATAACATCTTGTTCTTTGTCCTAGTTTACTTTTCTTTCTCAAAAGCTATTTATATATTATTTATGACCTTCAGTAGTTTAAGGTAGACTTCATAGCAATTGCTGTATAGAGACCTTGATATTAACTGCTTAAAGGAAAATCAGTGTGATAGAGGAGAATAAAGAATTGCTGAACAATAGGTTCAATTCTCAGCTTTAACCAATGACAGTACCCACAACTGCAGCTTTTAACAAATATTATTATAGCAAGGTGAACAACCTTTCTATGTTTACTCTGTTTTCCAAATACAGGGCTGGTGTAAACCGTCAGTACAAAACCCGGAATGAAATCTTCAGCTATGAAATACATTTCAGTTTCCAACCCACACACTTGCAACGTGAATACAATCCATGTTCCTCCCAAAGTCCTCATGCCACCCATTTTCCACCCTCCGAAATGGAAAAGAGCATCTGTCGGGGAAGGGGGATCTGCCTCCAATCTGCAAGACTCCCAGGACTCGGTCTCCAAGAGCCTTGCTGAGGAGGGGCAGTACCAGCTGGGACTCCAGCAGAGGATTCCAGAAAATGAGGAGCTGGTAGGCCTGTGTTCTGATGAACTGGAGAACAACAGCCTGGAAGAGGATAGCCTGGAGGAGATGAGTTCAAAGGAAGAAGAGTATGATACCAGTACAAATGGAACACAAAAGAAGGGTGGCAATGGAAGGTAAGGCTTAGATTTTAGTAGATGAGTAGAATAGTTCCGACACTTTAAACCCTTATGTTCCTCAGAATGTATCTGACGTTTCAAGACCAATTTATATTGCCAAAGTGCTGTTAGAGTACCTACAGACATAGTTACACACTAAGATGTATTTTCATCTTACGTTCATAATTACAATGCCCATTTCTCAACGTAGCCTCAACCTTCATTATGTTGGCTGAAACATAATATGACCTATGACCAGTCCTATGAGGATAAGATAGAGAAGAAAACATCCCACACATGCCTGTGTGGGCAACTTGAATATGAGTCACAGTTGCCCAGCAGTCAGGAGGGACATCCGTATCCTGAAGGGCGTCACCAAGAGCTGGACTTGATGATCTTTGTGTGTCCCTTCTCGCCCAGGATATTCCATAATTCCATGATTCTCCAGTCACTGCTTGCAGAGGCAAATGCTGCTCGGAGAGGAATACAAGAAGAAAACAAGACTCAGCACTGAGCCATCCTCTTCTCATTCCTTACAAAAAGTGCTGAACAAACCTGGCCACCTCTGTTAGAAAACTTGTAGGCGAAAACTGGGGGCTTGAATAACCAGTTTTGTCTCTATGGCTGTGTATATCTAAACATTTCCAGAGTTACTGTCACCTTTAAACATCCTTTAGAAAGCATTAACTTGGTACATAAAATAAAATTTAATTTGCTGTCATGTGCATGAAAGGTCTAACCCTCTGTAAATTGGGAATAATTCTCAAGTTTAAAGGGGTTAAATTAAACCCAAAGTAATAATAATGTGCAGTTTCAATTTAATTGTCTACTTAAAATAAAATGACAAACAAATGAAGGCTAAATGATTAATAGCATGCTTTTATTCTCCTCCTCAACAAGCAAAATGGCCAGTTATTGAATATTTATTGTGAGTGCAAATGATGTTAATTGTACTAGAAACATGCTCTAATTTTTTGTAATTTTTTTTGACTGAATACTACTCTGAATGTGAGGCTCTTCATTAAATGGAAATTTGATTTTATTTTGTTTGAACTTAGCCCAGTAAGTACTCCAACCCAGTCCATTAACCAGAGCAAGTATCACAGTGTATCCGAATGAAACCCTCTCTCTACATCCATTACCAACCCCGGAATTTGAAGAGGAAATGCTGCATCTGTTGTCTCTGCACCACACAGAGTCCATCTAATCTTTCCATCAGGTTGAGGGGGAGGAATAAAAGGTGCCCTTTTTGTCTGGGGATCATTAGGGATGAAGGGGCTCTTCACACTCATTTTGTCCCCAAGCAGTGACCTGGGCTTCGTCCCACGACTGAGCTGCTCTGCACACATTTCAGCACAATGGGACTCCTTCGCATTATATTCTGTCACCTGAATCATTGCAATTATATCACGTATTTCCGTACTCATTTCCAAATATGGTCACCTTATTTCTATTTACCTGCAGCGCATGGCAACTAGAAATAACCATGTTTTCCCCAGTGTGAATAATCTCCTCTCTAGGACACAGGACACCATGGCAGCAGTGCTTACCTGAAATGAAAATGAAATGTTATTTTGTTACCAGGAGCCACTTGAAATGTAGGCAAAGGCAAGTAACTAATTTAGAAACATGAATAAATGATTTATGGAAGTGTTAATAGAATTAACTAGACCACACTTTGGAGAGTCCAGCACATCAGAACATTTAATAGGGGCTGAAGAGTCAACCAAGTTTCAGTGCCTATGAATGTCACTCTGACAGGCTCGCCATGGCAGTGCAAAGAAAGCAGGGCTGCAGTGCAGGTCCAGGGAATCAAAAACAGTCTTAAAAGCTTTTTTTCTCTCGCATTTCTTACTCCTGCCACTGCTTCCACATCTCCTGGAAGCCAATTTGTATGTATTTGGCTCCTGCAGTTGGTTTTCCTCCTGTTGGATCAGATCATAAATCACAAATTGAATCAATTGTGGATTTTTTTAAGGTAGAGCATCTGTGTTTGCTTTATGACAAATGTAATTCAGAGCAATGATTTGGCCACTTGTTAAAAAAATAGGCAAACCCACAGGCCTTTCTTATTCATGTTTTTCTACACATCTCATTTTTTTAAATGAAAAGTTATTTCAAGTCTTTTATAGAAAGAGGTTTTTATTGAAACAGCATGATGTTTCTTAGGAATGAGAAGAGAAAATAAAAATCCAGAGCTGTAGACTTAGACTGTCTCAAAAGAACACTTGAGAGAGTGATTTTACTGAGAATATTACTTTTATTTCACTCAGCAGAGTCGTTGAAGGAGAAATACATACTGCCTTTTGTAGGCCACATGATTTTCAAGGAACTAACAGAACCAATACGATATATCATTTCACCTTTTAGCTGATTCTACTACTTATGATTTCTGTGCTAAATTTAGGATAATGATTGTATTCTACTGTGATCTGAATGTTAGACCAATTTATCATTCACTGATAACACAAATTAAAAATTTAGAGGAGGTCCTGCCTTATTTTCTGCTACAAAAATGTTTGATAAAACTCTTCTGATTCCAGTCTTAATTACTGTATGCACTGAAATAATTCAGTTTGCCATGTTTGCAGGGCTCCAATTGCATACTGAAATAATGTAGGATTTGTACAATTTATACAGAAATGATTTCGTGTTTGCTTTTTAAACAGGAAACAACAGTCTGTGGGGAAACATTCAAGCCTAAGGTACAATCCTAACTGGAAGAAGACACAAATGGCAGCAGAATTTTTGGGGGCAGAACAAGCATCTCAAGTTGCTGGAGGAAGCAGTGTGGACTTTTCACAGGATTCATTTTACCTCCATTCCAGTGGCTCCTCAGGAGAAAACCATCAACAGGAGTCAAAGACACAAGTTTCATTATCAGAGTTTGGGTCAGAATTATTAAGCTTTCATGAACCAAATGTCCTGGTCAGCAATGAACCTGTTGGACTACAAACCAAAAAGAAGGAGTCTGCAGATGGCTGTCGTTCCAAAGGTAGTCCTGGTACATGTGGCAGTGCTCTTCCTCTTCAGAATCAACAAGATCGACCACAAAGAGCAAAAAAAAACTTTGTGAAAAAAAATAAACAGACTTTGGGATTGCCTTCAGAGAGGGTGAATTCCTATCTGGAGTTACACAAGAAAAAACAAGTTCTTCAAGAGCAGGTGGGTAACTTTGAAATATTCTCTAATTAGTATGAACTGAGGACTGTCTAGAAGTAAAGTGCAATAGCTGCATGGTGAGGTTTGCAGGTGAGGTGAAGGGATTTGCAGCTGATAAATTAGGATTTCCAGTGAGAATCTTGTTAACCTTTTATGGAATAATGGACAAGTCCTCAGTTACAACCCCAGCGATGGCCACATTACAGGCCTCATGTGTTCTTGGCCATGAATGTGTCCCAGACGTGATCTCACACTAGTTTTTAATCCCCATACTGAAGAAATGCTGTCTTCCTTCTCGTGGGATCTACAATGCACCTTAGCAGTGATTCTTTTGTTGCTGCCTCTGATTTTTTTTCTGTTTGGCCAACATGAATTTGACAATAATTGTCTCTGCGAAGGGCACATTCTAGGTTTTGCTCAATGCAGAAAATACAAATTGATTGGATCATGGCGTAGCCTGGATTGAAAGGGATCTTGAAGCCCATCTCATTCAGTCAGCAGATACAGAATAATGGGCAGCACTTGTGTTTGAAGGGCCTGGCTTTGCTATGATGGACTGTGAAATATCAGCCAACTTGTGTGAAGGATTAAGTGGAAATGTAATTACAGTTCCTAATGAACCATTATACATGAGTTTGTTGCTTTTACTTGCTACTTATTATGCATAATGGAAAGGTGGGAGTCATTGAATGTCTCCAGGAGTTGTAGGATAGAAAAATTCTTTACTTGGAAAGCCACAGGGACTTTGTGCTCCAAGTGGAACTGCTGCTTCCCGAAGCTAATGAGCAGTTGACACAACTTCAGAGGGTGTGTGGTGACTACAGTGCTCTGACAGGAACAATGGACAGGCTTTCTTCTAGCAAGGCTATTAAGAGCACTTGTTTTTTTCAGTTATAATTTGGCTGATGGCAAAATTAATTAGTATAGATTGATGCTAATTAAAGCTGTGCTGATATGATTATGTTTGCTATTTGGGGAATTCTGAAAAATCTTTCATATCTAAGTGTCGGAGCCAGGGATCAAGACTTCATTGTGTAGGCACTGTTCAAAGATAGAAAAAAATAGAAAAAAAAGCTGTTAAAATCAGGGCTGTGATAAAAGATCACCTTGCTGAAGGGGCCGTGGGGACAGTAGAGCTGGGACATGTGTAGGAAGGCGTGTTTCTGCCCTCCAACATTTGATACAGCCACAGCAGCAGGTTGCCAAAGAGGTGGTAGACTCTCCATCCCTAGAAGTATTTAAGGCCACGTTGGACAGGACATGGAGCAACCTAGTGAAAGGTGTCACTGATCAAGGCACGGGGGTTGAACTGGATGATCCTCAAGGTCCCCTCCAATGCAATTCTGGAGCTCTGTGATTCTGTGAACAGCATCACTGCCTGCTGTCAGCAACCTGAGCATTTGCTGCACACAAAGAAGCACTTGCCTCTCATGTTCTTAATCAAGATACTCATTTCTCAGTCTTGTGGGAAGGGGTGAAAGAAGGCCTGAGGGAAGCACCTTGTTGGCCCATGAGCCAGCTTTGGTCATCTCACCTGGAAAACTTTATCAAAAGTGCAGAAAACACCAAGTATGTGAAGAAGCAAGCAAGCCAAGTCTTCTGCTGGAGCAATCAAACTAAACTGTTTCCTAAACTGGGTCAATTTGACCTTTGCAGGGTGATGAAGCTGTTTTTGTTGATAGGATATTTGATTGATATGACACTGTTGGCTGTAAGGTGGTGTGGTAATGAAATAGTGTTTGCACTGAATTCAGTACTCTGTGTACAGCTGACATAAGTTAGTTAAAATATTTGCAGCCTCGTTCTTGAAAGATTTACAGCTGTTCTCTGTGTGTGTCAAAACATACCATAAACGTGTGCTGATCTGTATATTTACTAATTTATATAGCATTTTATAAAACATCAAGTTCTTTGCAGTATTGCCTGATTCTTAAAGAACCCGTGATGAATTTCTTTGAGAGTCAGAAAGAGAAGGAAAGAGAGAGTAGTAGTGGCCCAATCTAGCTCAGATGTGCTCAATATGAGTTGCTTTCCTACCTACAAGCCCCTCACTTCAAAGCAAGGAACATAATGTACAATTTTTTAATGGCTCTAGACCAAGGCACTCAGACTCTCTGTGCACTGTGCCTTATCTCAGAGTAAACACCTAATCAAGATTGCCTGCGCTTCAACAATAGCAGCCAAATGCAATTCGAGAACCACAAGCCTTTGAAGTCCTCACTGCAAAGGCTGGTTTTCTAGTCTGGGATAATGACATGCCATGATTGCTGTCTTTGTTGTATCTTTTCAGTAGAGAAGCAATTATGGGCCTCAATTTAACAGAATAGGCATTACACAGCTTATGATTCTCAAAATGCAATTTCATTTGATCATTTTCTCAATTTGATTGGTATTAATAGAATGGTTCACAAAAAAAAAGGCTGGCAGAGGTTGTGTCCTGTTCCTCTTTCAAAGAGATAATGTAGAAGTATGTTTTACCTGCCCAGGAAACCATCAGTGCAGTGAGTCAGTTGGTTCCACCAAAAACATCTTCCTGCCTGCAGAGCTGTGTCTTTCCATAGTTCAGGAAACCTGTGTGCAAACTTTTAATTTGTTGTATAATTGCCTTTCCATTTGGAGCAAAGGGATCACCCAAAAATTCAGCAATGAACCCCATTTACATTTTCTTAGTTGTCCTGATCTCAGACCCCCAAAGAGGCTCAGCTTCCCAGAAGGATTTCACACTTTCTTCCCACTGATTTCACCATTAGGATTTTTAGTTCATAGTTCTTTTGGTCACAAGTCTATTCTCAGGACCTCTTCTCCTGTGTGAGTCACTCTGCAGTGGAGCAGAGTTACTTGGACACAATCCCCTGTCACGGTGACACTGCCCCACTTGTTGAGGTCACTTAGTAGGATAGTTTGGGACAAATATAAGTAAAAAAGTAGGGGGGGAAATGGCTTTCCTGCAGTTTTATGGATTAGAGAGAAAAAATGATTGAGGCTTTCAAGAAAAATGTTCATTATTGCAGTATTTACAAGGGTATCACTTGGCTTTGGAACCTCTAGTGCCACCAACCACCCCCAGAAAATGGCTCAAATTAGATTTCCAGCCATCATGCTCCCACAGTTCTTGTTTGTGAGCGTTATTTTGGCAGACTACACATATTGGATATTTTCTTCCTGCAAATGTTTTCTTCCCTGTCCTGCTCTGGTCCTTCCCACTATTAGTGTGTTTTGCCATCTCTGGCTCAGCCCTGGAGTGGGGGGTGTCACCCAGCAGTGATTGCTTGGCACTGATGGTTTCCAGTTGCTTTTCTGTCATTAGGTACATCCACTCACAGAAATGGAACAGCCCAGACATTTGAGAGTTACAAGTAGGTTTCTGTGCTGCAAACTTCCTGCAATTTTCTTTTCCTCTCTTCTTCTTAAAAGTAGAAGGAACACTCCCCTAATACCACATCACTGTTAACTGGGTTTTTGCTTCCTTTTCTCTTTTAACCATTTATTTTCTTGTTGTCTCCTATGTAATACCTAACTTCAGCGTTTTAGTTTTAATAGAAGGCAAATTATTTCTCCTTCTTTCCCCAAGACTTTTAAACCCTTTCATCTCTTTGGGCTGTGACCATGAACATACTTGGGTTTTAGGTTACAGATGAGGAAGAACCACTTCAGGGCGTCCCACCATCCCAGACTGCTAAAATGAAGCCTGAAGACAAGTGGTGCCTGAAAGGACAGCAGCTCAAGGTTCCCTTTTAATAGAATTTAATAAATGTAATATGTATGTAAGAGCATTAAAGTTTGGATATTTAAAGCCGTCATCTTGTTGCTTTTAAAGTACCAATTACTGACAATAAATCCTTGAGTATTTATCAATAGGTAATCACCAAAATTTAATGGATGTGCTCTATGTACTGAATATTTTTAAAGCAAAAGCAGTCACAAATGCCTGGGAATTCTGAGCTTAAAGAATCTTGCCTATTTATGACATTTTAGTCGATAATAGTGTAAAATCACAAAGCTACCTGGTCATCTTTGATGTTTATGAAGACTCTGAGCTATAACTCAACTACTGCTGCCTTATTTGTTCCCTAAAATCCCTGTGACCATTATGGAGTTCCCATAAACCAGAAAACATAAACCTTCCCTGAACACAGAAATCTGTGTATCTGTTTAATGCTGGCCTTTAAATTTAAACCAATGCAATGGGAGCCTTTGGAGCAATAAAGAGACCAGGTTATCATCCCTGATGAAAAACCAGGAACTTCAGAACCAGCCAGCTGGGATTATTATTGGCAAACATGGTTATTCTCTTTGTACTACAAGTATTTGAGGTAGTTCAGGCACTGTTTAAATTCCCAGCTGTTCACTTCACTCTGGAGGCTGCACCTCTGTAAAGTACAAGCAGGATTTTATGCTGCCGTTCATTGGGAGAGATTTGCTTTATATATGGAATTTCAGAAACAAGTGGGTGTTTTTCAGGGCTGTTCATGCTGTTTAAATGCGGAAGCTTTGGCCTGGTCCTAGTTTGGCAGCAGCTCCTGCTTTCCACCAGCGGCACAGTATGCCAGAAGATGAATTGTTACAGCAGAGATGGAGTGACAAACCATCCTGTTGGCTCTGGGAGTCAG
Source organism: Grallaria varia (assembly GCA_013396735.1). Taxonomy (NCBI): domain Eukaryota; kingdom Metazoa; phylum Chordata; class Aves; order Passeriformes; family Formicariidae; genus Grallaria; species Grallaria varia. Next base: position 98,735 of record VWZG01005029.1, read on the forward strand.
GATTCCCCAGTGCTAAAGCTTTCACCAAACCCCTTGGTCTATATGTGGATTTAATACCCACCATTAAGCAGTTATGCTGAGTGCATATGCCCTATGCTGATTGCAAGTGTTGCTAACAAAAGAACCCTGGAGAGACAGGAGGATGAAATGGAGGATTTTAGCATGACAAAGATTGAATGGACTCATAATGGATTTGTATGTTCCCCAGAAGGAAAGGCAGGTCTTTCCTCCAAGTGGGCAACACCTGATGCTGTAATCAGAAAGGGATAAATCTTAAATAAACTCCAGATTTACAGTATAGCAGTTTAGCTCAAAACAGTAGTCCTGGCGTGACTAAATTCTGAAACTGTTTCTTATCATCTGGATTATGTTTTGCAGGACACAGGGCAGGGAGGAGTGCTTGGTTTAGAAATAAAATCATTCCTATAATTGACATCAGTCTATTTCTACTGTAGATCAGTCCACTATTATGTGCAAAGACATCTTTCCCTGAAATCTGGGACATATTACTTTCACTTGAGAAAAAAATGCAAGAGTTGATTTGATTTTTGGAACGTTTTCTCCAGATTGACAGTGAGCTACCACTTGTCCATAGGGTTAGGAACAGGTAGTTCTGTGCATTTAAGGGCACCTATTGAACATGTAAACTGAAATTCACCCCATTTTGATGACTCGTTTCAGGATCAGCACAGTAAGTTCTCCCAGAGAAGTAAACCAAAACCCAACCAGAGTCTCAAAGGAAGAGATTTTCCAAGGAATGACAGCCAACAACCACCAGGAAGAGCCACAGAACCAAAGTCTTGTCACCCGAGTCACCAGCAAACACCAGCATTTCAGGCTGTTGCCAGTGCAGTGGAGCAGGACAAGCGCAGTGCCCTGCAGGAATGTCTGCATCCAGATTCTTCTGGTGGCCCTGATGTGGATCCAGCAGCAAAATCAAGTACTTGCTTAATTAAGTTGCCAAATTCAAGACCTTTTGTTAAGCAAGACTTTACCGCATCTACCTATCCCCTCCATCCAACATTGCATCGATTTAACCCAGCAGAGGTTGTGTCTCCAGCGTGCACTAGCGCAGAGAACAAGGCATGCCAGCAGGATTCTCCTGGTGGAATTCCACACGGCCAGCAGCACTTACACAGCCAAGTTCCTGGGCAGCATTTTGCAAGAGCTGACAGAACCAATGGCCACGCTCATCCTAAACAGAGGAATAGTACATCTACTTTTAATACAAATTTTCAAGAATTGATGAAGGATCAAGTACCTCTTCAGGATTCCAAAAAACACACTCATGAGGATAAAAGGTACCCGAACTGTGCTATCAGTAGTTTATAGCAAGGATGTAAGTGTTGTAACAGTGTTATTATAACACTATGATGCCAAAAAAGATAGAAATGGGCAATAAAATGTTTTAAAGTCCAAGTATAAAACTATTTTGCTACAAACCTGCCATTATAGATTACTACTAACTTAAGATTCATCATAGCTATTGATTTTTAAATATGGCTTTGGAAAAGGGCAGTTCTGCGCTCCAAACTTAGAATTTTTCACAATTGAAAGTTTCCAGAAGGAGAAGTTTAAAATATAGATCAGAAAGAGTCCTGTGCATAAACTAAGTGTGCTGTATCAAGTTGTAACAAAACTGACCATGCAGGGGGAATATCCAGAGTCTGCCCAGTGCCAGTTCTGGCTCCCTGCCTGTGGGGAAGGGCATGGAAATCCTTAGTGATGTAGAATTTCTTTCTGTACTCAGCAGGCCTCATCCAAAGCCATTTAAAGACAGCTTTCCTTGGGTTTAACTAGTTTTGGATCAGGCTGAAAATGTCCCCATCTGTGATTTTTTCCATTTATTTTAGACAGTTTCCTTACACTTGGGTGCATGCAAAGTCTATGTGAAATACTCATCTTTCCATCTTCATGCTCCCAGTATATTCCACATACAGGCTGCTTGTTGAGCTCTCTGCTGTATATTAAAATATTTTCTATTTTCTGTTTCTATATTTATAAAGATACCATAATAATATAATAAAATTATAGAAAGCATTTATTAGAAATTTATTATTTTATATATAATAAATTTTAAAATTGAAATATGTATAAAATATTGTTACTCTTTCCCCTCTGACTTTTTAAGGCCCTCTCAACCTTTTGTTCCCAGCTCACCACCAGCCCCTTGTGCAACCTCCCAGATTGCAGAGATGATGGAGCAGCATCACCCTGGAGGGCCTGCTTTGGCAGGAGCTCACTTTGCTACCCGGTGGTTGCTCAGCCTTCTCCCACCTGCAAGCCCGCAGCTACAAAGTGCTCCAGAGGGAGATCCAGAGGGAGGGGAAGGAAAGCCAGAGGAAAAAAGTAGGAGCAACTCAGACGGGTATCTCATGCAAATGACAAGGCATACCCAGCATAAAGGCAGTGAAAAGGTAAGCAAATAGATGTGAATTGGATGGTTTAACATTTCTGTTCCACTTCAGATTAGGTTTTTCCTTAATTATCCAAAGTTCTTTACACAAAAAACCCCCAAGTATTCGGGACTGAGAAATATTTCATAGTCACAGAAAGCACATGGGCACACACCAGCTTGCCCAGAGCATTAAAGAACAAGGAATCAAAGTAGAAACAGACACTAAAATAATTTTTTTTACAGAGAACAAGGTGATCCACCACCTCTCCTTGGGTCACTTTGAGTCTTGATTAGCTCCAAGAACACAGAGAACAGTGTTTGTCCCTTAAGTTATCGGTGACAATATTATTTAGACTCAGATTATTTGTATGAAGCAGCAGGTAGCCTGGCCTCAGATCTGAGCAAACCATTATCCTGATCATGCTCATTTGCTGTCCCACTCAGATCTCTTGGTTTCCAAGGGATTCCAAGTGAACAACACCAAACTTAGAGGATTTGTAAAGCTAACGGCATAAACATTATTCCAAGCCTCCTGATGATCCCATTTGCGTCCTTATTAAAACCTGGCCCTTTTTGTCTCTTCTGTGTGTCCAGTTTCATAGTGGAACCAGTTAACACAGCTGCAGCAGAACAGCAGAAAGATAGCCCTGCGTGTCCGTGACAAATTAAATGTTTAAGGAGTTTGCTCCAAGTCTCAGGGCAGACAAACTAAGCTGGAATAATGACTCCTGTGTTTCATCTCGGACGCAGTTTGTGTGTTGCTGCTTGAATGCCCCTAAGAAGAATTAGCAGGATTATGATAGTAACTGAAGGGCAAATTTCCTTCCCTTTCTGTTCCCCTGAGTTCAAACCATTGTTTCTGTCCTGTATTTTCAGTGGCTTTCTCACGCTTCATATGTGAGGAATGCCCAGAGAATAAGAGTGTTTGTGTCTCACAGGAAAATCCAGCTTTTCCTAATAAATAAATGCAGTTTTACTCATCATGTGAAATGAGAAAACCCTGGTTTTGGTGTAGACAGCTGAAGGATTAACTCCTCACAGTACCTAAAATTAAAAGTTAGGAATTTATGTCATAGAAGAATAGGGATAACTGAAAAAAAAAAAAAACCCTCAAATAGAAAATTCAGTGCATAGAATTAGTTTTTCTGCAGTTGAGTTTAACTTGGACACATGTTGTGTAGAAACGCACAGTTTATTTGCATGTAAAAATGTCTTGGTGCTTCTCCATTACTCTGTGATTGAAATTACTCCAGAGCTGATCATAATGACAAGGTTTTAAAACATAGTTCACCTGAAAAATTGAACTTGAAAGAGCACTTTTTAATAAAGTTATTTATCAATGTTTTTATTTTAAAAAGCATGTTCTATAAAAAGCTTTTTAGTAAAATATTCTGGGAGTACTGGGGTCGTTGTACAATGCCATAAAGTGTTGAAATGGCGTCAACATCACCTCTTTCTTCCCTATGCACTTGGAAAGCTTTTACTGTGTTCAAGGCATGGATTTTTCAGCCGCCTGTGGACAATTTTCCATTGCAGTTTTGAGAACAAAAAAAGGTTGCTATTACTATCAACATTTGCCTATTTTTTTTTTTTTTGCTACCAAAATCAGAGACTTTTATCTGCTTCTCTTATGACAGTTCCTTTGCAGTGTCACTCTAATAACAGTCAAATGGGTCACTCTGAGCCATTTAAAAATAAAGCTCACAGAAAGTGAGTTTTGACTGAGAAAATATTGCTTTGTGATTTGGATAATTGGCAATTTCTCACTAACATTCAAAGGAAATACAGTGTCATTTGCCTTGTGCAATTAACTCAGTCTTGTTGATCACTCAGTTAGAATGAGACGTGTCAGGGCTGAGCCTGCACATTGAATCCTGCCCTATCATCGAGTGTCCCCTGCAAGAATTCCTTTAATTATGCTCCCTGTGAAACATATAAAGGCAAATCTGTCACTGCTGTTTGGTTTTCAGCCACGTGGCACAAAAGTCTCCATAAATCTGAACGTGAAGCTTGGAGGCCTTGGACCTGACTATGAAGCAATCAAAGAGAAAGTGAGTAATCCCTGTTCCCTGCTCTGCTTTTCAGCTGTGCAAAGGGAATTTAGGCAGAGAAGTCACTGCTGAGAAGCCACCTGTGATTATTTGGCACTTTATGTCCTCATCTCTAGGCCTAGCTTGAGATCCTAAAGGGAGATTCCAATAGGAGGGAAGACAACTGCACTGTGGGTAATTTAACCCTCTAATTTTAGAGTTCCAGAAACAGGGAGTTGTTCACAGAATTCAGCAGGGCTAATTGCACATCAGTAAATTAGACACCCCTGTGGCTGATTTGCACTGTCATTCCCCGTGGAGAAGGTCTGCCTAACCTTCAAAGCGGAAGTAAAAGAAATGTAGATGCAAGAAAATAGCTGAATGCACATTACTCCATTGAAATGGAGTTGAATTGCTCAGAGCATTCAGATGTACCTGTCACATTTCTGCGGAGCTCCATCCTTGATACAGCCCAAGGAAAAGCTCTGAACAATGAAAAACTACTAAAAAAAGCTGTGCCGTTTATCAAGGTTTCCTGTTGTGTTCTTCTGAGGGGTGATCAATGGCATAGCCAGGTTAAACAGCATCAGAGGTGTAAATGGAAGGCTTGTTGGAAAAAGTGTTTTGTTGAAGGATCCGCTGAGACATTTAATTACATACCGTTTTTTCCCTTTTTTTCAGAAACAGAAATTAAAGCTACAAAAGGAATATTCAAGGCAAATTAAGGAATACAATATGAAAAATATTACTTTTGTTCAGAGGTTACCCAAAAAACCCCAGGTCACATCTTCAGTGTCAAGACAGAAAGTAAGAACAGAGTCCCTTTAAAATGCACAAAGGGAGAGATTCTGGGCTTTGCACACAGAAAAGGAAAAGCATAAGTTTAACTCTGAGTAGGCTAAAACAGCTTCTCCATTTTGATTTTCCTTTTAATAACTTCGGGCATCCTCGTGGGATCCTGGTGAGTGCTCCTCTGTGCATTTGTTCTGTGGTTGTTTGCCCGGGGTTGCTGCTCTCTTGGCCAGCACCAGCCCTCAGTCCATGCACCTGCTTTGCTCTCCACAAGTGTTCTGAGTGGAAATGGAGCCCCATCCCAGCTCCCAGCACTCTACCTGCCTTAAACAGCCAGTGATGTTTTCCAGGGAAGGGTGGGAATAAAGGAGTGTTCCCCTCAGGACCATGCTCTGCTGAGCCCACGCTCCTGCACAGCACGCTTTGCTGATGGATCACAGAGAATTATTATCCCCCTACCCCTCAGGCTCACTCACACACTCCTTGCACGTTGGTCCCATAGCTACAGCAATTGCTCTTATTTTTCAAGCCCACACAACCACTTCAGGCTTCACTGGCCTTCAGAAATAGCCCAAATGAGCAATGAGTGACTCCATGGCAGTGGCACATGTATGCAAACCAAGGAAGCACCTTTTCTTTCTTGCGGGACCTAATAAAGCTCTGGAAATAACGTTTTGGACCCCTCAGTTCTGCAGGAGGTCACCTGCCTAGGGAGGTGTTCCCTCCGAGGTGGCAGGTGATACCTGCAGGCTTCAGGAACAAAGCTGTGGGGCTTCATGTCAGTTGAATTCCTCCATTACTTGTATTTATTTCCAAACTTGACATGAACTACAAAGCAATAGATCTGTATTCTCTGAATGGCAGAAGGGCTTTGGATTCCGTAGGAGACTTCCCACACACTCTTTCACCAAGACCATGAGACAGTGCAGCTTCCACTTGAGACATAACAGGTGTTCCCCAATTCGTGCAGCAAACACAGGCACCAAACCATGTCCCAGGTTACACCAGGGTTCTCACAGCTTCAGGATTTCTGCAATCCTGTTTCCATTCCCTCTGCAAGACACCCCTTGTGTGCAATTCCATGCTCCTGAACACTCTCACAGGTATCTCTTTCAGGATGGCTCTGCTCAGCTTCAGTGAGACAAGTCAGACCTGGAACAAGAATTTGAATACTCCCCATTTTGCTTTTTAATTTTGATAGTTAAGCCTATCATGCAGTAGAATCTAAGCTTGTCATGTTGAACTGAAAAACTCCTTGCCCTCAGATGTGCCTGCGGGCAAATGCTTAATGAGACGGGAAAAAGAGTGTTTAAAACATTAGTAGATGGTTTATAAATGTTTATAACCGTGTGTTGCTCTTCCTTTTTTTAAAACTAAAGCACTGTTTCAGTGTCTGAGGTGGCCTGGTGTCAGAAAGCAAAACTCCTTGAGGTTTTGCAGTCATCACTGAAGCATCTGGTATTGCATTCTGTCAGAAAGAACATCAGGAATTAGAAGAAATATTAATTTGCCTCAACATAAACCCACCTAAGTATTCTTGGAAATACTGGTCAGGTTTTCTCCTAATCTGCTACCCAGTTTTCATGTTTTTAGGCACTGGAATATGCTAAGAAGATTCCAAGGCCAAAGACTTTCATGACAAGAAAATCAAAGAAGGAGGTGAAAGAGGAAGGAGTTCTGCCCCAGAGTGCAGATGGAACCAGTTTACCCCAAATCCCATCCTTGGAAATTCTGCGAAGTAGACACGAGAAGGAGAAGGAAGTTGTAGCTGCTTTTAAAGCCCTTCATATATTATAAGTGATATATTTGAAAATACTAGGGATATCTTCAAGGCAAAAATGTCTGAATTATTTAATTATGAACTATGACATCACATACTGATTTACCGGCCCATTGAAATATAAAGTGGCTCAAGTTTAATCATTGTTAAATTTTAGACTCAGTTCTACTATCCCTATATTTTTTAATAAAATAAACCTTTGCATATATAGCATTTTAAATGTGGTCCTCTGTTATTTTTCTTTGAAATAACGGATCTAGCAGTTGCATCTTTCAAACTAATCAGTTGGTTTGTCACAGCTGGATCATTTTTGAACATGTCAAACGCATGGACAAATCTACAAAACATTAAAAATTAATTTCTGTTGCATATGATAATATTAATACCAATATTTTTCTTTTTGAAGTGCAGAGGAGACTTTGGCAGACTGTCCAGAAGTAAAGCCAAAAATAAGCCATTGCTGGTAAGGAAGAAAACAAAAATATGCACTAAACACAGCAATTGGTAATGATACAATACTAATTATTCAAATATTACTCCATTATTTATTAGTGAATAGTTGCCACACTAAGACCAAAATTTTGAACCTTCATCTGGGACAAGAAGATTCCAAACATGTCCTGGCTGAGCATGCAGACAATCTGTTATTAGCCAGAAGCAGTTGGAAAATGTATTGGGTAACTAAGGATAATTGAGAGCTGCATGTTTGAGAGGAAACAGCTTTTAACAGATTAAGTCTATAAAAATAACAACAAACAGATGGGTTTCTTATGATGGTTCCATTTCTTTAACTTAGTAAATTATGAATTAAGTCAACGTGTGAAATGGGATTAGAACACACAGCAAGGGAATTTTTACTAAATTCTCTTAGAAAATAGGCTGGTTAAAAGGGAAAAAAAAATAACCAACCACCTTGTGATTATGTGTAATTGCTTTATCCAATTTATTAGGTCTCTTTTTGTATGGGAGGGGAGAGAGAATTAGTCTTGGGCACAAAAAGGGCCTGAGTCTCCTTGAAGAAACAATGAAAAGGTAAAGACGGGAGAGTGAGAGAGAACAGTTTTGAAATGGCTATTTTAGGGCCTTTTTTATGTTATGGCTATTTTATATATTGCTGGAAAAGTCCTGTACCTTCCATTTCGTTGAGTCCTGGAGGAGTTTGACCAAACTCCTGCAGCCCTTGGGATGCCTCAGTCCTCCTCAAAATGGGTTAGTTCATAGAATCCTAGAATATCACAGAATATCCTGAGCTGGAAGGGACTCGAAGAATCATCAGTCCTATTGCTGGCCCCGCACAGACACCCCAACAATCTCACCATGTCCCTTAGGGCGTTGTCCAAACTCTGATATGGGGACAATTGATCACAAATGGTCCCATGCCCTGCCAGTTGCTGCTTTCTTACTTTTTATTTTTAAACCAAATGGGAACACTTGGAAGCATTTCTGATTAGGGAACTTCAACTTGTTGTTTCTGCTTAAAAGTGATAATCCCCCCTTAATACAAACCTCAAGTGCCTATTTTAATGAAACCTTCAGATGAATATCAAAGAGCTATTTACTCGTATCTAATATGTTAATTAGATTATATTCTCAATTTAACCCATTAAACCCCCTTTGATGATCTCCATGTTTAGTGTTTAGCCCCAGATGCTGGAGGTAATGAATATTGGACCTTTGATTTAATAAGAACTTCTGCCTTTCCAGCCTGACTCCCTTTGTATCCCCCTTTTTTATTTTCTGAGCTATAGAATCCAGTTAATTGAAGAAGTCTCTTATCACCACACATTAAGGAACGTAAATTAGCATCCCTTTTCTGATTAGAAAATGCAAGCAGACATTTTCTCTTTGATCTGAGGATTGAGTTGAAGTAGGCAACAGCCCTCTGAAAATGAGCTGATGGCCTTATTATTTGGCTGCCATGCAGATGTGTCCATGTGGTGCAAAATGCTTAATGTCTTAATTGATCACCTTCCTCCCTCTCTGCCATCCCACTACCTTTTAGAGCTCCCGTAAATTAGGGGGATCTTTGTGGGTGGGTGGTGTGTGTTTGTTTGGGGCTTTTTTAACAAAACTGAACTTCTGAGAAGCATTTAAATACTAACCCCATGCTAAACTTGTATATGATGCTGCATCTGGAGGAGTGATAGGGGTTTTTATAAAACACTGATCATGTTTAGGTTTATTTCCTCCCAAAAAGACACTGTTTGCAACGTATGTGAAAAGACAATCTTTCGATCTGCCTCAATACTATTGCAAATTTTCCCTGCACCCAGGAGGTCTGGTGACACAAAAAGGGACCACACAAGTCAAAGATGAGCATCCATCTGCTTAAAAGCAAAGGCCACAACTTCATGTCTTTCAGATTAGGAAGACAAGGAATTTAAATAAGAAATAGGCCTTGAATGTTGCAATAAGTGTTGAGGGAGGGATTGAACTGGAGCAGAACCTGCCTGCCATGGTCCCATGGTCCAGCCCAGCGCAGAGAGTCATTTGTGTACACTATCCAATGGAACTTCCCAACATTTACTTGGCAGGCCTTTTATAGTGCTGTAAGTTTCTAGTATTTTAGATTCTGGGAGCATTTCAGCCGAGACCACCTTCAGTTGTCAAAGGTCTGGGGTCAGTTCTACTTAGGACCAGTGTTACTACAACAACATCACCACCTCACCAAAACCATCATTTTATCAGTTAGAAACATTAAATAAGGCAGAACCTCTAAACCATGTTCCGTCATCACATCTCTAAAGACAGAAGTTAAACCAGACAAGATTATGTCCAACTCCTCTAGTCTTTGAATGCTTGAACAAGTTCTAATGTCCAACAGCCCACAGGCCAAGCATTTGATTTTAATCAACTCTTACTGGGGTCAAATCTACAATAAATTATAACAGCACAAAGAATGTACCTGTTATTTTATTATGTTGGTTGTTGCCCAAACCTAAGTGCTTTCTGCAGGAGAAAAAACAGGAATGTGAAGAAAAGACCAACTCTGGATGTGCCCAGGAGGTGCGAGGAAAAGCTGGGGGTGCTCATAACCTGAGTGAGGGGCAAAACCAGTGGGCCCCCAGTGGTGACAGCTGGCCAGGGGGAGCTAAAACTTGTGCCCTGAGCCTGCTTGGAACACAAGTGATGCTGAGCCAAAACACTCGGAGGGAGCAGATGCTAAAAGAACATCTCAGCAAGAGCTTGGCATAATCCCGAGTCAGCTGCAGGTGACACCTCAGAGCTGGCCTTGTGTGTGTCCCATGGAGCACCTCGGGGTTTGCGCCAGCAGCCACAGCAAAGCCAGCGAGATACCCAGCTCCTGGAACACCACGGGGAGTGGTTCCAGCAAGAGCTACACAGAGTGACAAAATCTGGTCAGCTTGCCAGAAACCTGGATCACAATTGCCTTAAACCCAGCTTCCTCTTTGAAAGTCTGTACCCTCACAGGTAGAAAAGACACTGCTGTGGGATCACCCTTTCTTCTCACAAACATCCCTCACCCCACCTGCCTTGGCCAGGTGTTGTCACTGCTGCATTAATCCTGTGAGGAGCTGACCCAGCCTGAGGCACTCCCAGCAATGGACCTGGAACTATCTCATCTAAGCTTATTATTCCATAGAAACAAGATAAACCTAAGACAGAAACAAGCCACTTTTTAGGCTGAGTAAGACCATCCAAGCAGGAATTTGCAGTCAATTAAGGTGATGCTGTTTGTTATTGTGACCAGAAGAGAGGAAGAGCAAAGTCAAAGCTGACCCTACATGTGTTTAACAGCAAGTCTTTGTAAATGATTCACTCTATAACTGCCCACAAAACCTGAATATCTGATCTGCTTTTATGTAGCTCTGGCCAAAGACTGAAAAAATTTGTGTTGGAGCTTCTTTCCAGATCCATAAAAGTTAGAAATATTTAGGGCAGTGGATAGGAAAGTATTTAAAATCAAAAGAGCAAAGGTTCACGGAGGGATTTTATACATTGATTTTTGTTTTTCTATAATGAAAACAACAAAAAAGCCCCAACATTAACCACTTAGGTATTAAATAAATTAATGGGAAACAATTTAATTTAAAAAAAAAAAACCTCACTGAAGAATTTTAATGAAAATCAATCTTCAATGGATTTCTTGAAAAATAGGGAATTCATCAAGACTTTCTATTTCCAGCAATTATTTTCTGCAATCCATTTCCACTCCAGTATTTCCCAAATGAGCACATTAAATATTTGTAAAAAAAGAGAGAGAAAGGGGCAGCTCTAAACAATCCTAAACAATCCCTACTCCTCAAGCTTTTGGGGAGAACAGGAGAAAGTCGACCGTTGTCATAGAATAGGTCAGGACCCAGGAATAAAACCTCGTTTCACTTATTCTAAGAGTAAAAAAAAATCTCTGAAATAAACAAAATGCCTCCCTAGCCTTCCTTCTTCCCAGGGTCGTCTCCACTACCCAAACGCACAAGAACCTCTTCCCAAAATCTTGCCCTGCCTGTCCCCTGAGCAGCCTGGCAGGCGTCGCTTCCCAGCTGGGAGGAAGGAGCTGCCTGGTGACCTAGGGATGTCGCAGGCAGGGACCATTTCCATCAGCTGCCTCCATCTCAGCGGGGTTTGCGCCAAACTTTCTGGGAGAAGCAGCCCATTCCCAAATCCTCCTGTGACCTGCAGGGTTCGGTGCACCCCACTGGTGTCCAGCTGAAGGTGAGGGGTTCATGTTCTGACTGTTTGTCACCGAGGTTGGCAGGAGTCGATGGCTTTGGGTTTAAATACGACTGTAGCTTTCAACATCATCCAGAGCACCTAAAACCACAGAGAGATGAAGACGGGTGGATGTCTGTGGGGTTCGTTTTATTGAGCAGCGTAAATACTTTGTGAAGAGAGCTCCTGTAGTGACGGGAGGAACAGCAGAGACCTGAGTGTTGTTTGAGTCATATTGTGACCCTCCCTCGCAGAGCTGGCACGTCTCTGACCCCCAGAGCAGAGCCAGGCCAGCCCTGGGCTGTGTCTATTCCACAGGCTGCGGTGCACAACACTCAGGCCTGGCAAACAGCAAGGGAAATATGGTCAGGAAAAAAATTAGCAAGGAAATATCACAGTAGAGCTGCTCTTTTATATAATTTTTAATAGTTCCCAACGGAATAGGCGCTCAGGGGAGGCTGACAATGAGCACGGTGCAAAACAAACAAAATGCTTGATGGGCAGACATGGAAAAACAGCTTCAAACTGAAAGGATTGTGAGGCAGCTTCCATCACATCCCTGCCCGCGGCCGGGCAGGTGGTGCTGGAAAGGAAGACCCACCGAGCTGGGAGAGGCATTTCCAGCCAGAGATGGGAAATTACCTGCTGGCACCTGCCCTTGGCTCCCTGAGCTACTTTACCACATCGAGCTGCAGGGAAGGAGGAACGCACTTTTAGGGAGGTGGGTGGCATTTTGTTGGTGAAAATGATTGTCCTGGAAGGATTTACAAACACCACATACAAGCTTGTTCTGGGTAGCTGGGATTTTTCCTCCCCACAATGTGCGATCTTTATTATTTTACATATAAAAAAAAAACACTGAAGAAAAACACGCAAAAAGGAAGAGAACAAACACTTTTCAATCATCTGTATTTTATATTTTAAACAGGGACTCGTTTTCCCTTCACAAAACAACACGTCTCGCAATCCAAAATGCCCCAAAAATGCTCATAACGCCAGAAAACCAACTTAAATTCCCGAATAAATTAAAAAAACGCAAAGAAAACAACGAGACACCGACATCCTCCGGGTTGCTGGTGCTGCGAGGGCTGCGCAGGTGATGCCTGAGCCAGAACAGCCTCTGCCTCAAGATTTTACGGAAGAAATCCCGTCCCCCCATCTCCTCCCGGGAGATGCGGACCCTCCGCTGCGCTCCCAGCGCATTTCCCGGCCCCTGCAGCTCGCCCCGCAGGGAAACAAAAGTAAGCCATAAAAATCTTAATTTACCTGGCAATTAAACCCACTTCCCCGGCAGGAAGGTGAAGGCAAAGCGAGCGCGGCCAGGGGCTGCTCTGTGTGACAGCGACACGGAGCGCGATGAGCCGGAGGAGAGATAGAAGAGAGGGGAACAGGAGCCAAAGGCGGGACCAGTTCTGGGGCTGTTTGAGAGGAAAAGGGCATATCCGGGAGGTCATTCCCACCTGGCGGACGGGAAGGAATGGGGCTGCCCGCGCGAGTGTTTGTCCAAGCTGTTGAAAATCCCTTTTGCTCGCTGGTAGCAGCCCTGGCAGGATTGAGTTCTTGGCGATGCTCTCCCTTCCCTTATCAACATCGGAATGAAATAAACGGTACTTGCGCTCTTACCTGTTTCTGTGGAGGGCTTTTCTACAAGTCTTTTTGTTCGAGTGTGTGCACGTCCTGGAATCTCCGCCCGGGATCCGCACTAGGGATGGAGTCGGCAAGCGCCAGCCCAGTGCGTGGAAAAGAGCGGCAGGATTTAGGGATCCAGGGAACGGGGATAGGGCTTGCACTGCCTGCCGCTCCCAGGAACGACAACATGCTGCCACATGTATACATTTATTTTAAACTCCAGAAAAGTTTGGGGAACGGGGAAAAGTCCGACATTTGGAAGAGAAGGGGAAACTTAAAGGAAACTCGACTTAGTTTCCTCCCCTCCTCCGCCCGCCATGAGATTTCCAAGCAGAGCTCAGGCTTGGGGTGATGCTTGGGGTGATGCGGTCCTGCCTTCATCCCGCGGAGGGGAGGGGGCTGCCCTGGCATCAAACCCCGTGCCCCCCGTCCCTGCCGGCTCGGGGCTTGGGCAGAGCCGCCCCGGAGCGCAGCAGAGCCCCGGGCCGGGCTAGAGGCGGTGGGGGCCGGCACAGAGATCCCCCTCCTCCAGGATGTCAACCTCGTCCTCGGGCTCCTGGAGCAGGAAAGGGCCGGGCGGGCCCTTGCGGGGCTCGGCGCCGGCCGGCTCGGGCAGCTCGAGCTCAGGGGAGCTCGGCTCCCGGCTCTCCTCGCCGCCCGTCTGCTTCGGGCCCTCCTGGGTTTTCCGCAGCTGCTTTTTGTGCTTCATCCGCCGGTTCTGGAACCAGGTTTTCACCTGGGAAGAGCGGGAAAAGGGGGAGAAAGAAGGAGGAGAGAAAAAAAAATTTAAAGAGAGAAGGATGCTGGAGGGGATGAGGGGATGCTGGATGTGATACCGGGAATGCTGGAGGGGATGTAATTTGGGGATGCTGGATGGGATATAGACGATTCTGAATGAAAGGGATGTTGGGATGTCAGACGGGACACGGAGGATGCTGAATGGATGGGATACGGGGAGTCTGGACGGCATGCGGGGTGGGCACAGGTGCCAGGCTCCTTCCCGGCAGGGCGATGCCGCCCTCGGCGCGCCGTACCTGGGTCTCGGAGAGGCTCAGGGCCGTGGCCAGCTCCACCCGCTCGGGCGTGGAGAGGTACCGCTGGATCTCAAACCTCTTCTCCAGTCCGGAGAGCTGCGAGTCGGAGAACACTGTGCGGGCTTTGCGGCGCCGGCAGTGCTTCCCGGGCAGCTCGGCGTGAGCGTGCGGCTGGAAAAGGGCTGGCACCGGCATTCCTGGGGGGATACACGGCGGACACTCCGGGCTGCGCTCGGGCGGGGAGCCGGGGAAGCCCCGGGGAGGCTGCGGCGGCTCATGCTGGGCTCTCCCCTTTCCTCTTTGAATTTTTTTGTTGTTTTTTCGTTTATTTCGTTTTCGAAGTCGATTTATTGGTTTGGCTGGGGGGATCCCGTTGCTTTTGCAAGCTCTTCGCCCCCGGCGAGCCCACCCTGGGAAGACGCAGGCAGCCCGGGCAGTGCCCGCAGCACTGCCACGAAGGGGAGTCGAATCTGGCGGGGCCACCTGCACCATCCCGGCAACGAAACCTCAACGAAATGGGCTTGGAAAAACACAAGGGATCCCTGGAAAAGGCCAGGAGGAGGAGAGCGGTCCTCCGCGGCCCCTCCGGTACACATCTTGGGCTGCCCAGGGGGAAAGTTGGGGAGGTTTTCTCCTTCCAGAGCTAGGAACGGGCTCAGGGAAGGGCAGATCCCCAGGATGCGGGAGAGGAGCAAGGAAAAAGAGAGACTATCTGTCCCAAAATAAAACTGACTTAAAAAAATTTAAAGGCAAAGAGAAGGAAACCCTCAAGATTTCGGGCAGCTGAGTGCAGGACGAGCCGCAGCGCGATGGGCTCTGCTCCTCGGTAACGATGTGGGCTGGCGACTCCTACTCCGGAGGACGCAGCCAGGGCGTTGGGCAGGGGTATGGAAAGACGCCCGGCCGCCCCAGAGAGCCTTGTCTTGTCCCACCCGAGTCTACACCTCATCTTTCCAAACTGCCCCTCTTCTCCCGCACTTACCCGAAGTGGTGAGGAAATAGGGGTGGTGGTGGTGATGCTCCGGCTTGTTCAGGGCAGGGTGCGGGTGAGGCGCCAGGAGGGTCGGGGTTGGCATCAGAGGGTACCCATAGTCCAAGAGGGGGACGCGGGAGGCCAAGGAGCCGGGGAAGTGCTCGGGCGGCACCTCCCGCAGGGGTTTGGGCTTGTGCAGCAGGATGTCCTCGATGAAGAAGGACGTGGGCCTGGGCGCCGACACGGGGTGCACGGGCGAGGTGAAGTTGAGGTTCATCTCCTTTGTGTCCCCGTCGTGCAGCAGAGAAGGGAAAGAGCCGGGCTAAGCCGACGCAGGAGAGAGGGGGCGGCCAGCTGCACCCCCGAGGGGGAGAGGGTAAACAAAAAGAGTGAGAAAAATAAACAACAATTTAAAGAAGTCCGGAGTATAAATGAATAACGATAATAATTTTAAAAACGTTTGTCCCCCAGCCAGGAATAACGTGGCAGAGCCGGGGGAGGCGAGGCCGGTGGTCGGGGATGCGCGGGGCGCTGCGCGCCTTTGAGGCGCGCTGGGAAGGGGGCTGCGCTGTGAGCCAATGGCGAGCGGGGGGGAGGACGG
>VWZG01005039.1:10463-15463 GCA_013396735.1 Grallaria varia
AATATATATATTTTAAAAAAATAAAAATAACTTCTCTGCCTAATACAAACAAGTACTCTTACATTTACACAGTACTTTTCATCTCCAAAGAACCACAAAACATTTCACAAGCAGTTTTTAGGATATTTTGGGGAAAATTAATTCAACACTGATAAGGAGCTCTAATTGCAAAGAGACGTAACAGGTCACATATTGTATAATAAAAAATTGATCTTACCTAATAGACAGTGAATATGCAATTTTCTCTAAAAATATACCTAATTATACAAGACAAACTTGATCAGAATTTTGGACCTAAAGCTCTTATTTTTAACCCTGTCTGGATTGTAACTGCAAGATACAAACCCCTCAACATTAGTTTAGTGTGCTGACTGAAAAACAAAAGTGGCTCAAGAAGTAATGCATGACAAAACGTCATATACACCATGATTTCATAAATTAACATGGAATTACCACTAACCCATAATATAGATACAGCTATAATTTGGAACTATAACAGAAGACAAATAACCAATTTCAAACTAATTTCAAGTAAGTAACAACCATGGAGGAAAAACATGTAAACCTTTGAAAACACTTTAGTTAGTCTTGAAACCAACAAAAAAGAAAGAGATGACAAAAATTGCTCTCTGATGCAGAGATATCAACTCCTGCACTCTTTAATAAGACGAGTGCGAATCTGGGTATAGACATGTGTGTAAGTTTGGCTTTCCATTTTAAGCTGCCCTAAAATGCAACAGTCAGGTTGACTAAGAGATTTTTCCTTGTTTTGAAAATGTTGTCCTGTCTCATTACAAGGAGCTACTAAGAGAATGTTCAGAAACAGAAATGTCTCATAGGATTTCAAGGTTGTCTTCTTTTTTTTAGGTTGAGAGAGTTTGTGGTGAGGAACAGTATAACTGAACTCAGGGATAAAATGTGTTGAAGTCCTGAAACATTACCTAGAGTTGAGTTGAAAGCTGCACTTCAACAACAGACAGCACATGACAATGTTGGCTTAAAAGAATTATGTTTTTCAAGTTTTTACAATGGTAAAAAGAAGTTTAGTCAACAGAAATGGAAGGATGAAAATTATCTGTGGTCCTTTGGACTCAAAAAGAAAGAGTGGGGATATCAGAAAAAAAATATACCTTAAAGGGTAGATGATCTCACCAAGAGCCATGGAAAATACCTCCACATTCTCAAGACAACCACCCTGTTTGCTTCCGCTGCCTGAGGGAGATAAGGCCCATGTAGTTTACTTGCACTGAAAGAGTGCAAGAAGGGGAAGTCTGAAGAGCAGTGTAATGCTCATTTCCACAACTCATCTGATCATGGTTTCAGCAGCAAAAAAAAACCAGCTAAATGCAGTAAGGTTTCACATTTAAGAGACGACAGAGCACAGATCAAAAGCTGATTGGAAAAAAGAAGTTTGACATATTTTTGAGGTTCAATATTATTTCAGTGTTTAATGATATGGAGGGCACCTATTTATCATGATCAGTTCAGTTTGAACTTACGACAGTAAAAAGCTATGCTTATCGGCAGATGTTGGTGTCTCAGTAAGAGAGTACTTCTCCAGAGAAATAAACGTATAGAAATTACTAACTTGATATCTTGAAACACCTCACAAGTTTTGGATACCTTCTCATATACCCATAAAACTGTACTACAGTAAAAGCATCTATTATGAACAAAGAAGTGTTTGGATACTGTAGAAAACAAGTGAGAAGAAGGGTTGGTCCATATGAGTGTCCCAGTAGGTGCACAATAACACAAGGTGTCCTTACAAGTGGAATTTCAGCAAACCAAAATCAGCAGAAATACCAGCTACACAAAGAATCAAGACATTGTTTCTGTATATCTTAGCCAATATCTAGGGATGAATTCTCTAGGGCATGGCATGGCTCACAAGCAGTTAACCTAGAGAAAATTCAAAGAGAAAGAACATGAGCACTTCAAACCTGTCACAATAATCACATAACTGAACCTCTAGAGAAAGAGAATGTTTCAGTTACTGAGCTCAACCCTCAGGCTCTCACGCATCATATTCACAAACAAAAACAAACTGGGAAGGGGGATGGAAAGATTTGTGGTGTCAAAATGCCAAGATAATGTAGTGGACTCAAACAAATTTGCCAATAGTGAATACATAATCTTGAAAAAGATGTCTGAACTCTGACTAGGATCCTTACCGTAAAACAGTAAAGCAGAACATGAAAAAGTATGAATAATGAGCCTGTTTATAGGAAGGAATATGGGGTGACTGGTCTGAAACAAATGCCACAGCTTTAGAAGCTAAATATAAGGAGACCTACCCAGGCATCAGTTGTGTTATCTTTATAAGAACAATGGAAACTATGGAGGAGAGATTTTAGGAGAGGAGACAAGGTGGGGGAAAGAGAAGATACTACTTAGGAGAGACACCATCTTTTTTCTGTTATCAGCTATAGCTGTGCAATGATGTTCTAAAATTTCCACGGATGGATGGTGACAACTAAGGATTTAGGATCAGTAATGGCATTTTCTTTTAAGTACTTCCTAAATACTGTATTTACCTGGCTCTTTTCACAGGAGTCATTCTATTGATTAAAAACCCCTTCTAGATGACAGAGATGAACATGTCATGTGTTCTGCTTAGAACAAATATCTTATTGAAGGGTCTGACTGTATATTACATCTTTTAACAGTTTGGTACAGATTTTTATGTTGTAGAAATAGGTGGACTCATGATTTTTCTAAATAAGGCAGTTTTTAGGTAACAATTCTGATACTGATGATAACATCTAGGAAAGTAACATTGGTGTAGAAACATTCTAAAGATGGCTTGGCAGAAAATTGATAATTACTGCATTGGTGGTGGAAATCAATAAAGGAGTCCAAGTTTCCAGTATAGACAAATTCTGCATCTGTATGTCAGATATGTCAATATATCACAGTATAATTATTTAGAAACTCTTTTTCAAAGCACCCAATTAAAAGGATGGCTACTTGTGGGGCTATATTCATGTTTATTGTTTCATAAAATCTGGTACAGTTGAGAATAGTGAAAACATAGTTGTTCTAATGGGGAAATAGAGATGTCTATTTCAATTTTTCAAAATTTTGGTCCTTTTCTTGTAAACCTTCAAGGGGGTACCATCATGAGGTGATATATGAGCATACAGACTAGAGTTACTGCAGAATACTACAAGGCTGTTGGTCAAGAGGCTCTTTCTGTTAGGGAATTTGCAGAGAACATCTCTTCCTCTCCATGGAAAACTTGCCGTATGCACAAAAAGGTAGTGAGGTTTTGGTAAGGGTTTCAAGGATGGAGTAGTAATAGCAGTAG
Source organism: Grallaria varia (assembly GCA_013396735.1). Lineage (NCBI taxonomy): Eukaryota > Metazoa > Chordata > Aves > Passeriformes > Formicariidae > Grallaria > Grallaria varia. The sequence continues at coordinate 13,774 of VWZG01005039.1, forward strand.
ACAGAGTCTATGGTAGCTGACCTGCCCAGGTTCTCTTGTTTACGGATCTGAATGAGCTCATAAATAACCCAAAGGATAAAAAAATGAAGGATTTGCCACTCAGAGTGAATATTTCGTTCGATCTCCCAAGGAAGTGAACTATTAATCTCTTTAAACTCTCTCTTTGGGAGGTTTTGACATTAGCGTCAGACTCAGTTATACAGTCCTTACAGTTTATGATTAGAACTGTGCCTTTTGTTTCTGGTTTAATCATTACTTGGACAATGAATCTTGGGGATTCTAAAGCACTTCTCTCAGTGACAGTTTTTTTATTGTGTATTTATTGCTGGTTATTACAGAGTCAAATTTTTTTTCTAAGACAGTCAGTACAACAGTTGAAGGTGTAATTTTGTCTATTACAACATTTTTAAACCTATGTTTTTTATCGTATTGGTCATTCTCTGGCATTTTTCATATGAAACAATAGCACTGGAAATGGCTTAAAAACTTTTTTAAGAAAGTGGTGAAACAGAAATGCTTTCATTCTCTTCCTAACAATAATTATTCCTATGTTTCTTAGGTCAGGAATACTTTCCTCTGCCAAGGACAGAACTGATTATCCTGTAGAATACAACAACCAAAACAGAATGTAGAATAAAACATTCTAAGTAACACTGGGATTAATTACTAGTATGGTTATTTTTTTAAACAGTTGCTTCCCTTTTTATTCTTTTTACCTTAAAGCAAAATTTTAAACCAATTTTTGGCATCAGACCTCCATAAAGAAACTAGGAAATAAATTTTTATTATACATAAAAGACAGAGGATGAACTCCCTTGCAACAACAGGATCAGCAAACGTATAGCAATGAGGCTTATATGTTTACATGAAAATTGTCAGTCATTTACTGGTCCGAAGTTTATAAGAGTAGTCAAAATACACTAAGAGTCATCGTTACTGCTATATTGTTGATGCTGTGTTAAAGATTCTTCATCTGGGTAGAAGGTACCAGAATGAGCACGTCACCAAGGTTAGTGTACCACTAGGATAACCATATAACTGACATCGTAGGTTGCTGAAGAGATTCATCTGGACTTTAAAACATGATATTGAATATTTTCTTGTCTTGCAATTGGCTTAATATGACTTATAAAACTATGTTACCCTCAATTACAGAAATAACTGAAAACAGGATCTCCCTTTTCACACTAAGCAATGTGAAAAACATGAACTATTCCTTTGGATTTGATGAGGCTAGATAAGAAAAAAAAAAAAAAAGGTTGTTCACAAAGAAGTATAAGCAGGAAAAGATACATTTTAGTTTAAATAAAACCCCTCAGATACTAGAGAACAACTCCTAGAAAAATCAAGCCAATGGTTAGGAGAATGGGAAATATGCCTGCCATAACACTCTTAGCCATGCATTGCACATGTTCAGTTGCTTGGAAAGTAGGATATTCACCTCTAACCAAGGGAACAAACTGTTACTGGGAATAGGTTGCTCAGAGCATTTAAGCAAGATATGATTCACCTCTGCTACTAAAACCCAGGCAGATTTTCCACTAATATCAATATTGCAAGCTTTATACTCATAAATTAAACTGTTATACATAGAATTTAAGTATATGCTTAGAAATCAATGGGATTCCTCCCACATACAGAAGTAAATTCACACATAACTGCTCAGAAACTTAATACAATAACAACACAT
>VWZG01005039.1:20463-27680 GCA_013396735.1 Grallaria varia
CTACTGTCATCACAATCCTGCTGACATGTTACTGTCCAAGTAGTTAACTAAAATGATAACGATATCATCGCAAGTATCAATCCCAGAGGAACACCATTTAAACTGGAAGCTCCAGGTATTCTGTCCCCATGTTACTAGATGGGCCATAATAGGACATAGTATTGTTGAATCACAAACGGAAAAGATGGGAAGAAAGCTACTGGGATAAGGTAGTGCAGAGGAAAAAGCAGAGAAAAAGACACCTGAAGGATGGTTCAAAGTGGCATTTGGCAGCCCTCAGAGGGGAAAAGCTGAGGTCACAAGGCAAAGCTGGAAAAACTAAAAGGTTTAACAGACATAATCAAGTAATAGATTCATATATGTTAGTATGTGCATAAAATACACTATGTCACCATAAAAAATATTGTAGAATATGAGGTATGATAAACTCTACTGTGGCAGTTTATTTGTTCATTTCTAGATAGAAAAACATTAAGAAACTTTTCCAAAGCAAACAAATTGTAGGTGTGATAGACTTTTAAGTTACATTAACATACTAGAAAAACATCTGGTAAAAACATTGTCAATTTTCCATGTGTTCTTAGGTAAGTATTTGTGGTTAGTGTTTGAGCTGCATGGGGCTTTTTTTTTATATTCTTTTTGAATGAACTACGCTCACACTTCATAAATGCTCAAAGACTCTTCTCACAAAATAAATAATCACGAATAAGCTCTCAGTATAAATTTCTCACCCCAAACACTGCCTTGCAGTGCATCTTCATGTTTAACTCACTAATGTAGTGCTGTTCGCTTTTGTAAGGATGTGTAAGTAAGCTTTTTCTATACATGCTACCAATTACTGTTTAGGCTAGATAAATCTTCCAATCTGCTGGTAAAAACGAATTAAAACATGAAAATAAAATAATCATGTGATAAACAACAGTGAGAAGTAAAACATGAAGTATCTTCAATGAAAATAGTGACCAGCAGAAACTGGACTATTGGTCACTGCAGAGCAAAGATCTGGAGGAATACAAATCATGTATTGTCATGTACTCTCCAGAGTGGATAGCTGGTGGTATTACCCTTAGAAGGACATAATCACAATACTCTCTACACATTAGTGCCATCAGCAGTGTAGCCTTTCCAAGAACTGATATAGCTTCCACTTGCTCACACACACATTAAGGCTGGTTGAATTGAACCAAGAAAATCATATTAAATTATATCAGGTTTTTTTCTTTATTATAAAAAGTCAGTGTATCTTTGAACAGTTCATGTCTACGTCTTACAAGTAGAAACACTGAATTTGTTTTTAAAGAATGTTAATACCAAAAGAGAAAGACTGTTAACTCCAAAGAGGTAGAATTTTGCTATAAATACTTTGAAGATCCTAACTTCATTCTGCCACTTTTGTTTGGTGTCTATCAGACTCAGGTTAGGACATTCTCATGGCAAATTTCATATTTCAAATCTTTACTTTTTGTCCCCATAGCACTGTTAGCAGGATCTTGCCAGGTCCCTACAGAATTGAAGTGATGGTCTGCTGAGTGATTTTTGAACCTGAAGCGTGAATTCCATAGTTTGCATGAACTATTTACATCCTTCCACTGCAATCTCTGTCCTTACATGCCAGTGCACATCAACCCACTGAATATTAGTCTTTGATCTATTCTGAACTCAGCAAAAACACTGTGCAAAAATACAAGATGATTCCCCAGTGTCCAGAAATCTTCATACCGGACTGAAAAGATAAAACTTTAATTGCCCAATTGTTGTCAAGCAAAAGATAGACAATCTCTACAGATACACAACATAAGAGTAATAACCATTTACTGTTTTAAGATCATTAAGCTTCTGTTTCTCAAACATAAAAAATTTATAAACATTTCATCATCAAATCTTTTTTATTTCAAATCATTTTTGTTGACTATAAAGATTTAAACCCCACTTTTTTTCCTTCCTTATTTATTCTGGAAAACATATTCCATTCCTAAAATACACTGAAGTGCTTACTTCTGCTGGTGAACTTAAGACCTTAATACTTACCTGTCTGAGGAAGTTCTAAAAACCTAACTAAAGAAGATTCTAATTTTGGAAAATTCACATTTAAAAAGATACAAACCCCATATTAAAAAATACTGCTAGCATGTATACTACCATTCTCCATACAGGTGTTTGTGGACTAGAGACAAAATGCAGCCATAAAGGACGACAAGTGAGTGATCCTGATGCAGAAGTTCAACTGTTCACTGTTACTTTACTCCTGAGGTAATCAGTTTTTAAAAGTAAAAATAGTTATACCTAAGGGAAAAAAAAGTTTCTTGATCAAAATGTTCCCTCAGGGATAAAAGAAAATAAAGCAAAATAAATCACACCAGTGGAAATTTTTCCTTCATGTTTGAATTGTTGATCTGTGTTACTGGTTACACCATATTTGAAGGGATATGAATCTTTCTTTGGGTATGCTGATTGTCCCAGGCCACCAGAAGATCTGGCAGTGCCTACTTATTGTCCATTTGCATCATGAGATCATTCACTGGGTTGCTGAAGCAATTTTCAGTTCACACTCTTTTCTGAATTTAGTCAATGCCAGTTCCAGGACACACAGATTAGTTGCAATTTTGTATTAGAGAAGTTTCTCCAAATAACAAAGATGCAAAGCTTATTAAATTTTATCTTTGCAGGATTATGCTTGACATGATACAATTATGATCATCAAGGTGTAAGACTGAATGGAATAAAGTTTAATAAACCAACTTCCTGCTTTCTCAAGAAAAATGGACATACAGAGGTGATAAGAACCCACGGTTCTATGACGACAAAATACCTACAGTAGTAATCTACCAACATTTCTTCCTGAAAATAAACCAAATTCCACATGACCTTCTGAACCAAAATTCTATGCCTGAAATTTTCCATAAAATAGTACAAAGACAAAGCAAAGTACAATTTCATGACCATTATACTAGGTGGGTTTGCAGACTCAAAGAAGTTACCAGGAAATTTAAACAGATGTCGTTACATTGCTTAAATCAAACTGCACACCATTTGTCAATGTATTACACAAGAGGAGCACTGGTAAGGTAGGAATATCTATATATATATGCAACAGAAAAGGTTGAGACAGTTCACTAATTGTCAGAATGGTACCAACAGGGCAAGAAATATAATACTAGGAGAAAATATTTTTATGCAAATTTTGGTCCACTTTTCCATGATGCTTTACTGCCTCCTTCTGACACTTCTCAATAGTATGTAATATTCTGTTCAGTGTGTTATTATCTTGAAAAAAACAACAGTTCTTCAACCTTGCTTTTCTTTTAAATGGTTCGGCAGTACCACAAGTCTCAAGAAAGATTTCATTAAATACGCATTTTAGGATTGACTTACCTATAAAAAAAGTTTGAGCTTTAACAAGGACATTGAAATAGCCTCAGCCATCCCTAAATTCTGTTTGTATTCTAGGCAGATTATAAAAGTATATATGTGACAGGTTTTTTGTCTAATTATAATATACAACAGAAGTATGTTGGTTTTGAGATTCTCTGCAAAGAATAATTTAACTGGTTTCATTATTACAAAATGAAAATTGATGCGAGTTAAGTTGTTCATAAGTTTTAACAACATAAATGCAAAATGCTTATTTTTAATTTGTTTTTTTTAAACACATTTTCTTTTGCACATTCAGATGGGAAAGAGACTTTACAACTGTATTCATTTCAGTAAACAAGCATATAGTTCACATGAAGTAACAAAAATTGCCTACCTTGATGGACTGACTGTAAGGTCCTATGCTAGCAGGTGCCCAGTGGGAAATGCTCTGCACATGCATGACCAGCTTTTCACCATGGAACACATCATCTGTTGGAATGTCATACTTATGTGCAAGGCAGTCAATGCAAAAGAGTACTCCATCAGGTAGCAGCGTTTCAACACATACTCTGAAAACACAAGAGTTATTTTTTTCAAACAGAAAGTTTGCTTGCACCAGCCTTCAACACTGATTTTCCTTGGGTTTTTTTGGTCTGGACAGTATGTTAGGAAATTTTGCCATGAATATATAAGAAAAGTTAGGATTTCGCAACAACCTGCTAGAATTAACACTGTTATCTCATCTCCAAATGACGATCAGCCTCAGATTTTCAGCAAGATAACTTCCATTACCAAGGAAAAACTAGCACCAATAAGCCAATGGCTTATTTCCATTTTTTTTAATAATGCGTATTACTTTATTAAAAATTCATCAGTTCTTTATTAAAAAAACCTTGACCACACTACTCTGGAAGTGCCAGATAAGTTATGCAAAGCAGTCTTTTTTCACATCTATCACCGAATCCACTTCCAGTGTTTGGACTACAGGTTCAGTTTCACAAAACCACAGAATCACAGAATGGGTAAGGCTGGAAGGGACCATAGTGGGTCATCTGGTCCAACCTCCCTGCTCTAGCAGGGTCATCATCCTAGAGAAAATGGCACAGGATTGCATCCAGACAGTTCTTGAATAACTCCAGTGAGGGTGACTCCACAACCTCTCCAGGCAATCTGTTCCAGTGTGCAGTCACCCACACAGTAAAGTTCTTCCTTATGTTCTGGCAGAACTTTCTGTGCTTCAGTTTCTGCCTGTTGCCTCTTGTCCTATTGCTTGGCACCACCGAGAAGAGCCTGGCTCCATCCTCTTGAGACACTTAAATACATTGATGAGATCCCCTCTCATCATCTCTTCTTGAGGCTGAACAGGCCCAGATCCCTCAATCTTTCCTCGTAAGATTCTACAGTCCCTTAATCATATTGGTCACCCTCCACTGGACCCACTCCAGGAGCTCCATATCTCCCTTGTACTGAGCAGCCCAGAACTGGACACAGTACTCCAGGTGAACCTCACCAGGGCTGAGCAAAGGGGCAGGATTACCTCCTTCGACAAGCTGACAATGCTCTTCCTCATGCAGCCCAGGGCACCACTGGCTTTCTTGGCCACAAGGGCTCACTGCTGGCTCATGGACAGCTTGCTGTCCACCAGGACCTGCAAGTCCTCTGCAGAGCTGCTTTCCAGAAGTTCAGCCCCCAGCCTGTACTGGTGCATGGGGGTTATTCTTGCCCAGGAGCAGGACCCTGCNGGTTATTCTTGCCCAGGAGCAGGACCCTGCATTTGCCTTTCTTGAATTTCAGACAGCTCTTTTGCCTGTCTCTCCAACCTGTCAAGGTCCCTTTTGAAGAGCTGCACAGCCCTGTGGGGTATTGGGCACACCTCTTAGCTTAGTGTCTGTGAACTTGCTGAGGAGGCATCTGCCTGGTCACCCAAGTCACTGATGAATAAGTTAAACAGTACTGGGTCCAGTATTGAACCTTGGGAGACACCACTAGTGATGGGCCTCCAACTAGACCCTGCACCACTGATTATGACCTTCTGGGATCTGCTGTTCAGCCAGTTCCCATTCCACCTCACCGTCCACTCATCCAGTCTGCACTTTCTGAGTTTGCCTACAAGGACAGTGTGAGAGACACTGTCAAAATTTTCAGAAAAAGCATCAGCTTATGGATGGTTCCTTTACACACTTCTCACGTGTCATCATGTAATATTGAGCATATTTTCCTGCTTTACTTTAAGTTGTGTGATAGATACACATATATGAAAGGGTTGAAAGCCTGCTTAAGTATGCATTTATAAAGTTTGCTTTTGTTTCCTCCCAGAAAGTGAGTGCCTTGATGGATAGTCTGTTGCATATGGCCAGTGAAAAAGCAGGGGGTCTGGGGATGTGTGGGGGGAAATCAACATTTCAAAGCCTGAAAAATAATTATATTTGCAATCCATGCATAAAAAAGCCATTCAGCTCCCAGCAGGAATCCAACCAAAAATTACTTGTTGTCTTTACATATCACATAACATAGCCTTATAAAATTCTTCTCATCTTGCTTATTTCTTCTAAAACTACTTTTCTCCCCACCTCTCGCATGCAAATACAGTATTTTTTCCTCATTACCATTATCATAGGCATGGATGAATGGATTTTCTGCTTGGGCTGGTAAATTTTCAAGACAATTTTGCAAATTTAGTGCAGATCCACACCCTCAAGTCAGTGCTTCCAGCACACTGCTTGTGAGAACTCCCATAACCAGGTCTCTGTGCATAATGCAATGATGCAACCATGCAAACTGCTGTATAGTTTTTCTTCAGAACAAAATGCAACATAAATAAATATGCGATATAAACAAAAATGCAACATAAATGCAATGCAGTGGAAAGGGACCTGGGGGTCCTGGCCGATGGCAAGTTAAATATGAGTCAGCAGTGCCCTGGCAGCCAGGAGGGCCAACTGTGTCCTGGGGGGCATCAGGCAAAGCATCACCAGCTGGTCGAGGGAGGGGATTGTCCCGTTCTGCTCTGCACTGGGGCAGCCTCACCTGGAATACTGTGCACAGTTTGGGCATTGTAATATAAGAAGGATATATTAGAAACCATAAAAGGGAGGGCTATGAGGATGGTGAAGGGCCTCGAGAGTCACCCATATGAGGAGCAGCTGAAGGCACTTGGTTTGTTCAGCCTTGAGAAGAGGAGACTGAGGGGAGACCTCATTGCAGTTCCAACTTCCTTGTGAGGGGAAGAGGAGGGGCAGGCACTGATCTCTTCTCTGTGGTGACCAGTGACAGGACCTGAGGGATGGACGTGCAGTTGTTTCAGGTGAGGTTTATGCTGGACAGTAGAAAAAGGTTCTTCCCCCAGAGGGTGGTTGGGCACTGGAACAGGCTCCCCAGAGAAGTGGCCACAGAACCAAGCCTCCAAGAGTTCAAGAAGTATTTGGACAACGTTCTCAGGCTAAATTTTTAAAGCTTTTCATACCTAATTATAATAAGGACATAGACACTTGATCTGGAACGCAGAGTCAAAGTTAAAGACGGAATACAAATTTCTGGGTTTGCCTAACCATGAATAGTTTTCAAAGTGAAGATTAAAACCAGTATCTTTGGGGATCGTCTATCTACTTTTTATTTTGTTAATATATTTTAAATGCAGTATCTTTAATACCACTACAGCTGAAACTAATATCTCTCTTTATTCAGCATTCAAACAACTATATTTTCATCCCTTTTTTTGAGGGCCCCAGCTGCATCAAGACATATTGATAATCAAAGCTTAAATCAGATAGCATACGGGAAGTTATGAGAAAACCTGCAAAAGTAAGAGGGAATATTTTAAATATTCCTGTGAGACAAATTGGACCCAAAAATGTGAAAAGATG
>VWZG01005044.1:0-17276 GCA_013396735.1 Grallaria varia
CCAGGGTCAACCCATTACAGTAATAAATAGAGAACATTCTCTACTATTTGAAGCTTTGTTGGAACAGCCAACAGGCATTGTACAGTGCAAGAGCAGAGGACTGAGAAGCCATGCAGAATGCACAGTTAGTATAATTATGAAATTGGTGTAAGGACAATTAAGTGACTATTACAAGTGCTAGCAAGCTAGATAGCTATCAAAATAAAAAGGAAAATTTCCATTTGTTGAGAGAAATTTAGTGTATCTTTAGCTTTACCTAAATTTACAGTTTGCATAACTGGAACAGTCCCTTCTGAGATTATCTCCTCCCTCATGTGTGACAGGTTCATATATATTATGCATCAAGGAAGAGAAAAATACCTAGGTTTAGAGTAAGTCATAATCCTAGTATCAAAATATTAGATTCACAAATGCCTATGAAGTACTGAAGTCCAAAGAAATTAAAGAGTAGGCCCATTTGTGTTTTATAGCAGTGTCACTCTCGAGGATAAGGTCAGAAATGCTGGTGTGTCTTCTAGTCATTCAAAGTAGTCATGGAACAGTACCATTCAGGATCAACATGTTGACAAGGTGTAAAGAGTATCAATGTACATTTCAATGAAGAAAGCATTTGCATTTTTTCAAGAAGCAAAATAGGAAGCATCTTGTAGGAACAATATATTCTACTTCCAGTAAACAATGCCTTGACAGAAGTACCTGAATAAATACCTGAATAAATAAAATGACTAGTCACTATTCATTGTTAATGCTGTGAATTTTTCAGATTATCATTTTCCCAAAAGAAAGCATATACTGTACTAAAATGATCCACGCTGCCTGTGAGACTTGCCAGGCAGATGGGATACAGGAGGATGTTTGGGCAAGAACGCCACACCCCAACCAGCTGCTGTGTGGAGGGTATAGATACACTCTTGGGTGTCTGCAAAGAGCCAGTACAAGTCATCCCTGTCTCTGCCAAGAGGTTACATTTGCAGCTTACTTGTAGATTAGTTTTTTGCAGATCCAGAAGTCCCACTTGTGGTCCGGGCTATACTGCCAGACAAGTTGCAGGGCTTATGTAGGTGGTTCAGTTTCCACCTGTTGTGAGACATTCCCATAAGTCACCGGGTGGAATAAACCAAAGATGAGTGCAGCAACCTTTCACATGGTTGCTGTATTACAGGCTTGTTTGAAAGGTGCAAGGCAAGCTGAAATACACCACATGGAGCATAGCTGATTCAGCAGGAAGAAAGATTAAATTATATGTTTAATACATACTTTATTTCTGTATCTTCCATCAAAACCCATCAATTTATTACTTGGAAGATATAACAGGAGAAAAAAAAACCTATTGTAAGAGCATTAAATCAAGTGATTACTACAGGTGATTTTTTTAATGAGTTTTTAAAGTACATAGCTATTTTTGTAAGTAGTGAAAGGTACCCAAAATTTGTATGAATAAGTTATTTTTTAATATAAGCTAGATTTTAAGTTTACTAGGAATATATCACATTACGGGACTTTTAAACAGAGTTTTTGAAATTTCTGGAAAATTAAATGTGAAATTCAAATTTTATTAATCAGTGTTAGTGATTCCTGTTTAGGAATCGACATTAGGAATAGCATTTTACTTAGTACAAAACCCATAAATAACCTCCTTGGATTTTTGTTGTAACTCCACCTCTGTTAACAGGCCTTTATTTAAAATCCCATTAAACAAAGGCGTTTTATCTGTTTAATCTTGTAATTTTCTGAAACAGAAGTTTGTGCTACTGTCTTGGTCAAGATCAAGAGCATATTGATTCTCCTGCAAAAGCTTTTATGTTACTTTTTTCTGATTGCCTATTTGAAGGGGAAAAAAATTATCTGAAATACCATCATTGAGCTAAGTTTTGTACTGCTACTATTGGATAGTTGCAATAAAAATAAAAATATTAGTAATTGCTTCTACATATAGATTTATTAAAGAATTACTATCTGAACAGCAGAAGACTTGTACTTCAATTATAACCTCTAAAGCACAAGACACATTTTAGTTACTGCTGATGCATCCTTATCAGAGTGTTCAGATAACTCTTGATCAATTTGAGGTTTTTGAACTTTCCTATTAGGTAGGCTATTTGTGGGGTGAAGGAAGCAGGATAATACATGGAAAGAATTATTCATCTCAACTGAATCTCTAGTGCAGAAAATCCTTGCATAGCAGATAATTCTCTTTTTTAACTAGTGTATAGTCTGGCTTCAGCCCACAGGCAAGATAGAAGGTTAATTTTTTGTTGCTATTTCTAACTCTACTGCTGTATTTCTATTAAAATTAGAAACATGAAATATAGCTAACACAGTATTGATCTTAGAGTCCAAGTCATCCAAAAGAAAAAGACAGGTGGCAGTTTTATTTTCCTCTATTATCACCATGTGAGGTGGCATTGTTTCAAGTAATGCAAGCGGCAGAGCCAAAGGGTTCATTTCTATCCATCCTTTTAATTATAACTCTGTAAAGAAAACCAGTGTCTTTTGACTCACAGTGAAAGTAGTCATGGCCTGTGTATTTGTGTGGCCACAATGAAAAACTGAAATCTGTCATTTCTTTCAGCATATTCCATCTGACACAAATCCAATTGTTTTTCATTCACTCAAAAATAAAGCATGGGACAGATATACTAGATTTATCAATTGCTGGAGAAGGAGACAGTGTTTATAGACTGCCTTTCTTTTGCCCTCTGTTGCTAGAGATAAGAGAAATCCTAATTGACTTGCTTCTTCTGCCTCAGCTCACAGCTTCACTGTGTCTGAAGCCTGCTCTGTGTTTCTCTACAAAGCAGAATGCCTTTGGCTGCTCTAGGCTGCAGCTCTAGTTTCTTTGAGTGCTTGGTAGAGGAAGGTACTGCAGGAGAGGAAAGAGTGAGTGCGGGGATGTGGTTGGACTTTGGAAAAGCAGTAAATAAGAGGACAGAGTATCCTTTTTTTTTTTTTTGCCTACTGTATCCTATGCCTGAAGGAGTGAACTTCTCTTTCGCAACCTCCACAAACACATACCCTCTTCCGTTTATCCAGCAGCTGTGTATTTGCTGCCAAGGGCACTCCCTGTTTTGTTGTTTCTGCAAAGGGATCACTAGCCAGGTCATGCTTTGTGCCTGCTTTCCAATTTTCTCAACAGCCACAAACCGAGGAAAAACCTCACCAAATTCTGCCTTCCTGTCCATCCCTCACAGGTCCTACACCAGAAGCTGACTTCCCATAAGCTACAGAGAGGATGTGAAATCTCTCTAACTACTCCCCCCTACCTTTAAGCAAAGCCGTATTCTCTTGATCAGTGTAGTTACCTGACACTCATTGCAGCAACAGGGGCAGCTGAGTGTGTTTTCACTTGCTCTCTCTTAGAATAAGTTTTGACATTCCCTAAAATAGCCTGGAATTTGGTTCTCAAGGTAAAATACTTTCACAGTTATCCTGAGACTTTTAATAGAAGATTGCAGGTGGATATAGCTAGCAATTTACTGTTCAGCACACACTCTGTGTTGGTGGGAGGAGTGGTAAGGCTTCACTCAAAATGGAGTCGTGGTGGCATGGAAAAAGGCTTTTCAGAAGTGAGCTGTCATCTTGTCATTTGTCCATTATATATTTTGCAGTTTTGATATGGTACATGAAGATTTTGTTACATCATCACTGAGTTTTCAGCTGATTGCTGACCTACAGTTGTGGTTAGTGCAGTGATTTATGTATTTGCACAGAAGAGCTTCCTGTGTTTCTGTTGCCTTGTTTTCTGATTGGAGACTCACTATGGCACAGGTAGAACAGTTTCCAAAAGTAAATTTAATGTATTTACTCTTAATAATTCTTACACCTTAATGCCTTTTTTTTTTAATCTAGGGAATGAATTTTGAAAGTTCAGTATTTATCTGTAAGCACTAAGTATGTGCTTTTAATTATTGATATAGATGATTCAGTTTATTGTCCTAGTTCATTGTACCGGAACGTATTTGTGGCCACAAAATAGAAGGATTGGATATAAAAACAATCTGTTCCAGTTTCATTCACTTAAAAGTTTTTGTGCTGCTCTTGTTTAGAGACTCTTTCAGGCATTAAGAGGCTCATAGATGACTTTAAAAAGGGGAAGCGATACTAAGGAATAATACATTTTTCAATATTGTTTGTACAAGAAAATTTCATCAGGTCAAAGTCAGACCTTCTCTTGTTGAGTTTGCATGAGAAAAAAAAGCCATTTTGTTGATCATTACTATTTTAATCCGGTAAACATTTCTAGTAAATACTTCACTTCTCCATTGCGCTGTCTCAAACACCATTCTTTACAGACAAACAAAAAGGCAAAACACCAAAAAACCAAACCAAAGCAACAAACACCCACACAAACCCCTTCAAACACACCAACAAAACAAAAAAAAATGTGCAATATGACTAGAAGCGAGGGGATTATCCAAAGTATCGGTTCAGCAGTCTTTCCTTCTTATTTTGCTTCTGACTCTGTTGTGTTGTCATACAATGTGTAACACAAGATGTGTGCTGTCTTTACCAAGCTCTGCTCACTGAGTCTGAAATCAAGTGTCTAACCTACAAAGAAAATCAAGAAACTTCATTGATAGAAGGATTTATGTTTTAATGACTTAACTTTCTTTAATATTACAGTATTGCATTCTCTGTTTTCTTGTATCTGTCTTACTGCACCATCAGAGCAACTGAAAATCCACTGTGTAAATTTCTTTATCTACTTCTGTTGTAGTGACCAAATTGCTGCTTTGCACCAAGTACATTTAATTTGTTCCATTATCATATATGATACAGTGGGCAATTTTCTTTTCCCTGAAAGCTGCCCTGACTTAAGTAAGTTGGTCTTTTGAACTGCTGTTGTGTGTTCAGTGCCTTAGATGGTCACTGTTATCTATCCTTCACTAGGCCTTCTTTCTGCATGTTTTAATATTAAAAGGAAAGAAGGAGCACAGTAATAGAATACAATAATGAGAAGTCAAAGATAATCTACTTGTCAGAGCAACATTTTTCTTTTTTTTTTAACTCTGTCTGATAGATATTTGACAGTTTATTGTCCTCCATGTTCTGACAGAGATGGCCCATAGAGCTTCTGCAGTCTCCTGTCTTTTTGGGTTTTATTTCTTGTATTGCTAGTCATTCTTTTGCTGTCTGTTCCATGGAATCATAGAATAGTTTAGATTTAAAAATATCAAGGGAAGAGATACAGGAGAATATTTGTTCTACTAATTTTGAGTAGTTCAGCAAGAGCAAACAATTTCTGGATGCACTGATTCTAGAAAACAAAGTGTATTTTCTGTATATCATGGTAGGAAGTCCATCGTACTTGAAAAACAATTAGCAGTTATTTTAGCCTTCTGCTCCTTGTTGTGCGGGAAGTGCTTGAAGAGATGTTTCAAATATTCAGTGGAGCATCTGTGGCTTATCTGCAAATGTGCAAACTCTCTTGGTTTGAACTGGGACTTGGAAAACAGCACTGGACAGGATCTTAGCCAACACAGTAGATTCAGAGCTTCAAACGCCATTCCAACCCACACAGAATCATGTTTGGTTTTTTTGTTGTTTTTTTTTTTTGCAGTGGGCTTTCTTATGTATATGAGTAACTAATTTAGATAGAAAACCAGATTTTATTCTTATTTTCAACTGAGAGGCAGTCCACCAAAATGATTCATCTCTTTGCTAAACAGCTCAGGGACTACTGGCCCAAGAGACTGATGCATTTTATGGCCAGATAAACACTGCATTTGAGGCCTGTGCTTAACGGGCAAAGCACTGGATTGCATATTTTGCCAGTAACCTTTTCCTGAATGAATTCACAGGAGAGTTTGGTGGACTGTATTTGATTTCTGAGCTGCTTTTTTGGGGCCAAATATCTTTTTTGTTAAGCAAATGTCAGATGAGCATGGATACTTGTGTGGTAAGGACGCCCAGTGATTTTCAGTTATCCAGCCAAACTACACTGGCAAAGATCTCAGAATTTGCAAATGTTGGTATTAAAAGCAAAATAAACCCCAAAATGCCACCAAAAGAAAAAAAAAAAAGTTTTTATGTTCATTGTGAGCCAAGCCTTTAAGCGTATTTGATGGACGTTATGTAGGATCTATGGCTTTGAGGTTCTCTTGTAATGGGGAGATTGAACTGAAATAGAGAGATCACTGCCTGTGTAATTGCCCCTTTTGCCTGCTGGAGATCTCCATATCCTTCTAGCTATTGCACTTGAATTAGTTCTTTACTATATATTTCTCATGTGTACGTTCTGATAGAGATGTCTCTGATAATAATTGAGAGAAATTAAGTTTCTTACAGGCTAAGTAGAGGCAAGATTTGTTGCTGAGCTTGTGTCTCAAGCAACTTGACTGTCCCATCCAGTTGTATATAACTTTTTGCCTCATTGCAGCTGGATGGAAAAAAAACAGTGATCACTAAATGTCAAAATATACTGTTTCATTCAAATATCTGTTTCTGGGTATTGAGCTTAAAATGGTTAAAGAGGCTACAGAAGTAAAGTGACCCTGGCAGATCTGCAAAATTAGAAGCTGAAATGTTGATCTTCATTTTCTTTCCTTTTTCCAAAGATAATCCGAAATTTCAGTGTTTTTTTCAGACATAAGATCATTCTGGAAGTTCATTTCAAGGATTGCTCAAAATAAATTAAACAGCATAATTCTGAATTAGTAAGAAGAAAATTATTACTGATATTTCTGATAAATGGATATTTCTGCCTTTTTTACATCAGTTGGAGTGGCCAGTAAGAAAGCTAATAAGTAGGTTTTAAGAGATGTTGTCTTATTTTATATTACAGGTAATTGCAAAAGATGTTGAAATGAAAGTTGACCCTTTAAAGCGAAAGTTTGCAGTGAATCACTGTATATATGCAAAATTTATAAATTCCTGTATTTATTTTCATAATTTTGAAAGTACATAGATTCTAGTAATGAAAAATCAAAACTTACCGAGGTTAACCTTCCCAGAATATACAGAGTACTTTCCATAAAAAGATTCTTTCATACATCTTCAATGTAAATGTCCTGCAAGGTTGGTGTCTTTCATGATTGTTGTTCCTGAAAGTACAGGGCATATGAAGATAGCAAGTAATTCCCTTTTTTTTTCACCTTCCTCAGCCACAAGTGTCATTTTTGGCTTCTATTCAGTTTCTTCCTGATACTATGATTTTCTTGGGAACTCAAGAAAGTAGCTGGAGAAGTCTTGGTAAATTAATGGTAAAGGGCTGCAGTTGGTGGTTGGGAAGTCTTCCAATAGGCTGTTGAAGCATGGAGGCTTGCAGTAAATGCTATCCCATTGGTACTTGGCCTCAGGGCCTCTCTTGTACTTACAGGCTTCTGCCCATGATTCAGCAGTTAGCTACTCAAAGATTTGTAGTAGCTAAAAATTCCTAGCAACAATAACAGTACTCCCAAGGTCCAGCAACATCACAGAAACCCCTTTTCTTTTGTAAAGAAAAGAATTGAATTTGAATATGTTGATTAACCAGAATAATAATGAATAATAATAGTAATGAATCATTGTATTGTTAGTCTTTAGTCACATTGGCATGTTTAGGGAGACCATGATAATGTAGTTTCAGTAATCTCCATGTATCTACTGTCAGTGAATTAATATTTTTTCTCATGTGGCAAAATGTTTATGCCAAATAATAAAGGGAAAAGTAAATCTTGTAAAGCACATTTTAATGAACATCATGTTGTTAGCTAGAATCACAAACTATTACTTCTCTCAATAGGCAAACTGCAGAAGGGCTGCACCAAAGAATTTGCAAATGTTTTCTGATGTCTTTTAAGTCCTTTTGTCTTGAAAAGTAGGCCTAATCCTACAAGGCTGCTGGATCTCTTGAGTAATTTGAAATAAATGAAAGATCAGTAAATGTAAAAAAAAAAAATAAAAGGTGGAAATATTGATAGTCACCTTGTCTTCTACATGGCTCCTTTCACCCATATAATTGTGGTTTGGGGTTTTTTTTTGCTTAAGCAAATGAAGGGCTGCCAGCTCACCTGTTATCTATCCTTCCTAGCTTTAGGCTGAATGAGGAAAAGTTACACCTGTCAACTGAAAGATATACTCTGGGGAGAATGATTTTCAAAGCATTCGCATATCACTTTAAGATACGTAGTTGTACAAAAACCTCTAAACTCTAAAAAAATTGAAAAATAAAAATTTTTAGATAAGGGCAGATGCAAGTCCTTTAAGATGTTTAACTGTTCTCTGTGAACTTTCAGTTGTTGTGAGACTAATGTCCCTTTCACTGACTGATAAAAAGTGGGTTTTTTTCCTTTGTCATGTAGATTATACAATATACCAAAGTAAATTTTTATTCATTGAGTATAGGTTCACAATGATTTGCATTATTATAATCCTGTTTTCTGTTACAGTCATCTTCAGGAATTGACTGTGTTAATAGTAACTTACAGGAAATCTGAATTCTTGCATTAAAAAAAATTAGTAACATATATGGGGCATGGGGTATTGGTGTCTTTTCTAATGTGTTAGACCTTCCATCTCTTTTACTTTCTGCCAAGAACTGGAGTGTAAGAAAGCAACGATGGAAAGGTTCTCAGATAAAGCAGAGAGGTAATAGCATTCATAAGGAACTTCCCAGCACTAGATACTACGTGTGACACTCTTCAGCACCTCATTTCAAATGCAAACCTACTTCATCCTTAATTTTCTTTTTCCAATATTTACTTCCTATGGTATTGTTTGTGTTTAACTGGATAAATAAACTTTGTAAACAACTCTCTAGTGTGTTACCAGCTAATGATTCACTAATCATTAGAAATAAGATGTTACTTAAATCAGGGACTTGACTGTCTTTTGCATCTCTTTCTTTTACCAATCTTTGTTCTACTTCTATTTGACACAGATGTGCATTCAAGCTAATTAAGGAAATTTGCTTTGACTCAGCATGAAAAGGAGGGCAAAAATAAGGGCAGAAAGTTGAAAATAGTAGCACATATTAACTAGCTTTTATGTAAAAAAAAAAAAAAATTGCAGTAAAAATTAATAGATTGGTTCCCTGGACCATATTACTATAGAAGATTCTTTTTGAGCATCTCAGATACACAGCTTCAATTTGGGAAAGTGGCAGGGGGCCTCAGGTCTAGCCAGCCGTATATTCACATCCCTCTGATACTCAAAGGAGGATGATGCAAGAAATAAGTTTTTGTTTACCACTAACAATGTAGGATTTATTTGTTTCAAAAGCATAGAGAGCAGCAAACCTCTTATTTTTTTTAGTGTTTGGGCTTGTAGGTGCAGTGTTTCAGAGTATTCACTTCTGAAAATAAGAAACAGAAATATGTACAGAGTGTAAAGGACACTGTGAATTAAAATGTTGTTGACTTCTAACATGTAGATTAAAATTATTGCTTGGATCTCAAAAGAAATCTGCAGCCAAACCAGAAATCTGCAGACAAATTTTCTTTTATATAGTTAACTGCAAGACTGGATTTATGGTTTCATTATTTTCCACTGAACACATGGTATAAATTATTTTGGTAACCCTCTCATAAAGAAGTGCTTAAGTACTTTATATATTAAATTAATGTGTAGATAATTAATTGATAGCTCCTGCTCCAGAACCATCACCAGACATTATAATGCCTCTCACTATGTCAAATTCATTTCCATAGTGTCGTTAGCATATATCTCCAAGGGACGTAAATAAACCCAGGTATGACTACTACTGTACAGAGTGAGCCACCCAGCCTCATCCTCAGATGGTTGCTTAGCTGCTGCTGTTGGTACAACCATAATGGCCACTTGAACTGTGGCTTTGGATGTCACCCTGCAAATCACACTCTAACTGGCTGCAGCCTTCTGGATATTGTCTAAGATCTTTCCTGCAGATAACCCAACCCAGCAAAAGAAAGAGAGAATTAATGTAACTATATGTACATTATATGTATACACAGACATAAAATATACAAATAATGCATAAATATGTATGTTCATATTTACATATCTGTACGTATCTTCTCTTACTAAAAATTGATAATAAAGTATTTATGTATGCCTGGAATTCCTTTTTAAGAAAGTCTTCATCAGAAGCCTATCTGTAAATGAATTTTGGGACAAGCCATAGCTTGTTAATTTGAAATTTGTACTCCAGCACAAAAACAAAGCTGATTTAATCTTCTTGATAATTTCTTGCTTTTCTTGTGCATGATAGTCAAGTGCAAGAAAAAATCTAGTCCAAAGCTAGTAAACATGTATCCCAGAAACAAAATGAATACAAAACACCATCTTAGAAATATTTGTGAGTATATATTGTAATTTATGTAAAAAATAATGAGAAAACAAATAGGCTTGCTAGGAATGTGTTCACAGTTGGCATAGCCAATTCTATCTTTAAAAGTGCATTGTGATAATGCCAAAACAGTTTTCCAACACCAAGGGGGCCAAAAACACTAATGAAAAGAAAATCATGTCAAGAAAAGTGACCTGATAAAAGTATTTCCAAAATTTGAAAATGGTAAACAGAAATCTATCGTTTCAACCAAAAATATGTCTGAGGAATTTTAGAAATGCTAATTTATATATGTTTTCTGTACATGCTGAGAAATAAGGTCTTACTAATCTCGTTAAAATTTTTGTTATCATCATGGCTAGGCTTCGCGAACGAAGATTTGGGAAGGGCTCTACCCACGCTTGCTGCAAGCGCGCTGATGGCTAAAGAGGCCGATGCGAGATAGGCAAGTCCGGTTGCAAAAAGCACAGCAGAAAGTCTCCATAGGTGGTGTTGGTGAGGCACGGTTCTTTCTGCGTTGTCTTTTCTCCTCGAGACTGATTCTGTGTGCATTCTCAAAGGAATCAGCAGCGTTATGGATGGTGTGTCTCCATGCTTCCGGATTGGAGGCCAAAGTGGACCATTGATGGTAGTCTCCCATGGGTCTCCCATGCTAGTCAGGTCTCAGCTGAAGAGTCAGACAAAGTGTGTCCATGGGCAGGATGGGCTCACCAGCCTCCCAGCAACCATCCTAGGAGAAGGACAAGTCTAACTCCAAACCCGGGCAGATGGAGCTCGCTTAGCCCTGGAAGGCCATCCATCTAAGAGAAAGACACTCTAACTAAACCTACATCCTAAAATTTGTGTATAGCTCTCTTAAGAAACAAGATGCCTGTGGCCAGTGAACAAGGCTGCCAGGATTTCCCAGGATACATCATCAGGACTTTTTCCAGTGCCATTCTTTCCCCTTTTAGCATTTTGTAGTCAGAGTTTTGACATTTTTGACATTTTGACATTCATCATGGCAACCCCTAATGTAAACTATTGACTCCCATGATGTCAGGATACCTGGTACCTGTCAACTGGTAACTTTGGTTGCCTAGATATCCACTATGTCGAAAACTAGGGTAATCAGCAAACAAAATTACATGATTTTGTGTTATAGGTCCCACAAATTACTTCTCTCAAATCTAAACTGTTTGGGACTTGACTGAGACAAGCACCAACCACATCAATTCGGCCAGCAGTTCATACGTAACAAGTAGGAGATTTTATGAGTTTCTTATATTGATAAGCATGATGCTCCGGACACTCATTGCGTACATACGTTAATATTGATTTCTCACTATAAAAAAATTATTCTACAGTAGCTCTCAGAACCAGTATTCTGATGATCCTCATTTTATTGTGCAAATGGACAAAGATAGGAAACATCTACAAATACACTATTTGAGCAATGAGTTAAATTGGAAAATTATATTTAATTATTATTTTCATCATCTATTCTCTACAATAATTTACAGATTTCTATTCAGGATTGTCTCTATAGAACTACATATAAGGAAGGTTCTGGAAATATCAAACCTGGCATGACAGATAACTTTTTTATTTGCATTGAGGAATTGGCATTGAGGTTGTTAGGAGAGGTTAGTAAGATGATAACCATACTAGTGTAGAATCTAACACATGTTGACAATGTATAAATTAATTATAGTGTGTAAACAAGAAAAAGAGAAACATGTAAATGTAGACATTTTCATTTTTCATGCCATTTACAATCTCTTTCAAAGCTTTGAATGAAAACCTTCCAATAAGCAAATGGGAATTCTTTTTTGCTCATTGGCAAATAAGTTATTTATGGGGTGAAACAGTGGGATAGGGCAATCACATATAAATAAGTTTTCTGCAGCTTCTGAGGAAAAAATAGGAATAATTACAAAGTATGGTGGTGGATTTGTTAACATTCTGTGTTGGTTTGATTTAGGTGTTTTAGTTACAGAGAGAAATGTCTCAGCAGTTCTATATGACTAAACCCAAAAATCAGGGGTCATGGTGGGGATTTCTTAGACAAAAGAAATTAGAAAAAAAAAAAATTTACAAAATCAGTCTGTTTATGTTGAGTAATTCTTTCTTCCATTGGGGGAATTAGTATAGTAATTAATCTTATCTGGAGGGAGTAAAAAGCTTAGGATAACATAAATAAAATAGTCTATGTATGAATCTAAGTATTT
Organism: Grallaria varia; assembly: GCA_013396735.1. NCBI lineage: Eukaryota > Metazoa > Chordata > Aves > Passeriformes > Formicariidae > Grallaria > Grallaria varia. The sequence continues at coordinate 12,457 of VWZG01005044.1, forward strand.
ATGTATCTTTCAGGTGTAAGCAAGTAGCTGAAATAAATGTTATTACTATTTAATCAATATCTAGAAAATATGTGCACTATGTTCAGGAAGATTTATTTCTATGTGATTTTCTGTAAATTTTTTTCCCCCTTAAGATCTTTTGTTGTACTCCTAAATGTGTAAGAACAACTATCTCTACAGTCTGACTGCTGGTGTGCTTATGAAAGGTAGCAACGTGTCCAAATTATACTGTCTGGGCTAAAATAGCTGAAATAATGGAGCTTTTGTTTAGGCTAGTCTTTCAGTTGCTCTTATCATGCTCTTAAAATCATGTTGAAATTATATGGCTTAGTATAAATCAAGTAAATCTCATTTTCTCAATTGAATGTGACGTGCATTTTCTAGTTGTTTTCTCCTTTTTCTTGTTAAAAGACACAAGATCCAGCATAGAAGGCTGCATTAAAACTATTTCTTTCTGTGATCATTGGTAGCCATCATTGCACTCAATTCAAGGCTGATATCTTCCATATAATTTCCTTGGTGTCTTCCAATCATGCCACTGCATTTTTTTGTTCTTTAAATAATGTAAATTGAACCTGAGTTTCTCTGTATCTGAAAATGCCATTCCGTAGGTCTGAGTGAGAAGATGCTTCCCTTTAGTAAACTTTTCCTTTAATATCTTCCATGCACAGGGTTCTGCATAGAAATTTGTCCAGTGACAGTAGGGTCATGTGCATAATGAGAAGAAGAATGTCATTGTAGATGGGACTAGACTCACTCTCAGTTTTTAAGAAGACTCTGACAAACAGAACAAAGCAGAAGGGCATAGATGCTTTTCAGGAAATACATGCAGAGATGTAAAATGTATTTTTATTATGGAAGAGCAGTTATTTGGTTTTTAATAGGGAAAACAGCAACATTGGTTTCTCTAATTCTCTGAGTTTTGGGTCTAAATACTGATGCTGCAGAAGGAAGAGAATGACACAGTGATGCTGCCAAAGTAGTGGAAGGGAGGAGAAAGAATGTGAGTGAACAAAATGGTCTCCTGTAAATTGTCTGAACCCTAGCTCCCTAATAAGGTCAGGTTTTTTGGTATGATGTCATTGACGAGGTATTTTTTTAAGGGATTTTATAATGATGAATTACATATACCAATCTGAAGGTACAGCCTCTCTATCAAAATAGTACAGACTATAGAAACAGGAACGAGACAGTTCAGGATAGGAATCTCAGTTTTGTTGTTGTTGTTCAATGGCTAGCCTGTTTTCTCTTTCTGCTTCTCTTTTTCATGTGTACAATAATGGTTTGGTATTACAGATTTTTGGGGGAGGTAGCAAGGGGAACTGCTTCTGTTTATAATGCAGGCATTGCCACATAATAAATTTGCCTCTGAGCAAACCTAACCATTATCTTTTAATTTGAACCAAATTTTTATATAATGTAGAGAGGTGCAAAACATTTTCACAGTTTGTACTCTTTAGGACAGATATCATAAAGAGAAAAAGACAGTCTTTTCTTCTTTGTTAGAACCATTATGAAATTAAGGTGGATGTCATGTCGTTGTATGACTGGGAATGAATCAAATAGTGTGGGTTGATGATTCAGTGAGAGAGATGTAAGAGAAACTCAGGTTTACTTGATATACACTTACTGGTTTTGTGGGGAATCATGTTGATTTTGGTTGAGATAGAGTTCATTTTCTTCCTAGTAGCTGGTACATTGCTGTGTTTTGGATTTAGCATGAGAGTAATGTTGATTAACACACTGATATTTCAGTTGTTGCTAAATAGTGTTTACCCTAAGTCAAAGACTTTTCAGTTTCCTATGATTTGCCAGGAAGTGCACAAGAAGCTGGGAGGCAGCATAACCAGGGCAGCTGATCTGAACTGGCCAAAGGGATATTCCAGTCCATAGAATGTCACGTCCAGTATGTAAACTGGGAGGAGCTGGGTGGGAGCTGCCAGTCACAGCTTGAGGACAGGCTGAACGTCTGTCAGCAGGTGGTGTTATTTCTCTCTTTTTTCGTAGTCTTACTTTCATTACAGTTGTTGTTGTTATTATTATTACTATTACAATTAATTTTATTGGGTTTTTTCTTTTTTCCCTAATTCTCCTCCCCATCCTGCTCTGGTGTGGGGAGTGAGTGAGCAACTGTGTGGTACTTAGTTGCTGACTGGAGTTAAACCACAACAGCATGATATTTAAGATATTTATGAATTACAACTCAGAGAGGAAAAAAAATCATATTGCTTTTCTTGTCTACAGCTGCTCAGCATTGTATTGTACTTTATTAAGAATAAGTTGGAAGAACACTGTTTTCTGACAAAGAAAAAATTCTATTGGCATTACCTCTTTAGCAAGTGTTATTATTATTACTTTTACATATATATTTGTTGTACCCCATTCATCCTGCTCCTGAAAATTAACCTGCAGTCAAGGGCAATATTACTTTTTTTTGTGATTTTTATGAGGTAATAACATGCACAAATCATAACTCCAAACTGAAGCCTGAAACTGACAGCTGAAAAAGGGTTGTGTGTTTCTAGTGATATGAAGACTGTCCTCTGTTAAAAAATAAGCTGCTAACAGATGTTTAGAATACTCATCTTTTTTTATTAACAATGTGAGTCAAGTCCTAAGTAGTTGACTAGGAAAAAAAATTCCTACCAAGCCAGTGTTATCACGACTTTAGTATATCGTATTTGCTAGACAATTGGGTTACACTAGGCTACTGAAACAACGCTGAGTGTTAGTTAAGTTTCCTTTAATATTTGATATTTTGCTAAAGTGGTGAGTTAAAAAATAAAAAAGGTTCACAGCATGCCATCTTCAGATTGCTTTTTTTCTCTGACAGAGTAAAATTCTGTCCTGGCCCTTGACAATCTTTATCAACTTAAAGCATTTGAGCCAATACAAAATGAGAGGAAAATTGAATGAAGGACTAGATTCAAAAAACTAATGGCAAAGAAGTGATTTTCCCTCTTCTTGCAATATGTACTTCTGGGTATAATCACCAGCACTGGAAGAAGAAGTTCTGATTTTTCCCCTCAGGAAGGGTGAATATAATCATTTAACCCAAATTAGTGCCCTAGCTACCAACAGGTAAGTATTCTAAGGTGTCTGCCTTTGATGCTGCTGCTTTACCTTGCCTGTATTTATTAATACAGGTAAGAATACTAAGTCAGTGTTAGGAACACTATAGTCAGTGAACTTCAGCATTAGATTTCAGCATTATTCTCTTTCACTGACTCCAAGACTACGTTCACAAAAATTAAAGCAGTTTCATAGAAAGGAATGTGAAAGACCCAAATCAAAATTTACATAGTATTTTAGTGATTAGGAAACTTACTTGTCAGGTGAGAAACTTCTGCTGAGTTCACTTTCTATTTAGTTTGAGTGCAGGTATTAAAGTACAGATTTCAGAAGTGGTATAAATAATGTAATTCCAAAGACACCATTGAAATTAAACCCATTTACAGCAGCAGACAACCAAGGCTTGTATCAATAATAAAAGACAACTATAAAAGATCAAGTTGCAAAGTACCATTTTTTTAACTCCTGCTTACATGAAAAATGGAATGATCATTCAAAATTATAGGATCACAAAATTATTTTTATTATTAACTTTGTCTATTTAAAGTAACATTTTTATAACTTTGCCCTTGTCTTTTTTTTCTTTTTAACAGCACCTTCAGACTTGAAGGAATATCAATATTTGGAGGCACGTCAGTCAATTTCTTGCATATCAGATTCATCATTGTGACTTCTTGCAGGCCAGATCTGAGAAGTTACCAGGAACCTGACCTTTAGAGGAGAATGGAAAAGCCCTTCAAGTGAGAGCACAACTGACCACTAGTGTAATCTGCATTGAGTCATCTTTCTCTGATCTGACAGCTACAAGCTGAGTCCTGGCAAAAGCCACAGCCTTAAATTCCATTCATTGGGAAAGAAGGATAAGAGAACTAAATGTCTTGCCCAGCTGCAGAAACTGCTGTCTCCAAGCCTGACACCTGAGTTCTGTGCTGAGTAACCAGAGTAAAAAACAATGAGGTTTTTTATGGGTACAGCCAGCACCCACAAATATTTCAATATGTAGCCAAAAGGAGAAATGAAGCACTTACATGATTTCAAAAAATGATTTACTGTAAAAGAGGAGTGTTACTGTCTGTGGGGAAAGAAGACCTCTGTCATCCCTTGTACATATTCAAAGCCATAAAGGAACAGGGCATAAGTGAAGTTAAATCACTTAAAAGGATGCAGTCTCCTGTCCTCCACCCAGCTTTGAGGAAGTTTTGCTGTTAGAGATTGCATCTCAATGCACTTCCAGTATTTGCACTGTCACTTCTATTCAGGGTAATGATGTGTGCCACCATTTGCACAGATGGCCCCAGGAGATTTTTGACCACAACAAGCTATACTTTGATGGGGCTCCAAAAGGAATTAAAAAGTTAGAACTGAAGAAAGACATTTATGCTTCTCTTCCGCTATGGGGATCTCTTCACAGAAAGGATTGTAGTCCTTTCTTAGGATTAAACAAACACATGCATATACATACATATATATATATATGTATATATATGAAGAATCATCAACATGGCAAAGTGTATTTAAAAAGGGGATATAATCTTTTTTAATAGCATCCGTTTTTTAATCATATTAGCAGCCAAGCAATTTAGTCTATTGAATTATACATCCAAAATGTTCCTGTTGAACATTGACATTTTAGTCTCAGTTACTGTTAAAGACATCATTTGTAATATGTGCTCAACATTAAATTTTTCTAGCCATTTGTCTATACTTCATGGAGAAACCTAACAGACAAGCCGTATTTTCAGTTTATT